>JABRWK010000009.1:205958-418580 GCA_013372445.1 Hypothenemus hampei | reverse complement strand
GGGCCGTATTTATAGTCGTTCCTTAAGTCTTCCTCAGCACTCATATCTTCCTTGACCAATAAGGAGTGTTTGTTTGCATTGAATAGTCGTTCCTGATTGGTCAAGGAAGACATGAGTGCTGAGGAAGACTTAAGGAACGACTATAAATACGGCCCTTAAAGACGTTTAGCCAAATTTGACTTGACTGATTTCTTAGGGTACACACAAATTGAAAAGAAGAAAATTTGTAGATAATAGAATTTTACAATTTCTAACCTTATTTATTGCTTATAAATCAAATAAGTAAAATAAAGTATAAAATCAATGATAGGGTTGGCATGGGGATCAGTATTCCTGAACTGAATTTTCGGTTCTCTTCAAAGCTTCCGGATGAGGTATCAATATGCTCAACGGTTGCTGATCTTTGTTGCCATCTACGAAGCTCTTAAACTAGTATTTAAAAAAGGTATTACGGATGTTTGTATCTTCTCTGATTCACTGAGTACTATCGAAAAACTTAAGGACAACTCATTTAAGGCCAAAATTAGTTATAATATAATCAAAATGAATAAATTGTTGAACCAAGCCTTTAGTAGGAGTGTCTCTATAGTGTTCGCCTGGATACCGGGCCATGTGGGGATAAAAGGTAACGAAGAAGCAGATACCCTAGCCAAAGTGGGTACAAATTTAAACGTCCCCATGAAAGTTTCTGTAGAAGGCAGAGACATCTTCCCCAATATAAAAGTTTCAATCATTGAGGATTTCAGGGAATCCTAGAGAGGATCGTTTGACCATAAAGGGAAAAAATATTTTAGTTTACAATTAACTTTTCCAAAACACTCTTGGTTTCATTCGTTTCCCTTCATAAGCAGATGACACATTACCACCATTATTTGTATGAGAACTGGTCATTGTGCTACCAAAGTACATTTATTTAAAATGAACTGTGTTAATAATCCTCGGTGTAAGTGTGGTTACCATGAATCCTTGGAACATATCCTGTTTGAGTGCCCTCTTAAATTTCTGATGTCTGATTTATATCTAGAGCTAAATAAGTTAGGTTATGTTCTACCGATTAGATTATCTGAAGTTTTAAGTAACCTCTCGTAACCTCTCTCCGGAAGTAGTAAACGCCATTATATGTCACCTGGATCTTATTGTTAGCACAGAATAGAGATATATCTCTATTCTGTGTTGTTAGTATTAGAATCAAACCATAGACTAAGGGCCGTATTCATAGTTGCATCTTAAGTCTTCCTCAGCACTCATGTCTTCCTTGACCAATAAGGAGTGTTTGTTTGCCATAAATAGTCGTTCCTCATTGGTCAAGGAAGACATGAGTGCTGAGGAAGACTTAAGGTGCGACTATGAATACGGCCCTAAAGAATACATGGACGGAGTGTAAGATCTTATTATGGGCAAAGGGGATTCTGATAATCGACGTAAGGGGAAACTACTCGGACATCGGCAATTTTCGGGAGAGATCGAAAATAAACAAACGATTGCCGGCCATTTTACAATGAATCAAACACAGAATCTGTGAATCAAAGTATAACCTAATTAAATTAAGCCTCTTGTCCCTAAGCCAAACCGTATTTCCCGCCTCCTCTCGCTCCTTGATTCTTTCACCGCTAAGTTTGGGGGTCTCAGGAGAAGATCCTCGACCAAGTGAGTCCCTTCCGTATACTGAGCTAGTAGATTGCTAAAAAGCAGAGGTAAACACCAACAAAGAAGAAGAAGTAAAGTAAAATAAGTAATTTAAATTTTTGTCAATACCTATATTCAAAATGCATACTTAACAAACATAAGTGAATAAAAAGTACAGTTTTTTTTTGCTAAAAATTTTGGTTTAGGTCATAGTAAACGTTTCGTTATCTTACGTGTTTAATTATTTTTAAGAATCAACTCGCAATGAAGCGAAATCTGGAAGAAGATGATATTAAGCCTAAAATAGAAATTACCATTGATGAAACTGAGCCCTTAAAGATAGAAAATAAGAAAACCAAATTGGAAGTTTCCTCAACTAATCAAGAAATATGTTCTATGGACTGTCAGGATGATCAGAAAACTTTAAATCAGATAAACATTGGTCAGTTAATGGATTTTCTTAATCAACCATCATATAGTAAGATTAATTAAATTTTTAATACATTTATGTCCTATTTGCTTAATGTTTTCTTTAGAGTTAGTGGAACGCAATGAAGATCCACTGGAATATTCACTAATAAACTCTCAGTACGTTGGTAAACAATTTGGTGACGTTTTCCATGAACTAGAAGCAAAAAATGTTAATGCAAGTCTCATTTGAATTAATTTCAGTATAATTACAAAAAATATAAAATATAAAATACGAAAATTATTTTAGGCATCTACACGACTAAGAGCAAATGGCTTTCATAGACTAGATCAATGTGGGTTACAAGTGAGTAAAACCAACAACATTTACAACTGATAACTATAGTAATTACAGTTATGAGCAAAAGCATAAATTTGAAATTTGGAATTACTCACTCACGAGTGAGTATGAGCAGATTATAAATACTCATGAGTGAATAATTCCGTACCCTGTAATAGTCTTTACATTATAACAGCCAACCCATGTGACAAAGATGTCTTCGGAATGAATTGATAATCCTTGATACTATTTTAAGAAATTAAGTTTACTTTCATTTCTAACTTTATAAATGCAGCTTATTTCTTTAAAACTAAATTTATATTAAATACAGAGTGGGCTAAATTAAATTGTACAATTTTTTTACGTTCATATCTCATCTTTATTTTTCCAAAAGGAAAGACGTATTTTTTATTGCATTTTCATTTTATTTTAGTTTATCACAAAAGATTTTGTCCATTTACTTTTTCTATATATTAATCAACCATTCACTTGGCCAAGTTTTTCAATCAACATACTGGAACAACTTTTTCCACGTTACCGAATATACATACAGATATTGATTTATCGCCTTTTTCTTTTCTTTCCTATCTTTCTAGAACATGTAATATTTAACCAGGACTATTGTACTGTTATTAACAAAACTTTTCCTAATTAGCTGGATAAATTAGGTGGTACCCAATCTTACGAGCTGAGATTATTGCTTCTCAATGTGAATACTATTAATAGCCTAGTAAAATTTAATTGTAAACCGAATCGATCACAAACTGAATCAGCCCTAAACCAAATCGATCGTAAAACAAATTGATCACAAACCGAACACAACAACAAATAGAAACAAAAATATGGTAACATTCTGCCTAAAATGACAATTTTCGTTGTCATAGCAATTTTTTTGTCCGGATCCTCTAAATCAGTGTTTCCCAAACTTTTGACATTTGTGTACCCTCATTATAATTTTCGTACCCCTTGTCAAAAAAGACATTAAATTAATTTCAAATCAATATTGTAATAATATACAAAACTCAGTGAAAGACCATGTAACAGTAAAGTTAACGTAAAGTTTTATATTTAATTTCTTTTTAAATTCAACTTAATGAGAAGGGTGAAATTGTTTATATTAAAATTGTTATAAAATAAAAATTAAACTATTTTTGAACAATTTTTTGTCAAATAATGACAAATGTTACAAATGCCAAATTCGTACCCCCATTAGACAGTTCCCGTACCCCTAAGGGTACGCGTACCACACTTTGGGAAACACTGCTCTAAATAATCAGTTAATTAGTTTCAAGTAAATTAATAAATTTTATTTAAATTAAGTAATTTTAAACTATATTTAACTATATTAAACTTGATTTAATTTGTTATAATTTTTATATATAATCATTAATTTTTATAAAATTTTTAATATACATATTCTTATGTATATAAATCATATTTTCTAAATGGCAATTTCAGCGAAAATGCCAAAGTCACATGGGTTGGCTGTTATTATCTACAAACTATGAGTGTATTTTTTAGATGAAATATGATAATGATCCCAGTACCATGCAGAGAATAGTTAAAAATTTAAAGAGGGACTGTGCATTGCATATGGCAGCTTGTAATTTTGTGAAGAAACCTGGAAATACATATCACCTTTATGAAAGATCATCCGGGCAGCAATATTTCAGTATGTTGTCACCAATTGTAAGTACTAAACTGTTTCTAATAAAATTTGAGTATGAGCTTTTTAAGGATTGGCGTGGAATACCTCCACACAAATTCTTGGGAAGCTGGCACCTGGATTTCGATGAAACTTGGTATCCAACAGGAGAAAGAGACAAACAAATTGAAGGTATACAGTATTTTAAGGAACTTAACACAGATAATTTGGTACCAAAGGACAAATATTGAATCAACAAATTTATTGTCATTAAAAAATAGTAATAAATACTTTTTACGTAACAAAAAATTAGAAACATCCTGGCACAATTTAATATAAAACAACTCTTTGCACCAGACATCAACAATACTCTTCAAATTTTGTTACTATTTCTGTTGCAGTTTCTTCAATTAATTTTTGATCAACTCGTCATTATGTCAAATTGGTCCTATGTGCTGTAACAGAAATTACAATTGAATATTAAAAAACCAGTATGTTTACCATTTATTTACAGGTTTTTGGTAATCTTATTGATTCTGTATCCTTAATGGTAATTTCGTGAGGTTGTTCGTGGTAATTGTATATTATAAGTAGCATTTTTTCTTCCCCAAGAGCAGGATCGTAAAACCCAGGCAAGTCACTCTAAAAATGATTACATATAAATGTAAAAAAAAATTGTAAAATTATCTCCATCATACCCTTGAATTTTCATGTAAAATCAATTTACTATCTTTTACAAGACACTGAATAGGAACTGTCACGTCAACAATATCATCTGTTACCTCGGTATCTTTAGAATCTGAAATAATAATAACAGTCCCTCCTTCATGAAAATTAATTTTTTTATCACCTTTAATAATTTTCCCATATAAGGCTTTAATAATTACTAATCCTTTTTTCCTTTCTTCTTCCTCTTTAACTCTAGAATACGTAGCTTGCATCAGTTCCTGAGCAGCCATTGCTTCTTTTCTAAAACACACCATAAAGAATTTTCTCAGCATGGATATCATCACTTTTATTACCTTTTCTCTAATAATTTATTAAAATTATTTTGCTTCTGTTTTTCGACTTTCTTTGACTGCTCTTCTTTTAAAAATGGCTCAACTATTCCTTTTTTGACAACCACATACACTACGAGTGGTAGAACTGTAGCATAAAAAATGGGGGATGGCATTATTTCTTCACAAAGGTGTATGGGACATGAATATACTTGATTGGCACGAGTCAATCTAGAAATTTTTGTATAAATCATTAAAGAATTCAATTACTCAATTCAATTAGTGCTTTTACCTAAGTTTTAATTTTACACCTGAAGGTACACCACAAACAACAGAAAAAGATAAATTGCTATGTTTTGATACTTTCTTTTCAGCTCCATATTCCACCACACCTCCAAAAGTACCAAATCTGCAAAGAACAGCAATAAAACAAAAACAATTTAATGGAATATCATCATACTTGAATGCCAATTTAAGCCTTAACTCTTGAGTAATTACTTTTCTTGTATATTGCAACTGAACAAACGAGTGCGGCAGTCCAACTTGAATGGAAAAATTATACCTATTTTTTTCTGGAAAATGAACACACAATTATTAGATTAGTAGGAGAATAATAAAGATAACTTACCAGTGTCCCTAATAAGTTGCGTTGAAAATATAGATCTAATACCACCATGATATGAAATATATCCTATCGAGTGTTTGTCTATTTGCATTGCAAGCGCTGAAAAATGTTTTTTTCTAGATTAAACAAAACAGATTAAATAATATAAAAAATATTTTACTTGACATAATGCCGGGTCTTACACCATCAGGTGTAAACTGTAAGATTGTTCCTCCGTTCCAGAAAAATCTCTTAGTTAAAGTTCTAAACCCTTTTAAGGATATTGCGGGACCGCTTCCTTAAAAGAAAACATTGCATATAATCGATGCTATGTAGAACGCATTTAAATGTTAACCAGCAGTCATTTCCACTTCGGCCCAGCTCTTGTGAGAAAATAAATGCTTCCAGCTCAAATTAATGCCACCGCCTCCATTTCCATTTCGTGTTTGTAATTGACCGGAAAGAACGCAAGTGTCTTTTTGAGTCAATGGAAAGTCGATTCCTTGAGAAAATTGCATTGATGATATTTCAATATTGGGTATTCTTGCAAGAAATCCTCTGAAATATTAAAATCGGAGATATTTCCTATCTAAGTATACATATAAGTGAAAACGTACTCATCAAATTCATCTTCGAATAAATCGTCATCGTAAGGATTAAACAAGTCTGTAGCATTTACGGAAATTGTGATGTTTCCCGTAGGATTTGTTGCTTGTTTCTTTCGTCTTTCTGCTCTTTCTTCAGCCAATTGTTCATATTCAGCTCGAATTTCTGCAGGAGTTTTTGTTCTTTGAACAATTTCCCAGCCTTCCGTTTCTAGACCTTTTACTCCGAGCGAATCGTATATTGCTCTCTTATGAGGATCCGCCAACACTAGGGTACACCAATTACAATTTAAGAATATTACATTTTTAATTTCAAGTACCTTCGTAAGCTTTTTTTGTTTTGTTAAACATAATCTCTGCCTTAGCTTTAAGGGTTGGATCCAAATGTTTATCGGGATGATAAATGCGACTAAGGCGCCTATAGGCATTGTTAATTTCCTCCTTGGAGGCCTAAAACAAATCGAAATGTACAATTTTAGGTTATGTGATTTTTTTACTTCACTTTATACGGTTTTTGATTATATTAAAAGGTTTAATATATAATAATATTTCAACTAAAAAAATACAAATTTTGGTACCTCTTTGGGAACATTTAAAAAACTGTAATAGTCTTCTTCATTTACATTTTCCTCGTCAGAATCTAAATCCATTTTCGAGGTTTAGTTCAAATTCTTTTTAAAACCTTCAAATTATTAAAATCTGCTCATAAGGAGCAAAACTATTTTGGTTAAGAGTGGTTCATGTGACTTTAAACAGTATTTATCATTATGTAAATGTATCTTTTTGGCAACAAAAATCAAGTTTTTAACAGAAATTTTAGGGTTATGACGGAAACGAACAGACACATGCGCCTGACTCTTATGCAACACTACAAGCTTTTACTTATTTTCTTCTTCTTCTCATTTTCAATGGCTCTAAATCTATAAGCCAAAAGCAAAATGTCACATTCGCCATTTTATCAGAGTATTACATTTTTCCGAATAAACTGTGTGAATTAACATTCATAGACCAGACCAAGTGATAAATTAAAACAGCTACGAAACGCGATAAAGCAATGTAACATTAATTAGCGCGTTTGCGTGCTAAAAGGTCATAACAATGCTTCTTCCAACGTTAATCGATAACAAAAACAACTACACGACGGTAAAAACCTACATGCAGGTTGTAGAAGATATATTTTATACAAAAATAGAAACATTCGAATAATAAACTTGACATCATGCGATTTTTCTAAACAGGTTTTATTAAATTACGGTTTCAATTGAAATATTTCCGTTTGCTTTAAATTTTATGTTACTTCGGTTGAGCTAGCTCTAAAATCCTCTTAGTGGGCTTGTACAGTAAAGCGCTAGGGCTGACTGTAGTAATTGATTCAGTTAAAGGATCCACAGGCGTTTGACCCAATTTCTTAGTATTCACATATTTCGGTTTAGCTAAATTCAGAATTCTTTTGGACAGTTTATATTTGATCGTCGATTTCTTTCCAGGTTTTTGTGTGCCGTCCCCTTGAGTTACAGGAAAATTCTTTTTGGGTTGTGCCAACCGTATTATATGATCTGATGGTCTTTTCATAGTTGTCCATTTAGCAGTTTCAATTTTCGTAGTGGTTCTTGAGCGGTTATTTTGCGACATTTCTGTTACTGAAAATTTACAGAGATAAGTTTGATTTTTCCCTAAACGTCATTAACTGACACATTTGATATAAGTGATATTAAAAAATATCAAAAAGACAGGTATTGTTCAACTGAAAATTATATTAGAGTGAAAAATGCGTAAAAAGCGAAGAAGTGGAAATAGAGGCAACCCGCAATAAAGCAAATCGGGAACGGCTCATTGCCCACCGCATGAGTTGCTCTATTGTGGGGCCCCACTTAGTTTAGAATGGGCCATAAATTAAGGAAATTGAGTAATTTTTCCTTCGAGTCAATATATGTAATATATACGCTTTTGGGGCAAACGAATAATTTTTTACTGTAAATCGCTTCTTTACGCATTGATTTAAACAGGTACATATTAAATACGGAAAGCGTGAAATTAATTCAATCACGACACAAGCATAATAACAATTATACAGTACATTGTGGTGCAATTTGGTGCCCTGTTGCCGCAATAATAGGAAAAAAAGAAAATTGGAAGACCAGCTAAAGAAACAAGAGAACAATGGTCGAACCGAATGGTTGTAAAGAAGAAAGATAAAAATAAACACATCATCGTTCTCGAGCCATGAAATCGGCGTGCATAATGGTCGTTTTGTTCATAATCGCGAGAAATTAAACAAGAGTTGAACACAAAAGCACAATGGCACAGACCGAAATGAGTTCCATCACGAAAGGGATGGATCAACTCAAAAGGATAACATTCAAACAAACATATATTTTGAAATATGTAAGTGTCTTTTCTATAGAATCTAAATATTTCTTAATTAAAGTTCTCCAATTGTTTATTGATATTTATTCTTCAGGTATTCTTAATATTCTAGGTCGATCTCTCCTCAAAAAACTTCTAATTTTAATAATTTCAGCAGAAATGTTAACACAATATTCTAGTGTAAAGGTGTTTCATCTGATGTATTTCAATTTCCCTCAGAAATTCCTTGTTTTTCTTTTATAATCCTACTTCCTTCTACCAAATAATTAAATCGTAATTCCGTGAAATCTATTTGGTCCAGAGTCAATATACTCATACGTATTTCCTAATCCAAATAGATGATTTACGAGTGAAAAGTTAGCTCTGCAACTACTGAAATTATATAGCGCGAGAACAGCGATTATGCGGCTGGTCTCGCGTATTTAGAGCCGCAATGCACTGTTAACAAATGGGACATAATGGCGGGGTATTGTCGGCAATGAGCTTTAATATGCGGTTAGCCGATCAATTTATCGTGTGACTAACTACTCTTTAACTCGGTCTAAATAATGTGGAAATTAGCCCATTTGGAAAAAAGGAAAAATATCAACAAGCGGCCACTTATTTTACGCTAGGCAATGAAAAAATTTCATACTAAGCAAAATCTCGATTTAAGCTCCTTATAAGTTTTTATTTTTGGCCAAGATTTTTTTCGGTAAATTACCCGAACAATCAGGAGATTCACTGTTTTAATTATTGAACCTTTTTGTCAGTATTGATTATAACAACGCTACTTAAACATTCTTTTACACGAGCGTCTCTTAATTGAATACAAAGATTTGAAGATGTTATTTCAGAAATTTGGAGAAGCTTGCCACAATAGGTAATAATTACTTACCTTAAAGTGCAAGGTTTATAAAGTTTTAAGTTAAATCAATTCTGAAGGACTGCAATAGTTTTAATCCTTCAATTCGTCCACTGAACAGATGTCCGTTTCAGATTATAGTTATATCAATTTAAGCTTTGAGATTTCTATTTGGAAGGTTCTAGTACAACTTGCTAAGCAAGTTTGTTGTTTGTTATAATTTTAAGATATTTTCAAAATATTCCTATGCAGAATCTTTCAATTTTAACCTAAAATATGCAAAGAAATAAATACATATTTATTTCTCAGGAAAGGTAGACGTAAAAAGGTAATTATTTTCAAACAACTAAGTCCTAGTGGGCATAATTATATGGATTTGGAAGTATAGTCTACTCAATATCTAAAATATCAAGTCCATTCTCTAAAGACATATAAAATTTTTACAAAAATAGTGATAAACTATAGTTTTTTTAAATTAAAATAGAGTCAAAACGAAGATATAGCTGGACTGTAAGGATGATTTGAGAAGGCTCCCAGAAACAATTAACAACAAAATATTTATTATAGAGTCAATGTTCAGTAAAATAATTTTTAAGAAAAAATATCCATGTATATGTAAAACAATTTCCTCCTGGCAAAACACGTACATTTGGTCTTCCCCAAAAAATTTCGGTGAACAATAACAACAAAATACAAATTCGAATCAGCAACATTAACATTTCATACTTTATGTACCGAAAACTCGATTCTCGCTACATAAACTTGGAAATAACGAACGTCGCGACGCCTTGGGTCCGCCTCCGAACAATAGGCGTGGCGTCTGAAACGGGGCGTCCTGCGTCGTCCGTCTTCTTCTAACCGGTCGAAGTGCCGGGCCGGCCACACCCATCGTGTTAAGTTGTTCGTAATCTGATGTTCGGCACTTTTTATCTGTCACGTTGAAGAGTCGTGCCTCGGAGTACCGCCGTTTATTTAGGTACTGATTTTTGGACGTTGTAGTCGTTGTTCCTGTTTGTTCGATTACAGAGATTAATTAACTGTTTTTGAAAAAGCCACCTTTTTTTGTTGTGAGCCAGTTTTTCGTCAAATGGTATGGGGAAGAAGTGAGTGGGGGGCAAACACAAATGGGGTTTTTGACTTCTTTGGAAAATTAAAGCATGAATTTCGAACGGAAGCAGTCACGGTTTTTTCGACGCTCAACAAAATGAAACTCATGTTTATTCGGTTTAAAGAATGTCACAAAAAAGATTCAATTAAAACGGAATTTTTAACGTTAAACAAAAATTAACTGATTAATTTAAAGTATTTTTAAAGGAAGATAAATAATAAGACATAATCAACAAATTTAAAACATTTATTTTATTCAAATCTTTACCCAGGACTGGATAAAGATCGCAATAAAAGGTGACATACGTCTACATATCTATATTTTCATTTAGAATTTAACAAATTTTACCTTTTATTTTTAATTGTCATGATTACGAAGTCATAGCTGCAACTGCGATTAGATAAAACGTGTTGATGCTGTTACGGACAGCATTGATATCACGGTTCCACATGGTTTTGCAAACCAGAAACCGGTGGCCGTGACGTCGCCTCCGCCTGCTCTCACTCGTTGTCACATTAGGATCTCTTGTTGGCATAGATATTTTAAGGAACATCGTTTTGAGGTTAAAAACTCACAAGTTTTTTATATAACGTTCTCAAAACGTGGTTTACGATGGTTCACGTTGTGATGAGGATGATTCACCGTGTTCATTCATAGCCATTGTTCCTGGTGGGTGGTGTTTACTGTGAAGATACCTGTTTGGGTTGGTGTATAACCCGTGTATTTTTTGAAGAGCTTCTCCCGTCTGCGAAAAGGAAAAAGTCTTATTACAAACGTTCTGATTTCTTCACGCAATGTCGGTAGAGTGTTTGAGATATGAATACCGAGAACTTGTAGAGCCTGAGGTCCCTCCTTACAAGGACTTCGGGTTTCCATCCATTTTGGCTTTTTTATTCCCAATTCCTGATATGTTTATTGTATAGGTGAGTAATATATAGGTATATTTGATTTCTAAGCTAGCAGTAGGTAATTTTGCAGGCACTGATTCCGGGTGCAGAGGAGAAAACGTATTTCTATATCCCGTCCCATCCACCAAGCGGGTGGGACAAGTAGAAACCTTAGTTCCATACAACTGACGTTAAGATTCAATATAAAATACATTACAATATAACTTTTTTTTAATAAACAAATAATATCCATATATGTATAGGGTACTTCACGTAGCCCGGTCATGTTGAAATTTTTGATTTCCCACTATCGTAGCCCAATTTTTAGTTAAATTTTTAGAAATTTAGTTTGCGGCTATAATCGATCATTTTGAATCGAAGTAACATATTTTCAAAATGGCAGTACCTCCAGAAATACCGGCAGTAGCTGTCAACTTCCTTATTTTAAATGGAACGCCCTATTTTTTCGTATATTTGGATTCTTTGTCAAATTGTAAGACCAGTATATATAAAATGTCTTATGTCTAAATTTTGCCATTTCTGAGTTATTCTGGAAATTTCGAAAATTTTATCAGTTGCAGGATTGTACGGAAAACGGTGCCGTACCTTAACCGCTGCCAATTTTGAAATCGACCTTCTGGGGATCCAAGAGGATTTAATAGGCTATACGTTGACGAATTTCAATTTCAAAAAAACTCTTTTTGAGTCCTAAAATATTCTTCCGAAACTGCGCGATTTCAAACGACAATAACTTATTTATTTTAAATGGAATGTTCCAATTTTTTCAACGGCATAATATTCATTGTTCAAAAATTACACATAAAAAAAAGAAAATAATAAAAATAAAAAAAAATGGTAGATTTTGAATCCTGAATACAGTGTCGTCGAAAAATTGGACCATTTCATTTGATATGAGTAACTTATTGATGTTTAAAATCATGTAATTTCAAAGGCATATTTCGAGGCTTATGAAGACTTTTTTGAAGTTCAAATTGTAGCCATATAACTTATTAAGTCATTTTGGAACCCCAGAAGGTTGATTCCAAAATTCGCACGGCATAGTTGTTCACGGGATGCTACAGCTGTAAAAATTTTCAAAATTTTTGGAATAATTCGTAAATGGCAAATTCTAGACCTAAGACACTTTATATAAGCTTGCCTTGAAATTTGACACAAAATTAAAAAATTCAAAAAAATAGAGAGTTCCATTTAAAATAAGGAAGTTGACAGCTACTTCCGGTATTTCTGGAAGTGCCGCCATTTCAAAAATATTTTACTTGGATTGAAAATGGTCAATCATTGCCGGAAACCAAATTTCATTAAGCTAGGATAGTGGAGAGCTAAAATTTTCAAAGGAACGAGCTACGTGAATCATTCTGTACAAACAAGTCCAATGGTCGTTTTTGGACAATCTCTTAAAAACTATTAATCGTTAAGGGCGGCAGCTCTGCCATATGTCATGACTAGTTCTGTGACAACACCATCTAGGATTGTGTTCTACTGGAATCTCTTCAATTTTATTTAAATATGCCTGGCTATAGCCTCTTGTTATAAGGCAAATATGCAGAAAAGCCTACTTCTCTACGATTTTGATGAAATTTTGCATTAACACTTATTTTCACTTGAATAATAAGAATATAGCTTTAAAAGTTGTTGCTCGGTACCCTTTTTTAGAGATATCTTCAAATTTCTCCAGCGAAATAAGTATCTGCATTACACAGTCATTTCAATATTCATTGGTTAATATTATTGTGATAATTCACACACTTTCGAATATCCATTATCATGATACGGATTGCATTGATGTTCTTCACCGTTCCTTCAATTTTTATTGTTAAAAGGGAAGTTTGTAGATATCACAAAGGATTTACTGGAAGTAAATCAGTATTCTTGCCCTTTATGATTCAAATTGGTATCAGAAGTGAGAAAAGAAAGAATTCAATGGGAGTTATCTCACTATAATCCAATAATATCACCTAATTGGCTAGCGTTCATTGGACAATGGGGTACTACTGGTTGACGAGCCGGTGGTCGCGAGCCAGGTAAAGGCGGGTGGATTCTTTTGCGAAGAAATTTTTACGTCTCGAACTTCTATTTAACCATTTAACTTTTAAATATTTCTGAGTACTTTTGCAAATTATGATTCATTTCAGTACTAGAAGTGAGAAAAAAAAGTTAAATAGATTATTTCACTAAAATACTGGATAAATCATGCAACTGGCTGATATTGCTCATCATATCGACGTGTCCAACGAAAACTATAGTAACAAAAATAATAGTTTTGAAAAACGCGTCAATGAGCATTTGAATGGTGAATGATTTACGAATTACTATGTATAACATTGGACGTGCAATTGTTTGTTTTTTGTTACCAAATAGCTGCGATACTTTTCTATAGTTATAACCGATTTTTGGATGAGTGGAACACAAAAACCAGTTTTTTTGAATTACGCTAGTTTTCGTTGGAGTCTTCGATAAATGATTCTATTGTAGAGCATAATCTATGGCTGACTGGATAATTGACTTTTGCCTAGATTATTTCGGTTTAGGATTGGCCCCTAAAGGATTTAGCAACAAGTGATCAAAAATTTTACTACAACATGCTAACTATGCTTAAAAACATAGAGATTGACATACTTTGCCTTTAATTGAAGAGTTTAAACACAAAATATAACAGATAACCTTTAAGCCATCAATAAGATGAACGTTACAGATTTATTTTAGAACCCAATGGTTCAAAATTTAGCTAATTATACTTGATTTTGAATCACATACACGATCAACAGGTTAGATTCTTCTCGCTTAATCATCACCGGAAATGAACTAAAGTAACTCTTTGACTTGCGCTTAATTACCCATAAAACCAATTGACAAATGATAACTTAATCTAATATATCATAAACAATTAATGAGGAACTGTAAATGAAGTGACTCAAAGTAAAATCGTTTCTTTACGTTAGTATATGTACATATTTAAAAACAAACAAATTCATTTAATCCTTATTTAACTGTCGTGCCAGAACTGATCAGGGTACCTGTTCCAATCAGTGTGACCAGATTCTGTCAAAAAATCGCCCAAAAGATTCGTTTTTTTCTTTCTAACATCAAAAATTTCATATGTTTATCCTTGTCTTTGGGCGATTTTTTGACAGAATCTGGCCACACTGGTTCCAATTACTCCACATACTTGACACGTGAGCTTGCGAAAACTCCACAGCCATTGGTGGCTATGAAGTGACTAATAGTGAGAGGTTATGTATTGAACTAAAAAGTAAACAAACTTTTTTGTTTAATTAAAGTTTTGAACTCATTAAAAGTCACACAACATTTCGTCAATTTTTTCATAACATCGGCTATTTCATTTTCATCTAATTTAATATTTTAATATTTTGATTGAGATATTCACTGCTGACAAGCGATTTGAGATGTCCAGTGTTATCATTTTGGCAGTTTAAGGTTGAATTTCGTTACAACGTCCGCGGCTGACGTCCGGACGTGATGTTTGATAATTCAGCCGCTACGTTCACATATTGGAAATTATTATTATTCACTTTAACGTTTATTAAACGACTGCAAAAATTGTATCGGCTAGATGTTGCAACGAATATGTGAACGTAGCGGCTGAATTATCAAACGTCGCGTCTGGACGTCAGCTGCGGACGTCGCAACGAAATTCAACCTTTATGCCTTTTTGAGACTTTGTATCACTTCAAAACAATTTTAAACAGATTCCTAGGTAAAATTTATATTAGGCACGATTGTTAACTTATTTCACCCAAATACCGAGCGAGATAGCCGGTGTTATGAAAAAAATTAACGATTTATGACTTGTTAATCTGTTAAACTCAATCAATTCGGGTTTGGTTTGTGTGTGAAATATAAGTGTGCATTTCAAGGTGTTTACATGAATTGTGAATAAAAAACCAACGATTTTTCCGTGAACCCGTAAGTAATAAAAATTGATTAAAAAATATCTCGAACGACTACAAAAATAAACAAAACTGCCCTGAAAAAGAAACCACTGAATCAGTATTGTAATCGTAATCAATCATATAAAAAAGGCCAAACTAGGTTCCAATACATCGATTTTACCGTGAATAAAAGTACCGTTCGTGATCTATTGATAAATACTAGAACCCGTACTAGCCCGAGTCTCTTTTTTTCCTTATGTTTTTTTCATGTTTTCCGCGTTTGTGTCGCCAAATCGAAAAAGAACCTTTTTCTGTTCTTGTGTATTTTTGTTGATATGTGAAGCATAAAAGCGTCAAACCGTAAACCACAATTTTCAACTATTTAGACGCTTTGTCGACCAGCCAATCGACTAGTTTTATAGAAAAACCACAAACACCGGATAAATATTAATGGGTTTAATATCTTTTCTTCTTCCATTCATTTAGAATGAGGAAAAAGAAACAGAACAGCTCCAAAAAGAAGAAAGTTTAAATCAGAGTAATAATTTTCTTGTTATTAAGCATGTGTCAACTGGGCACCTTCCCAACCCCTAATTTCAAATTCGAAAGGTGGCAACCCCGAAAAACAGCTTTAAGTGTGAACCTGCAGCCCCCAAAAAGATATCTCGTTAGATATCTATTAAATTACCTTCAGCTGGACCCTTTAAACACGACATAATCATAGGTTTAACTTTTTCGATTGACCTCTCTAATCGTTTCTTTTTGCACTCTTGGTTTATAATCAGGAAAATGATGGATTCTTGACGCATTGTTTCTACGGATTCAGTCGAAAAGGTTAACAAGGCTGATGTGAACAATAATAAAAGGAAAGGAAGTCTTAAAAATACTTTTACAACGACGTATTTTACGCGTTGAGGATGTTTTTTTTTCAACACTTCTGGTCGATTTTCCTGAAAAATCAATTGAAATAAACTTAACGGGTTCGACATGGTGATTAAAGAAAATTGCTAAATTCGATCGCACAATGCGTAATAAAACTTTAACTAGACCATAAAAGGAAGCGTTGTTAATCAACTTGTAATTGGTGTATCAAATGTGCGTCCTCATTAGTTAATTAGGAAGCAAAAGAGATGTTGAAGAAGGTAGTCCTTAACATATTTTATTGAGTTTTAACAAACTGGCACATTCATTATCAGAATTCCACGATTATTGCTTTTCAAAAATAAATTTTTCTTTATCAAAGGCTTTCTTATGGCTCCTTTTTATGATATCTTAATTTTTTTGTAATAGTTCATCGAAATTTAAAATTTCGCTCGAACGTTCCATTCAAAAGATTATCGTTTACATCTGCATTTCCGTATGTTTTTACTGTTTTATTGCATTTGCCTTTTTTCATCAACTTAATTTCTTACGGTCCTCTCGGCAATGTCAGTAAAAGATTTACAGACATGTAATCGTTAATGGCGAGGATCGTCAACCTTTTGACCAACGTGGGCATATTTGAAATGTGCAGAAAACTTAGGGGAACTATGTTGTAAAAACAACAATAGATCCAGTCAAAGTAATTCTAAGCAATAAAATTGCATAACCATCAATGGGCACCACGGGAGGGCATCGGAAGCCGTGCTTTGCCCATCCTTAGTCTATGATGTTGTTTGAAGAATACTCATATTAGTAACCAACTAATTGTTCTCATTGTAGAGTTGAACAAGTTTATCATCCATAGGGTTTACGGCTTCAAATTTCATTATCCAATGAGCCACATCGGATATTCATACGGAAATATTCTTTGATATTGTTTTTATTGGAATTTGTGACTATAAATTAAACGTGGTTAGTTAAACAGTAGGATTAAAGTATATCTATAATTACCGTTAATTATCTTCCAAATAAAGTTAAATACATAGTAAATTTCTTCATTGATTGTACCTTTAACAGTGACGTAAATCCACTGGAAATTACCTTTCGAAATGAAACGATCGCAAACGAAAATATTTATTCACGTCAAAGAGAATTTCATTAAAACACCCATTAAATCTCTTGAGATGATGGTTAGTTAGCACCGATTCTAATTAAACCTTCATTTGGAAGATTTGAGTAACGATCTTTTACTTGACACTTTAATTATCATAGGTATTGCGATATTCAACTTAACATTGATCAATTTTGAATCAATATTTACTCGGCTGGCTTTGAAGAAAGAGCATTTTTTCAACCCATAAAAAATAGGCGAGTTGTTGCAAGGCGTGATATCTTGAGCTTCTGTTTACCCTATTAAGTATTCCAATATTGCATGTACTTTAGTTAAAAAGGCAATTTTAGAAAATTAGTTTTAACAAAGCATGCGAATAAACATGCAAAAAATCATACAGGGGCGACTTTAAATGGTCATTTTTGGTAAAAAACAAGTTGTTTTGAATAACTATAGATGATAGTTTCATGACGAGTTGAAAAAAGTATTTAATTACGTAGGTTATTAAGCAAAAAACAGATTTTCTTATATCCGTTCCTGTTCGAAATGTAAATTTTGTTTCGTTCACAGCGAGGTTCGCGTGATGCCATGTCAAGCAAAGTGTCAGAACAAATCTGATACACGCTTTAATATTGGTTTAAACAGCAAAATAAAGTTTGCTTTACAGGCTAAATTACTACAGTAGCAAAACCCCCTTCAATTTTCGTTCGTTAAAAAGGCCCGACTCGATTTTAAAGTCATTCGAAAAATCGTCCATAATAGGGTCAATATTTACCTCGGTGGAACATAAATAACAATGATGGTCCTAAATGTGCCGACATAGAAAAACACGGTTTTGGACTCTGAGTGCGTTCTGCCCGTTTTTAGATTTATGTGCCCGAAACGGGAAAAGGAGGGAGGAGGGTACAATTGTTGTGACACACCCCTGTGCTTATTTGACAAAATATAGAGGCCCGAATTATTTTCTATTAATGCCCAACAATTGCGCATTACGCAGAACTAATTGATACGTTACGGAGACCTCTGTTTCCAGGGGTGTTACATTTATATAATTTTTACCAATTTTTAATTTTATTCTTGAACAACACTTTCCATTTAACCCTTAAACAATTGTGGTATTCAGCGTACCTTGAAAAGTAAATAAAAAAAAATGAATTTGCTCAATATGCTTATTAAAAATGAAAACAACAGGACTCCTTGACTCTGTACTATATAATTTATACGCCACTGATTTTTATATAAGTTTACCCTCGATACGATCCGAAATTATAAACGCAGAGTGCATATGGACATCATAAAAGACGTGACATCCCTCGGAAAGCGTTGCGGTGTACGGGACCGTGTCTTTTTGGTTGACACTACATTTGTCCTTTTGCCTCGCGTTTAAGATCCGTGAAATAAATACATGAATCGGGGTGACAAAACATCAATAAAACAAATTACATAAGATGTGCGGAACGATGCATAAGCTCCTTTAATAGAAACTTAAATATCAGAAGGGATGTTTTTAATCCTTTTAGAAAAGTTTTATTGAAACAATACAATAACTATACATTTATTTAAATACGATAAAAAAAATATTCTGATCAAAGCGACTCATATTGGTATTAATATGAGCAGATATATGTATAGGTATTTAGTATATTTTTGAGCTACGCTGTATATACATTAAATCGTACAAGGATCTTATTGAATTTTATTTTCACTAGATGTGATTTTTCCAGAGTCATAACTACTTTTGTTCAATTCTGGAATATTTAATCGGATCTAATGATCTTATATCTTATTTCTCATGTTAAAGTGAGTCCCTTTTTATTATCAGCTGTGTTACAGTAAAATAATAATCGGAATGACTTATATTTAGACCAGCCACCGCGTGGCACTGGATATTCTATAGCTCTGTCTCTTTGACTTTATTTCACACGAAACTATATTTATTTATCGTGCAAACCTTCTATGTACAATATTAAAACAAATATTTTTTTATCAAAGAAATATTTTAATTTATTTATTTTAAGAATAATCTCTTATTCTCATTCCCATTCAAAAACATAGAGTTTCTTATTTCTTCCGAGATTTCTTTCCGAAAATTGTGTACAAGTAAACTGAATTCTTTGAAACACTTTGTTTCGTCTAAAATGAACATGTCTTCAATATTATACAACTAACATGGCAACATTCAAATTAAATCTGTAAAATCTTTAAAATCTTTAGAGAAGTTATCAGGCATTCTAAACGTCAACATTCAAACCGAAAGGATGAAACTGAATGCTATAAAATGAGAAAAATTTTTGACACCGCAAAGCCTCATGTGCATACATTATCATCATATAATAATATTTTCATTTCATTAAATAAATCTTTGAAATATAAGTGTATGAAGAAGTGGCTCTTTTTTCGTTTTGAGTAGTATATAATGCCCCAGTAAGAATACGTCTAGAATGATATGTTTGATACTCCAGTTTCTAATAAAATATGAAAATAACGAACTACTTTTAACTAAAATAAAATAGTAAAATTATTTTAACAGGTAAATAGATTATTGGAAAATGTAAAAGACACATGCTATAACTAAACCCGTTTATCATCTAGATATAATAAATCATAAAAAAGAATGCAATTGATTATCCCTGACAATGTTTTCCTTAGTTTTATATTTTGAAGTAAATGCGAGATTTTTCTGCCGAAACTTATAGACAAAATTAAAATAATCTAGACAATACATAAGGCCCAAATAGGACTTGCGAATACATTAAAGTAAGGATAATAAATTTGGCTTTTTGCCCTGCGTAACCTGAACAAAGACATGTCAATAGTATGGTTAAAAGAGTAGGCAATGGGACTGACTCTAATAAACCAATAAACAGTAATCAGAATGGCAAAGAAAATTTGAGAAATTGATATCGTTAAAAATATCATTAAATCAGGTAGTGCTAAAACGACGACAGAAGAAGATAAACCTTTGGATGTTTTACCATCAGTGTATGAAACCCTCATACAATCATCTCGAATATTAGCTACTCCTTATAATATCTCTGACCAATTAGTGAAGAATTTATTTAACCAACAAAAATTATATTCGTATAAACTAAAATTAGTTCAAAAATTAAATAAAGATAACTTCAATAAAAAAACTGAATTTTGTGAACGAATAATGGAACGTAAAGATATTAATAATAATTTTATAACAAATATCCTATTTTCAGACGAAGCTAAATTTTATACAGGAAAATTCAGAATTTATTCGAGAAATTTTAACTACATGTGCACTTTTACATGAGAAATCTATTTGTTGAAAAAAACATAATAAAAGTCTAACAGAAAACGAATTAAAAATTCTCAAAGTTTATAGCATACCATTTTACTTATTTCTACAAATGATGTTCAAAGTTGATTCCATAGGTTTGTAAGCAAGTCTGGGCTCTTCGAAGCCAATTTCATCGTACTATTTCAAACATTCCGCCTTCCTGCTGTTGAACTTTGAGTAATTTTTAATTCTTTTTTTTTGGTCTTTTGTAATATTTATTTTTAACAAATCGACTTCTTATGTAAAAGTGCGTATGTAGTAAAAATTTCTTGGATAAGTTGTGAATCATCCTGTATAAATGGTCTTATTAATAAACATAACAGCCATTAGTGGTCAGAGCAGATGAAAATGCTCAAAGTAAATGTTCGGGCCGGTATAATTGGAAGGCGTACAATAATTGTGCCTCTTCTTGTAGAGAGAAATTTAAACTCCGAGAAATATTTAAATCTTCTAAAGAATCATATTATTCTTTCTTGCAGAACCCAAGAAGTACGGTTCATACAAGATATCGCATTATCATATTATTACGCAAATCTTCGGGAAAACCTAGCTAGCACAGTTTCTAGAACACAAGATAGACGGGGTACGGTACCCCGGGTACCGTTGAATGGCGCAATCACCTGATTAACCCCGTTAGATTTTTTCTGTTTTTTTTCTGTGTTTAATCGACCAGACAATTTTGAAACTTTGACACAAGAAGCTAAATATTGGCTTAGAGATTAACTGGCGAAAAATGACAGATATTTTTAATACCTTATCGCTTAAGCATGTAATTCTTTGGTTTCCGTTTGTATTGTTTAATTATTATTAAATATTTTTATGTAAATAATAATGTATGAAAGAAATATCCAAAATAACACATTTAATTTACGTTAATTCAATTTAAAGGGTTACCTATTCATTGAAATTGTTGAAGGCAATTGTTCGGACCTTGTGAGGTATAGAAAAACTGAAACCTATTGATGGAAATGCAACTGTTGTAAGGCCGCAGATACCAATTTCCGATTTCTTTTTCGGTTTTCGTTAAAAACCACAGGAATATTGGGTCAAAAAGGTACTGTTGTCACTCAACGTCCATATAACATATGTATATTGTAAAAACGCTGTTGTGGCAAATAATTATTAGGTGTACAAAAAAAAAACCAGTAAATTAAATAATGGAGGGGTTTAGATGCAAAGGGATACAAGTGACAAAAATAACTTTTTAAGAAAAATGATATCAAAGTTTTTTGTTTACAATAAATTCTAATTTAGTAAGTTTAATATAAGAAATAGCGCCATAAGAACACGTATTTTCTCTTAATTCTTTACCACATAGTTCATGTCGATATTAAGTTGCATATTTAGCATATAACCTAATTTTTATAAAAATATTACTTGTACCCCTTAGCGTCTAAACCCCTCAATTATTAAATTATTATAAACGACAATGTGGTTTGCACGTGCAAAAACTTCTTCAAAAATAAACTTATAAAAAGGATTATAAGTTTTTAAGACAATGCAATTAAATTTTTTTTCAATTTGTTGACAATTTTCGTTATTTATTGCTACATAGATTCATAATCTCGTCTCAAAGGTATTTTATTTATTAAAATCATTTTAATTCTGACATTCCTCAGTCGTTCTTTTTTTGACAAAATCCTGCTCGATTACAATGTTTACAATTGAGGCGTTTATTTGAAAAACAGCACATGTCCATGAGTAGAAGTTTTTGGAAAATTTATATAACTTTCTAGTTTTCGGGATAGTAAGTTGACTATTTTTTAACCAACCAAAAATAGCATAAAAGAACAGTTTATGTGTTTTTTTTCTTTTTATTAGGTATAAACTGCACTATTTATATTTGGAATCAAGTAAATTCTCGAAAAATACGGGCATGTGTTGTTTTTCAAATAAACGCCTCAATTTTTTCCAAGAAATTTCAATTCCAACATTTTTTTTTCTAAAATAATGATTAATCCACTCTAGAACCATCTAAAGCACAAATGAAAATTTTAAGAGTATATTTAAAAGTACATCTTAACATGTTGAAAGAATAGTGTAAGAACAATTAAAAGTATTGACACAACACTAGCTTAAAAATTGCAGCTCCGCTGGACCAGATGCACGCAAAACTCCTGAAAAACCTGCGTGTCTGCTGCAATCAGAACCAAAAGCCGATGTTCTTTTAGTAATGGTATTCTTTGGCAACACGACAACGTACAAGAGCGACCATCTGACCAAGTACGTAATTGGATAGGACATAATGTGTATTCAGGCATTTTCAAATTACAATGAAAGAAGTATTAGAGCGATATGGTTTTAATAAATTTTGCCAAACAATGCTCTTAAAATTTCCATTCAACTTTACAACGGAGCTTTAAAAAAAAAACGCTAAATAATGAATTTCTGGAGTTAGGTTTAAAAGACCAAACAAGCTGGAAGTAATTATCTCGGAAAATTTTCATTCTTAGTAAATGATTTAGTCTCGATAAGGCCGATTAAACCACAAAACAACATAAAATTATTAAGTATCCCTTCAAGATCTAATTAACAATTACCGATTTTATACCTAGTTGCCTAAAGCCTCAATAAAATTAATAATTATTATCTTTGGGTTATCAATTTAGAATAAATGTCTCTTGAATAGACAATGCCTGACAGTATACCGGATTTGTTGCAATTTTTTTATTATTAACACCTGGCCGCTTACTCTTCAACAATTGATGACTTGCGCTTCGTCTTTTATTGATTTTGACCGAAGATAGGCGGACTCCCATCATGGGAGTCAAAGCGTTTGAAGAACAACCGAAAAAAAAACTCTTTAAACACTTTGTTAGTTTAAATCCGGCAGAAAATTGAAATTTAAAAAACCACCTTCCTTTGCTCTCGTGTGGCGTGGGTCTTCTTTTTTTCAATTAAACACAATCGATTGAAGAAGAATCAATTTCCTCTACTGTTTAGTACAAGAGTTTAAGGTCGACTTGCTTTAAGTATAAGCTCTACAGTCTCAGTACGAAGTAAAGTTTCTTGTGGTGCTGGACTAATTGTTTACGACGAAATACAATTATTTGAAGAACGGTTTTTATATGATCTTTCAGAAAAAACCACCAGAAAGAGTAAATCATTGTACTGATGTTGAAGAAGAAGAAGACGAACAAGAAGTCAATGAAGGACGCAAACCTTTTCATCGATTCGTGCCGCGTTTAAGTTGTGTAATACGTTTTAAATAAAACTTTTTTTTTATTCACGAAAGAGATTTAATAGTTTAATCGGCCGTTTTTCCACAAGATTTAACCTATGCGCGGTGGTTAGTCGCAGTGGCGTCCGAAATGAATTTCTCCTTCATCGTCCGTTCAGGACCGAAAAATAATTTTTGACTTTTTCGACATGTGGCAGACATTACGATCATTATAAAGTCAAAGTAGCGGTGCCGCGGCTGGTTGTGATTAAGGTGGTTGTGGTGGCCGGCTAATTGCTGTTTACCGAGCCCATTCGCGCTTTTGATCTGCTCGGATCAGTCCGCGGTCCTGTGATTAAGGCTCGAGCCGCTCGGAGCTGCTCGAACCCGGCCGGCTACCAATTGAAGGACAATTACCCGACGAAGATCGCAAATAATCGCGATTGGTATTGTTGCGAACGGGGCAGACATTCCATCGGACCTTGTTTAGAAACGTGTTTCGTTTTTCCACGTTGTGCTCGGTCTCTGATTAATCTTCAATCACGAGATTACAAACGACCGTGGTCGTCTCTTAGCTCACCAACTTTAATTTTCTCATTCAAGTTCGATTACCGGCATGTCCGCTTCAATTTCCATAATTTCTTCTCAAGCGGTTTCCTTCCAAATTTACTTTTACTTTTCCGTGAACTGAGTTCTTCTATGAAGATAAATTAATTTAGTTTACAATTGAAAAATCAATATTTTTTCAAAGTTTTTGGAACATTTTTTAAATATCGTAAGTCAATTTTGAAAAAAAAAATGAGCAGGTAGAAGGAAGCAACTCAAAATTTTTGATTCGACACACAAGGAATGGTTCCACTATTGCATTGCATTACAGGTTTCTTTAAAATGTTCTGTCATTATATACTTTTCGATTACATCATTTTTCTAGAAATAGTCTAATCAGGTGAATATGCAGGGCGAAACAAACCATCCCACCCAAGACACGGCAATGGGCACTGCATGCTCAATGAAATGTGTGGGTTGGCGTTGTAGCGTTTAAAGCCGACCCCTTTTCCATATGCCATTATTTCAAGTTTTAAACAACTGCAAAGTACGGAATAAAGATATTAAATTATCGTGAATATTGAACATCTTGCACGTATACCAACAGGAATGCTTATTTTAATGAATATAAATGTCTGTTGCAAATTCTAGGGTATAAGTTTAATCCAGGTGTACAGTAAGAATTAACCATTGGCGTTTCGCAAAACTAAGTTTTTCTTTCGCTTGTAGGACGCCACTGAATGAAATTCGCATATCCCTTGCACCAACACCTTGAGTGAGAACAGCTTATCTACGGATTCTACAAAAGTTTCTAAATAGAGGTCAGGTAGATCTTTCACCTGTAGTAATTGCCCCCAAACCACAAGAAGCAACATTAAAAAGGTGTTAGATGCCGAATATTAATGATAGGTTCTGGAAGCCAAATGTTTCATAAATATTTGATCCCTTAAACAACGTTGTCTCGAAGATGATGGATCGAGGAAAAATGCTTCGTAATCTCACTTCGTTAACGAGTAAGAAGACATAATTTTTTATTGATCCTCATTTTCCGCCCATTTACTGTTTACGATTACTTTACAACTGATATTGTTAAAGACCACAATCAGTTCTATACAGAATCGCATCAGTTCTATATCCTTTGAATAACATGGGAGACTCTTTGGCTCGAAACTCGATAGACAGTGAAAATCTCTAGAGAAAATGATATTTCAGAAAGTCAAGAAATGAAGGACGAAGAGAACGGGGACCCATTGGTATTAGTTAACATTCCCACATTGTGATTGGGCAATTGCTTATACTATGCAAGAACATTAGTATGTTCGACAATTGTGTTATAATTTTAGGTGTTTCTGAAGTAGTAATGCATAAATCCGTTTCTGTCATTGAACATATAAGCAATATGAGAAAGTAATTGCCCATAATAGGTCTCATAAAGGGTCGTTCTACATGATGGGGTTCGGAGGCACGAGGGTGGCGAATTTCTAAAGAGAAACCTTTTTATTTTCCATTAAACGTTTATGGTCCGTGTTGAGATGATCGTAAAGTTTAATGTTTATAAGAAATAACTCTTTTAAGAGCAGATACATGTTGGGAATACGAGTCACTTATATCGTTCGAGTGCGTGGCCGATTCGAATGATACGCCGTTTTAACGAAGAATTTTTCTTAAGTAATCAAAAGTTTTCTTCATTCTTATCGGCACTGACGTTCACTAAAATATTATTTGACCGTTGGAAAGTTAATGTCGCTTGAAATCTAATGGAAGATCGTATCAACAAAGTAGATTGACCGTGAAACCATGTAATCTATCTATTAATTATTATAATATAGAAAACAGAGTTCTGGAATACCATTGTCTAAAGTTAGAATCTCTAAGAAATTGTTTGAGTTTAACTAAATGTAGTGGAAAATTGTTTTCGATTTTATGGGTGGTCTTTTTTCCAAATTTTATGAGTTTAGCATTTTAATTATGTAAAAACTTGCGAATAAGCATTTCTAATACGATTTTTATCTAATTGTACTATTACCGAACGCAGGTACTGCTTAATCGAGAATAATAATTTAATTTTTTTTCGAAACCAAATCTGAACGCGAGAAATATTTTTGGCAAATCAATCAAAAACCATCTAATTTTCCGGTTTCGATTCAACCGTCCTAAAACCATAATTCCATTAAATCGCTTAACTGTGAAGCAGACGAATTGAACAGAGCAAAAAAAAGCTTAATAATCATATATTTTTGATTTTTATTTATTTTTCGTGCGGTCGGTGCGGTGGTTGTTTAAACGATCGAAACGAAAGTAGTTTCTTGGCATAAAACATGCCTTTTTTTGCTTTAATAATAAGTGCTATAGCCAAAGAAAATATTTTGTTATAAACTTTTATTATTTATTTATATCTATTTTGAATCCTAAACTTTGCAGGAGAACCGTTGTGTAATTTATTGACTATATTTTTATTATAAGGTTTTTTCTTCGTTATTTAACTTTAGACAGAAGCAAATGCATTTTTGTTCTAGATCAAACACCATTCTGCTCTACTGTAATCGAATTATGATTTATTTTCAACAATAATTTGTTGTTCTATTTCCATGGTTTTAATTTGTCTTTTTTCAATTGAATACAGAGTGTCTTCAATTTAAATATAAAAACTTTGACAATATTTAGAAAACAGAAAAACTAACAATAAAAGAAAAAGTTCTTAGGGGGTTTTCCCCTTATCGCTTCATTTGAATGAAAAATACCCCAAAAAATAGGTTGTCTAAATATTTTGAGCTAAATCTGAAGATACGAATATCCATAGGACAGTCTCTTGTAATTTCTTGGTTGCTTAGGCTCCCCAAACAGTCCATTAAATATATCAGCAGCAGTTGCCTGTATTTACATTTGGTAACAATGTGGATTTACAGGTTTCAAAAGTCAAAAACAAGTGAATATTTAATGCATAGTGCCTCAACGAAAAGATCTCACCCTTATTTATGGCTCTTCGTAGATTTTGAAAAAACACTTGGACACGTCAATTATAATTTTTAGGGATTATAAAAGCTAAAAACTATTAAAGCTTTGCTATATTAAAGCTATATTATATACAAGGTGCTCCAAAAGGATGAAATTGCTGGATACTTTAGTTTTTAAATGGAAACGTCTTACGATCAGTTTTAATTTATTTGTCGGTTCTACGTGAAGCTTTTATTAAATTATGTATAACATGCTCCATTTTCAACCGTTTTGCAACTGCTTATTTGCGTTCGTAATTGTTACACTGTTATTTTATTGTTAAACGAATGACTTGTTACAAAATATTCTAAATTATGATTTCCATAAATCTGCCAAGAAACATTGCAGTCAACTCTTTTTTTTATTCCCATTTTTTTTAATCTTATTTTAATTGTTGTAACGATGGCTTTTACAATTCGAGAATGAGTAGAAATGGTAAAACTCTATTTCGAAAATTAGTTCTTCGTTATGACCATTGTCGATTTGCTCCATGGTTTAGATCCAGACAAAAACGTTAATGATAAGTATATGAACAAGTTAAGAAGAAACTAGATCAAGTCTAATATACCTATATCGTTAAGTAAATCCCTAATAATAAATAATGCCATAGTAATAGTGACTTTGGATCATATAGTAAACAGTTGACAAAACCTGAGTATTCGCCGATTAGCTAAATTTCGGGGCTTTTGTCTTGATCTCTATAAAGACTTTTTGAAGATCATAAATTTAAACTGTATAAGATAAAAATGGTGAATAGACTTAATAAAGACTATTTTGACTGAAGATTTGAATTTTGCCAAGAAATAAGCCACCATTTAATCGATAATTTAAATCTGTTGTTTGAAATTCGTTTTGAGATTAATTCACATTCTATTTATAGGGTAAGTAGATATAAATATGGATATTGAAGTGTCTCGAATCTACATTTGTTTAACAAGTTACATTCGCAATATCTTCAAAATTTACCTGTTTGAGCTAACGTTTCCGAAAATAATATCATAGAATCTCTTTTTTGAGACCTGAAGATTTGATGGGCGACATATTGGAAAGTTCAATACACCCACCAATTTTGAAATTAATAGAAAACGATAAAACTTGAAGTGTAAATAGTCTCCATTTTTAACAAGATGAAGCACTACCCCTTTACGTATTTGCTGTAAGACGGTTCTTGGTGGATCAGTGGATTGACAGACAAGGTCCGATTGATTGGCCACTGAGATCGCCAGATTTGAATCATTTAGATTCCTTTTTTTTAAGTACATTTAAAAAATAAAATTTTTGCTACAAATCCGAAGTTAATTCAATAACTCCTATACCGAATTACAGTTAAATGTAAACGGCTAACTCCAGATATATTGTTAAATATTCAGACTAGATTTGAACAAAGTCCACACTGCGTTATAAAACAGAACAGATACCATTTCCAACATTTCTTACCTAATTGAAGATTGTTCCGTTTACATAATAAATTTTTTTTTTTTATCAAAGAATCTACTGCCTGTGACATTGCACAAAGGATTTTCTAACATCTAATCCATTACGAATGTTAAATTGGTTGAATATAGGTAGAGGACATGTTACATAATTTAATCAGAATTTTACATAGAGGCGACAAATGAATTACAACTGAGACATTTCCATTTAAAAATGAAAATGTATCGCAATATTTTTTCTTTGGATCATTTTGTATTATAGAATTTTATTAGTTAGTTTTATTGGTTTTGTAGTTTTTGTTCCCTTCAGAAATCATAATTAACGTGTATGATCATTTTTTCTTAACCTTCANAAACAGGGCGGAACATTAGTTTTGAAATTGTTTATTCTTTTCAATAGAAAAATGGAAAACGTACGACAAGTTTTGTGATTAATAGTTAGGGTGTTATGTGTAGCTTATTTTTATTGAAACTAAACTTATTGACTCATTTAATTGCAATACAATTGGAACAAGACATCTAAAAGATTGCCAGGTTCCAATATACAAAGTATGCAGTGCATTCTGTTTAAACATAAATATTCTTTTCTTGTCCAAAATATTGATTTGCAAAAAAACTATTTAAACACTCATTGTAGTCAATGTAATGATTAAAATTATCATACCAAGATGAGGTTGACAAGCATGCGGTGAGAATGTATTTTACAACAATATTGTTGTTCGGAGTCCTCAAATAACATATTAAAGAAAAAATTCAAAAATCAAAGGATCAACGCGGCTTAAGTACACAACTTAAAAAATGTGCATTTCATCCACTTAAGTATTCATTAAATTTGAAGATAATCTTTTTCTAATTGTTTTCAGTATAAAATTATGTTAATTAAAATTAATTAAAACCACATTATGTAAGTTATCATTAAGGGACCCATCTCAATGGAAAATGTCGAATAAAATGTAAAAAATATAGATAAAGATTAAAACATTTAAAAATGAGCACTTATAAAATTAATCCATATTTCTTCTACTTAAGAAAGAAATTTACCTAACGATTTACACATGGCACGCAACGCGCAACGTAATCGAGAAGTGTCTGTTTCTTCATCAATCATTATTGGTGCGCGTGTAATTACGCATTCTCGTAAACGCCCCCTTTATTCCTGCCATGGGCTGGATGCGTTTTTACTTGGCAACCCAAAAAAAACAGAAGGAAAGGTACAGCCGTATTTCATCGGAATATCATGCGAATGGCTTTCCCGGTTCTTGATCGTAAAACGCATATTATGACAGCGCGTTTTGAATATCGAATTATTTATTAATTATCCGTGCGAGGTGCGCGGATTAAGTTGAAGGCAATAAAAGGCGCAGCTGCAATAACTAACGGCCAAGACTTCATCTCTCAAGAGCTGTCGGCTTGTCCAACATGGGTCCGCGGCATCTACCTGATGGTGTTAGAACAATAATTATAAGCGACGGGATACGAGGATCTTCAAAAGATGCGCCAACACATTATTATAATTATACCACTTCGGCTGTTTGAACAGGCTATTATGTTGAAAACCATCATTTGTTGATTTTTGGTCCGAATGACCGGCCCATTCGTCCAGAAAAAATACTTTTACACCTGAAAGTTACTGGTGCACCTAGAAATTAATGATTTTCAATAAAATTATTATTGAATTCATGACAAAAACTTCGAAGTTTTGTAGATAATGTAGGAAAAAATTTGGAATTGAATCAAGTTTAAAAACCAAAATGATATTCTTGACGAATAACTCAAGTCAGAAATAATAACGTGTGTGTGTATTTTGGAAAATTACAGGTTTATGTTTTGTTGTGGTGTTTTGGGAAAACGAATTTTTATTTGCGGGCTTTGGATAATCATGCGGTATAAGAACATCGATCGATTATATTGAAAAGTTCCTAAAAATTTAGTGGTGCGACTCCACAGTATAATATTTGTAATATTTAGAAGCACTTATCATTTTCAAGCTTGCATTAAACAATTTGTCGCACGTAACAGACGTTTGTATGTTATTTTAAGCGTTCGCGTGTATCGAAAATACACATGGTGTAACTAAAGGTATTTTTAAAATATGAATTTTAAAATATCTACAATGACACATTTACATTTAGTTACATTGACTTTGAATTTATTTTTGACTCCATTGTCGACATTTAAATTCGATAATAAATTGATCAAAATCTTTATTTCCCTTGCAGTTAAAGACTTTTTTCAAAAGCCTATTTGGTTCGTGAGACTTTTCAAATTCAACGATTGATTAACACAAAATTAGTTCCGAAATGTTAAGAAGTAATATTTTAAAATTTTACGGTTTTTATCTAGTTTATGTTATTAAAGTTGTTCAAACTAAATTAAACATTTAATATATCTGCATACCCGCTTCGTTTATGGTTCTCTTCTTCATCTTCTTCTTCCTCCTGAATTTTACATTCTAATGATGTTCCAGTGCTCCTGTTTCTACTTTTCAGAACCTCAACAATAATATTAACATGAAGTTATAAAAGATGAAAAGTAAAGTAAAAACAGCATATCCTGCTAAAAAATAATGGTAATATCATCATTATTTTTACTGAAAAAAATTCACTGCAATTTATCACAGTCAACAATTTGGACCCCACGCAAGAGCAAACTGTCAAATTTTTTTGTCGACTCATTACCAATAGTTAAACAAATCATATTAATGTTTGAATGGCATAGCATTAAATTTCTAAAAATAACGTTTTCAAACGTATTTCTATTAATGAGTAAATAATAAATGTAGATATAGTATGTTTTTGCGCAAAAGGCATTTTTCAAAAATGGACCTGAGCGAGAAGAAAAAAAAAACACTTTCACCTGTTCAAAGGATCGTCCATTCAAAAACTAATCGGTGCGGCAATCGATCCTTTGAACCGACCATCCTAATTATTGTTCTAACACCACCATGGGCAGGTACACCATTGGTCGGACGCTATATCGCCCTCTCCTAACAAATTCGAAAACACCTCTGGATCCGATAATGATTTCATGAGCAATTTAAATTTACACACTTCTCTTTTATGTTTGCTCGGACCGCTTCTTTTAATCAGTTGCCGATAACAGTGGCGTATCCTTAAAAGTTTCTTTACAATTATTTAAATTTACGATCGATTTAATTTAGAGTATTCTCTAAATAAAACTGATTATTGTTAATTTAGACTATGTTGTTATTAATTAGTTATAATTAGTTTCTATGGTAGATAAAGGTCTCAAGGAAAATACTACGGCACTGGAAAATAGAAGAATTCTTTCTCGTCGCATTCTGGTTCTGTTTTCTTGGTTCCTCGGTCATATCGTGATTTATTACTTCTGAGGCCTATTGTTTCGCCCTATGGGAAGCAGGTAATGTGGGTTCTAACGGCCAGGTGTATAAGAAGAACCCTACACTTCACCTCGCACCCACCGAGAGTTTAAACCACAATTTAAACAAACAAAACGAAGCAATTGCGAATCATCTTCATTTCAGCAAAATATAACGTAAGTTTGAATGGAATTGCAAGCGGGGCGTAATTATTATATGGGATCAGACACTTTTATTGTTGCAGAATGTCTGATGTATTGATAAAAATCTCATTTAAATATATTTTCGATTCGGCAATAGCCTAAGGACGAACAGATGAAACAAAAAGGACGCCAGTTGGTTAAGAACCGAAAAAAGACCATCCGTTATATTTTACGTGTGAAGAAGAAGAAGCGGCTTTTATTTGTTGTTGTGCCGCTTCATTAAAAAATCAACGCTACAGGCGAGGACTCACTCTATTAAACCCTTAATACCCCATCCATTACGGTCCCGGTAAAAATTAATGATATTCGACAGGAGCAGACATTTTGGTACCATCCTGCGACGACCGACATGTTTTTCAATAAACTTTCTAACATTAGGTGGTAGCTTTCTGTTAAGTTAATGAAATTTTATTCATTTATTATCGAAACAGTCTAGGATGGGGAAATTTCTTCGAGGCAACCTTTAGGTTCTTTCATTAAAAATTTAATATTCCAAAAGTAAACCGACCGTTGAAAATGAAGAATTTCGAGATGAACGCATTGTGAGCAGATATTAACAGGGTGTTAAAAAATATTACTCACCAAGCCGCTGAGAGTTAAGCTACGTTGAAATCGCCGGCTTAAGTTTTATGCTCATCTTTTACGATCAGTTCTGTCTAAACCATCAATACTTATGTAAATTAGGTCTCCACAAGAAGAGTTTTTACATAGCTACTACATAATCTTAAGATTTAGCTCCTCACTAGACTTGGAGGAATTCTCTTTTTATAGTTAACTCACGTATGTACTTTTGTTCATCGGTTATTTTTCAGTAAATTTCTGTTGATTTTTAGAATAGAATTTTATTCATGGAAATTTTTATGCTAAAACTGCCCAACGGTCAAATCCGAAGACACGATTGGTTCCGGACCATAAACAAATATTTACGAGTGGTTAGGTTTGCGTCGGACAATTCCACAAAAATATTATGTCCTTCTTTAAATTTATTTGTTATTTATGATAATTTGGTTTTTGGCATTCGAATAAATAAAGCCGATACGCGAAATTTATTTTTTGAACATTATACATACATTGTGAGTTTTAGATATTACAAGTCAAATACACAGAAATATCTGAGCTATTTGGAAGAATGTTCATTTGATCAAGATATCAAACATAGTAATTTTACAGTTAAAAGTACTCGGTAATTATTCATTTTTGAGAAATCTTTCTTAGAAGTTTAAAGAAGTAAAAAAGATCTTGAACCAAAGGTTTATTCACACTATATTTTTATGAAAATTACGCCCAAATATCAGTGATCAGTTATTTTTAAAGCAAATACCAGTAATTTTTTTTTTCGTTGCTATAAGTCAGTTTTTCTGATCGATTTATTTTGAAGTGTAATAATTTGCACAAGGAAGCTGTTGATTTTCGCGGCTCTTCATCTCATCTCGGTACCACGGCCGATTACAAAGCAGGTACCAAACAGTCTGGCGAGTCGTTTCGAGGCCCTGTAAACCGTAACCAATTAAATTTTTGTGATCGGACCAGCCCAACGTTTAACATATATACAGGTATATGCGAGATGGACCATCGAAGAAATAATTTCTCGCTGCTTTTGAGGTGCCGCGGGCCTCAAATTATCTTTTTATGGGGCCCCGATGGGTCTTATTGTTATCATTTTTTTCCTCTTCCACATCGTCATTTGTCGGCTCTTTTTACCTTCACTTGGATATCAATATTTGGATGAACACTCCCCTTTGTTAGATCTTAAACTCGATAAACGTTCTTGCTTTATATTTTTTTATTTAAACAGCCAGAAAAATGGCCAACTCAAATTATATTTCGAAAAGATATTAGTTCTGCGACTCAATATATAGTAATTAAGGATTTAAAAAGTTTTAAGTACTTAGGTAGGAATTAAAAATTAATTATGTATCTGTTTGTGACACAAAGCACAAGCAACAGGGTCGGAATCAAGAAGTTCTTCTTGATTATTTCTTTGAAGACTCATCTCCGAGTGGAAACTGCAATTCATATTCAATTTTATAATTTTAAAATTTCAAAGTCTTAATCAGTTTAGTAGGTACGTATAGAAAATGTCGTTACTAAATATAATTACTAAGGAAGTACATTTCTGTTAAAAATGACATAGTTTTAAGTTATTTGCTGCTTAGATGTGCCCTTGCATTAAAATAAAAAAAATAACAATAAGTAATTACTAATCAAGGATTTATTATATTTTTGGTTTGTTTTGGTGTAATTTTGTAATAATGTTAGTTACAAATGTCAAACAATAGTAAATTTATTGTTAAATTCAATGTTTCCTTTCGGAGAACTTTTCGCAAGATTCGTTTCCAAATTAATTCGATAATTAAGCACGCAAAAACTAAAAGCCCAGAACATTAGTACGAGGGTTAATTTAAAATTTTTTACATGTAGCAACACTTACCATTAGAATTTTACAATAAGGCGGATATTACATCACAACAAAAATCTGTTGAATGTGAACATGAGATTTTCTTCAGGAGTCATAAGTAACAATGCGAGGATAACCATCTTAAAGGCTTCCTGTGGCTTCTTTTTCTTCCCCGAATTCAGAGCTACCCTCGTATTAATGCTCTTTAGAAAGTGATATTGGTAATGAGCCAAGAGCTTTATTGTCTATTTGTTGAAACTGACTTTCAAACAAATCAGTTCAACATGAAAAGAACGATCTTGATCTATCAGAGTATAATTAACCATTCACGATAAAAATCGATAGTAATAAAATGACATTTCAAATTACATATGAGCCTTCATTAGGTAATGCCCTGTATAATACATAGGGATAATTTCCATATAAATAATTGAATAACAAAATGTTGACTAACAAAGAAAGAAAACCGTATAAGACACTGTAAGCTTAACGAATTTTTAATATTCTTGTTCTCATTTGTTGTTATTTTTTTTCTGTTGTGTATATTTGCGTACTTAATACATTGCACAGGACCGGCCTGGCCATTCGAAATTAAAACAATCATCAATCACAAAGTTAATAGAGTTGAGGTGGACGGCCAGTAGGTAATGTTGTCTAATTATGTTTAAGAAAAAGGAGAAAAAAACCTGGGCTCAAAAGGCGAAATAAAGCCGTATAAATGCATTTATCAATTCGGACAATGCGATTAAAAGTGAAAAGAACAAACGAGGTGTTATTAAAGGCGAGAAAATACAAAATGTAATTAGAAATTGATTTATTAATGGTTAAATATTAAAGTACAAATATACATGGTTTATTGTAAATGATTATTGTTTATTAGGTACTTATATGGGCTTCTGATTGCTTTGTGTTTGTTGTAATTTCAGTTTCTGTTGTTTCCTGTGACTTATCAATAATTTTTTTTCATTTAAATTATTTTCATATAATTAATTTATCTATACAAAAGGGAATGGGCGTGTGAACAATTTCATTTAAAATTGCTTTTTCCCATTAGTTTTAGGAAAATTGGAATTAGAAACAGTAGGCTATTTAGGAATAAATTATTGTTTTTTCTTTTTTAAAATCCAAATAATATTAAAATGATCAAAACCTTTCAGTTCTTTTAACTAGAAGGAAATCCATTTGAACCATTTATTCAATTTTCTTGTTAGAATCATTTATTAAGTATTATTAAGTATAAAAATTTGTTGTAACTGTTTTGAAAAAGATGCAATTAGATTGGAAATATTGTAGTTGCCCATAATACCAATTGTCATTTTTTAATCAATTTTTACGTCTATCTTTTTTTTTCAAATTGGCAAGAGAAGGTTTTCAACAGTGAGAACTATAACAGTGTTCGAATATGGTACAGTTATTTTTTGGCTGATAGTTTTTAAAACTATAAAAATCGGCTCTTAATTCTCTGAGATAAGAAAAATAGTTTGAATAACGATACAGAAAATCAAATTTGATACATAAGTACTCTCAAAAAAACGTCGCAGAAATTCGCAAGTGGTTGCACTTACTTGTATCCAAAATGCACATTTTAGAAAATCGTTAAGTACCTAATTTTCATTAGGAAAACTATATTAACCGTGTCTTTAGACATATATTTTTGTCCTTACTAGGTATAATGACAGATAAACAATATTAATGAAATGAAGATTGGAAATGTATATTTTAAATTAATATGACTTTTTTACAAAGCTAAAAAAGACAAGTACAATGTTTAAACTTAAATTATTATCACATGTAATTTATAAAATTATTTACATAGAATTTATCATTTTTATTAATTTTTTAAATACGTACTCCATTCAGGAACTATACCATTTTTATATACATACCTACATAATACTTTTAACATTTACATTTAAAAGCCGAATTGCGAGTTCCCTATACAATATTAATTTTCTTAGGCTGCTCTATAAATTCTAAAATTTGATTTATAAATATAGATTTTCTTTTCACTGCACTCCCTCAACAGGTATTTGAATAAATTGAATTTTTTCCAAGCATTTTTCAGGCTATAATTTGAAAACCGGTTAATAATGACCGATCATCCTTTGTCGGTTTGCCCGCTAGATAGATGCGTCCAAAAATATTAATAGTTTTCACGGATTTCTTCCACGTCCATCCACAAATTATAGTGGCGGGTATAATTTCGAAACCATCCCAAATAATCAGTTATTAGCTGGAGCTCGATTAAAAACTTATTTAAACAACAAAATTCATCAAACGGCAATTCAATGTGTTCCTTTAACAAGTGAGGGCAAACTTTCATTTAACAAAATCTCTATTATTGTCAGCAATAAAGTGAAGCTATCAAATACAATTGCAACATCAACAATTAAAGCTAAATCAGAAGTATCTCTTCAATAACCTACCTCTATTAATTTCGTCTAAAAAAGGAATTTAACCATTCCGTTTACTTAGAGCTATAATTGCGACACCCTAAACAATTCCTCATTGGTACTAGTAAGTCCATAATCGAAACCGTGAATAGGTGGACCTCCTTGAAGCAACATTGGAGTTGTATAAGCACTTAAATCGTAGCAGGACGTTAACATCCAAGGATGTACCTGAGGAACGAGATGATGAGTTGCACTAGGAGCTACTGGTGCTGGCTTATCAGGAGAGATTAACGATTCTATTGTAAATGATCTCTTAGGACGAATTATGGTTGTTTGTTCGGGAGACGTTTTCGCTATTGTCGGTGATGGTGGTTCAATTGTTGTCGGAACCATTGTAGTTTGCGCTAAAGAGGCCGCAGGATTAATTGGTACTTCGGCAGGATTAGCCGGTGGTGTGAAGAAAAGTCTGTTAATGTTTGTTAGAGCAGCTAGTTCGTTTTCTAAAATTTCCTTGTCGCTTTTCAAAAGTTTGAAACGCTTTCGTCTTCGTAATAAACTTCCGTTCACGAACATGTCAAAAGCGGCTGGATGGAGCGCCCAATAAGCACCTTTTCCTGGCCTGTCAGGCTGTCTAGGAATTTTAATAAAACAGTCGTTGAACGATAAATTGTGCCTCAAGGAATTCTGCCACCGCTGAGTGTTTTTTCTATAATACGGAAACCTGTCTGTGATGAATTTGTAGATTTCAGATAAAGGCAGCATTTTTTCTGGCGAATTCCATATCGCCATGGCGGTAAGAGATATATACGAATAGGGCGGTTTTTGATCACCATAACTGTCTCTACTCGGTCGCGGCATCGTTCGGTTGTACTCAACTCAATCACCACATGATACAATGAACTGACTGAATGACACTAAGAAAACACTAAAGTAAAACTCAAGAAGGAGATACTGCCAGTGTGGGTTTAAGGTCTACACTGTTTGAACTGATCCTGTGAAAACATTTACACAAGATTGAAAGGACGAGCACCTCCCCTCAAACGTGATTGGTACCCGTTCAACAATGGCCTTTCTCGTGCCGCCCCACGACTATTTTCGCCGTTCACCAATAGAAGGCGGTGTCGAGCTAATTTGTTCTGGCCAATAGGATGATACTTTGTGTTTCAGACTCAATGAATCGCTTATTTAAGCAAAGATTCGGTTTGTTATGGCTGTTTGGTACTTAAGCAGGATTTATGTTGTCGCTGTCGGGGATAAATCGGATGGGCAAATACGACACGGTGCCGCTTTTAATATTGAATAACATTAAGAGGTCATTAATAGGGGTTTAGGTAAATTGTAGTGTTCCTTTCAATTAACGGCATACAATTCTTAAAAACTGAGAAGCTTTTTGAACGATATTCAGATATTATAGCTGGAAGACTATTTTTTTTGGCCTAAATGTGCTCATTGAAATTTAATCAAATGCTCTTTTTGCAGGCCTTTCTTTTTTACTTTTTCTTTGTTTTCTACCGTAATTCTTCAATTAGATAATGGCTAAGCAATGTGTTATTATTTTACCGTTGTTATGTAGGAAGGTTGCAAAATAAAAATTCTGAGGATTTTAGATTACTTTCAAAAACTGGTAAAGCAAAAAATTATCCGTTAAATGCAGAATTTAATTCTACAGGTTGATTCTACAATAGACGGCGTTTTTCTTCATTTTTAGAGGTTTTCGTGACTTATGTAAAATTTAAAAAAATGGAAAATATACCTGCAGATCTGGGTAGTGTAGAAGATACTTTAAAACTTCCCTTTGGAATTTTTTCCTGAGTGAATTTCAAGAAACCTGAACAAAAGGTTTGTTACTACCACTCAATAATTTCTTTAGTTCCAAGTATTACAATGCTATTTTAGAATTGAAAAATTCCCTCTATGCTAATTTATTTCAGTTAAACTCCTTACAAGATACGGATAATCACATATAATTAATTTTTATGCGCTACTTGTGCCTAATTTATTGTTATTTTATGTTTCGTTTTAAATTATATCATTTGTACTCATACAAAGCCGACGAGATGCGTTCCAACCATCCTTAGTTTCGTTCCCTTAACTGTAAATAATAAATTCTCATACCGGTTTGTTAAAAAAAGTCATAAATCATGTAAAACGTGATAATTTTCTAGTAGTTAAGTATACCATACATAAAAATTTAATTGCTCATAATCGCCTCGTAAAAGCAATTAGAGCAAATTGTCAATGGTGTTTAAGTAAGCACGTAATTTCGTCTCATATATCGTTGAAATCATGTACGTTACTTATGTGTTTATCCAATAAAACACCATTGGTAAAAGTTTTTACAGTTTTATAATTTAATAAATTGTGGAACGCAGCTTTTTATCAGTAATACAATCACTTATGTTTCCTGTGCTCGTTAGGGCTTAACATATGAAATTACAACAATCCAACAAAGACATTAAATATGAATTCTTTTACTTTTTTACAAACTGCCCAATAATTAGAGTAGAGAATGAAATATCAGCTGCACATTTAATTGCCCATCAAATTGAGAGTTTTCCTTTTAAGAGGAGTAATTGTAGCTTTTAAAGAAAATTGCAAAAAAAGTAATTAAAAGCATTGTTAATTGCTGTAAGTATTACGAATCGGTTTTATTAAAAAAGAAAAATAAATTTTTTAAAATAAAATAAATTTTTATATAAAAAAATAACACACTATTGGAATGCATTTTGTAAACAGGTGCACTAAGAAATATACATTCAAACCGACAGGAACCTAAAGATTGCTATCTGGACGTCTACAGGTCTGTTTTTCCTGATTAATATTCGATATAGAAATTTAATAAATGGAAGCGTGTAGATGGATATGTAAAGATATGTTAGAAAGTGTTGAAGTAATCGATCAACCATGTTTTCAAAGAAAATGAAATGCATATTACAATTTTAACTCGTAAGAGTAATTAATATTCATTCAAAAAATACTTTAACTTAATAAAAATGAAACGCACAGTACCTACGTGAATATATAAATTAAAAGAAATCATTATTTATAATCTTGTGCGACATCTATCGTAACAATTTCCAACAAAAAATATCTTTTCTGGTTTCTGTTTCGTACTCAGTACATCGCAAATCTACCTACAGGTACCACATCTTGTTAGTCTAAATGGTCACTAGATGGCCCAGTAAGGTTGATAGCTTAATAAAATAGAATACGGAAAAATGACGAGAGAATTATTTATTTATTTGGTTTAGTACAGAAAAGAAAATCCTAATTATGTACAAATTTGTGCCCATTTCTAATTATAGTACCATGCAATGCAGTACATAACAAATAGAAATATTTGTAAATGGTTCGAATAATCTAGTATGGGTTCCTGGACTAGAGTTTTTACTAATAGGATGCAAATTCTAGAACTTTAATCCTAGGGATCCATCTTTATGGCACCTACATGGTTAACAAACTAAATAAATATTGAAATTACCTAATACATTAGCAATAATTAACAAGAATTAATAAATTAATAGAAGAAGTGCTATTGTAATCACATGGCTTTTTTTCAATTATTATTGTTTGTTTTTTGTGGTAACGAGTTCTGGCAAGAATACACTTAAATCCATGGAAACGGTACCTTGATCTTACAATTTCAATAACATTATCTGAGACCTATATTTTAGAACCTCAATATGGCCTCGGATCGTAGGGTGTCGCATCGAATCCAACGTATCGATTATTTTTCCGATGCAAGAATCCTTGGCCGGGTTTGGCATTGTAATAAATCACCCGTCGAATTCCAAAAGGATCGATGTAACCAAAACTTCCAGTTTTTTCATTGCCAGGCTCAGTTTCCTCTTCATGATACGCTCTGGGAATATAATATCGAAATCCGTCATTCGTAACGGACACTCCATCGTATTCAGGGTATTGTTTCTCGTAACCACTTCCAAGTTTTGCAAGATATCGTTTAGTACCTCTATAAGTATGACCGTTCCGATCAATTGGGTACGTAGGACCATTCTGGAAAAATACCCCTTTACTCACAGGACTGACGTACGGATTGTATTCTAAAGAATTTGGGTTATTATCTCCATACGCTGTCAAACCATCAAAGGTATTTTGATATTGCAAATTGTTTATGGCCTCTACATTTGTTTTTAAGTGTTCTAATGCCAGAGGGGCTTCAGTCGTAATCGCAACACCTCCAGGAGTTATTTCTACATAAGGTCTAGCAGTGGTACTAATAATTGGTATACCGGTCGACACTGGTAGTGCATTATTAGAAATTTCCACGTGGGGTCCGAAGGAGGAGGAACCAAACTGGGATATATCAGGTTTGTAAGTTGTAGGCGAAATAATACAAGATGCACATGGAGTACCGACAGTAGATGATATGACTGGCACTGGTGTGGTCACTTAAATAAAGATTATGTGTTATTAAAATAGGGATAAAAAAATATACACAATACCTTTTGGTAAAGAAACAGTTACGACTGATGGTCGTATTGGTACTGGCCGATCCCTGGACGATACAAGTGTACCCGCTGAGGCAGGATACTTTTTAGCTGCCTTTACGGCATCTCCCACGGGAATATTCCTACCTACGTATAAATTTTTACTCTTCGTAATTCGATAACCTGCATTATCAGCTATGTAATCTCGTTGACGTAAAATTCCTAAAAAAGTTGTAATTTTTTAATATATTAAATGTGTTTATTGAAAAAGATTACCATCGTCATCTATCCAAGCGTAGGTACCAATAACGGTACCATCTTCCAGCCGTTTTTCTTTTCTAAACTGACCGCTAAGCGTTTGATATCGAAAGTATCGTTCAGGTCCTTCGTCGGTTTGAATGTGGTACTGTGGATTCGACGGTATATCGTATGTCTTAATAATGGTAAGAAGGGTTGCGCATATTAGCTGGAAAAAATTTGTTGTTAGTTTTATACTACTTTTATTCGAAGTTATCAATTGTCTATTTATTTATATTTTTTGGTTATTGAACTGAAACCGATTAGACAAGGAAGACTGCAATAAAATTAATTGAATGTTAAGAACTGTAAATATTTCCTTGAACTTGTCGTGATCTTTAGTGCTTGATTTTATTTTTTTGTTTGCCAATGAATACCCAAAAAATCATTGTGGATGACTCAATGACGAACCATCTGCGTTGTGTTTTTGCTTATTTGCGGTTAAAAATACTCCATGACTAAATACAAATTTGTTATTTCATCAAATTTGTTACAACTTAATGCCTACAGTGGTTAATATTTTAAAATACGGAACACATTCTTCAGAAATAAAATCCTAAAATTAATATGGTCAGATGACTGTTTCCTTACGCCAGTTACACTTTGTAAACATACAGGTCAAGAACTGCATAAATGCAATCTGTGGGTCGATCTTTGATCTAACAGATGCTGATGCTAAAAAGAACCCTTTATTTTGCAACGTGACCACTTATTGTCAGAATTCATTTTTTTTACTTTGTTCACCTCATTCGTTCATAAACAAACACAATCAATCGACTTAAAACACACACACCCTAAAAGTGAAAATTTCAATGTCATTACCGTAAACTCACCCACGCATGTTTAGTTTTTTCTTAAAATTATAATAAGTCTTTGTCTGAATTTCGTGGCCATTCGAATCGAATAATTACTCCATTTTAGCAAATAATGACACAATCAACGTCTTAACAACAAAACAATCTTAATGAGTGGGCGAAATGCCCGGCACTGCCGCGAGTGGGCTCGCACAGATTTCGAAATTCCTACGACCCAATATGGTTAGGAGTGTTAAGAGAGACTCGATTGATTAACTTTTGCAATTCGCAAATGCAATTATTTTAATGAAATGAATTTTTGCACTTTTCGGTTTGATTTTAATCTAAAAAGAATTCATTACGAATACGAAATAGTAATGATCTTGTTACCGGATGGTACTTCTTTGCTATAAAAATGTCAAGCACGTAAGTAGAAATTGAAAATGATTGGTACTACTTTCGGGTCACAAACTAAATAAAACTATGACGAATCCTATCGTTCAGTTAATGACGATTTCCCTTGATTTCCCTTGTTTTTGTAACTTAATTTTTTTCCTTTCAAGTTTTATGGTCGTCCTTAAGGACAATTATAATATGTTGACGGTTATCCTAGTTTACATACACGTTATTAAAAACCTGTGACCATAACACAGAAAGCGTGTCAAATCAATTATCTCATTACCATGGACTTTAAACTTGAAAAAGTCTAACACTAATGGGGCCGTCCAATAGTTTATGAAAAAAATGTAAGCGTATAATGCGTAAAGAATTATTCGATACATATTTTTTGTTTTCTTGGAACAGTCATAGTTTTTGAGGAAAAAACATAAAAATTGTTGATAAATTGGTAGGTTCATGATGATTTCATGTTTAATCGATTATAGATGACTAGTATTTAAAGAAAATTACTAGCTAGCAACAACATTGATAATAGAAACACTACCAACCACAGACATACATATAACAATGTCTTCCTTAAATAAATAAAAAAATGTTAAATCAATTGCAAACAGTAATTTAATGGAAACATTGCATAACTGCATAAGTAAACAACTAATCTGTCAGAACCTATCAATCTTATCACACTTCAGAGCTGAATATCGAACAAAAAGCCCACTACGCTGTCATAAGTCTATTAAAGGAAACGTCAATGACGTTTCTATTCTATTAGCGACTTTTCTATGCAGTATTGTCATATTACGTCCACCAATGCTCCGCCTCAAAAATTTCGTCTAATGAGTTCCCATAGAACTTAATACGTCACAACTTCATGTTTTTTCAATTTTTTTCAACGATTTGATTTTAAAAATATTTTATCCATTTATTCTATTCAACGTAAAGTATCTTTTAAGCCAATCAATTCAAGCCTTTCAATTCATTTGAGATATGCAAGCTCATTGATAAAATAGATTTCTCACTAATTTGTAGGGGTTATCAATAAGCCACATCGTGTTTAATTCAAAAAGGCTTAAATGTATACTTTCCATTCGCTTAATATGAAATACTTATACGTTTTTAAAATGACGAGACGTTGAGATTGTTATAAGGAACAGAGAAAGCAGTTTTGCAATAAATCGTGTTCCTTAATAAGGATCACTACTTATGAAAAATACGTATTTTGGTTTGGAAATACCTCATTTTGCACAGCTGCTATTTCGGCATAATAAGGAGGATTCCTGGACGGAGTTTAGTAGCAAAGAGAATGCCTAGTACTAATTCACATGTATTTTGTTAACGATTTTTTGTTATATTTAGATGTTATAAAACGAGTATATTTAAATGTCATTAGTAACCTATTAATTGTTTGTCAAATGTGAGTAAAATCCTATTGGGAAAATGACTAATCACAAACATATGAACATTTTTTCAAATTTCAGTAGGATTAGTTAATGTCTATTTTTTAAGCGATAACTGACATGATCAATAACACAAAACATTGAAAAATAATAGCAAGGTTACAATGAACGTATTAATATGCAACGATATTGATGACATTGAAATTACGTACGTGGTGTTAAAAAGAATGAGCGACATAATATTACGTCATTACAATTTCCTTGTTGTATTTTTGAAAATTTATAAGCGAAACATTGAAAATTCTATTTCTAAAGTCTCTTATGCAACCATAATCGTAATTATTTTCATAATCTTTGTAGAGGAATTCATATATTGCAGGAAAATGTGAACTGCCACATGCAACAAATAATAGAAGCGTGACAATAAAATTGTTTAGAAATCTCGTGCGAAAATTTTTGGAAAAACGAATCGTGTACATGCATACACAGGAGGTATATTACGTTTTCCTTTGGGTTCATTTCGTAAACGATCCTTGAAAAATAATCACTTGTTCTCACATTCAAAACGATCCTAACGTAAATAAAAATTCTAGACGCGATATTGGTACCAAGAAAGTGCTTAAAAATTTCTAGTCTTCTGGCCTAGTTCACAAAGACATTTTTCTACTACGTCAACTTATCAATTCTTATACTGTCATAAAAAGTACTTTGATTGACCATATTGTCAGTCAACAAAGTTTTAAAATGTGAAATCAGTGCAATTTCTGGCTTGGCTCACAGCAAAAATAAACTATTCTTTAAGTTCTTGTTAAATACCTGCTACCTGTACGGCGCGTAATTTAACAACCATTATTACCAATTATAGGCATTTTACTCAATACATTGTCGGTACAACAGTAATTGTTTTTTGACCATTTTAAGTGGAATTCTCTTCAAATTCTTTCGCTCGTCGCGTTTTGAAAGCATCTCTCTCACATTCAGGGAATAAGAAATCTGTTAAATTCTTCAAGGGTCAACAAGAGCAAGAGAACTAAGAACAAATGTTAATTTGTAGGTTGCAGTAGCAGAATTAATATTTTTGTAGGTAGTACTAGGAACAGTAACCACCCACAATGTGAATAAATTAAATAAAAAATCAATATCTAAAAAGAGCAGTTTCTAAGATCCAAGTTCATGAATCAATAACAAAATGATAGAATGAATGGGCGTTTGCTACTAAGACCTATACATCTAAAACATCATTGATGAAATGAACCATAAGGTACACCGTAGTGAAAGAACATATAAAAATTTATTTGATGGCCTTAAAATATAAGTATATTTCCGAAAAAAGATGATCCTAGAAAAAGAATTTAAGAACGATGTAACAGTAGAATTGAAGAGGACATCGCGTCAATTGACCATTAAACCACTACAGAAAATTAACAAAGACAAACTTAAGCCTACTAGATCTGCAATTGACAGAAACGTAATGTGACTTACGCAATGCGATCACCCATAATACCTTAAAAGGTAAGTAAATAATAATATTAATGCACTTAAGAAGACAGAAAACAAATATTACGCAATTTTTTTGCACCTTCATCGGTTACTTCCTGCTATAATTATGCGGCATCGTTGGACCAGAGAAAGTCCTTCGCAGAGAAATGTCTTGATTTTAACACGATCAGGTTTTTACGTAATTATATTAATTCTAACTTACACTATATTTGTTTCCAATATGTTATAGATAACAAATTCTTGAACTTGTTTCTCTGTTATTAACCCAAATACCATAATAAGACATTACTCTTGGCCTTTACAACGCATTATCTGTCAGCTAAACTATGCAATATTACTGTGCAATTCTTCATAATCTTGTTGATAAACTTTTGAATTAAGTAATTGCAATTTAAAAAGAATAAAATATAAAATGAAATAGAGCATAATTTGGTCAATTGCAAAATGCCATTTAAATTTCTTAGCTATTGACCGATTGGAATTTTTACAGAATCGCTTTATGTTCTTTTCCAAACAATTAGAGCTGCTAATTAATTCTCGAAAGCAATAACGATAGTTGTTTAATTGGACGCCTCAAGGAAGCAAAATGTTTGTCTTAGGTTTGTTTCTCGTTTATATCCGGACTGAAAATTGTCCTTTTTTTTTATTCATACACGATCAGCGAAAGTGCAAAACTTAATAATGCTTTAGAAAAGTTTGGCACGACTTAAGAAGAGAAAATTACCGTCGTGATTTGACATTTTTCCTCATAACAAACAATATTGAAATTATGTAATATGTGAGTCAATATGTGTATTGTTTTAAAGCTGTTGCATCGAAACTGATAATTATTAGGTATGTTATGGGAAGATCAGTTCCGTTCTTAAACTTTCACTGATATTTCTGTGGGTGTTCTTTTTACTGCCCAATCAAACGAATAAAATGTATTTGAAAAAAATTGCCCAATAAATGAAAAGTTGTTCCAAAGATAGCAGTATTTGATTACTGTTACAAAATAAGGGCAGGGCCAGCAGGTCGGATTATTTATTAATATTTTAACTGTTCATTGCTTAATGATTTTTTCAAAGTCCACGTTTATGTAAGAATTACCGAGGGTAATTACAATAATCACATTCGAATGAATAAATACTACAAAAGGACGAAGAATCTGCCTGCAAGGCAAGGCGTTTTATCTCAATAGTCAGTGAAAGTGAATAATTTTCGAATTGTTTGGGATATTGAAACTCAAGTACGCGTTCCACTTTTACAATCGTCACGTTTTTCCCGTTAAACATCACATAACAAAACTTTAAAAAAAACAGGCTTAATGAATTCTGAAAAGGAAAACTCACCAACCCAAACCAAATATTCGTATTCCACATCTTCGTTCGTAAAAAGCTTTGATTTTCGTTTTCGTCTAATCACCAGAATAATGCGCCGCCACTTCCTACCACGCGAATATGGATTATCACCGATCCGCGGTCACCACAAGTCACTAGTGGCCTGGCGCGTCTACTTCGCCGGCATGTTCGAAAATTCTTCCGAGTGTCGCCTGGTGGTAGCGGCGATTTTCCCCGCCAAATTAAGAGGTCGAATTTGTTGTGTATTGTTTGTAATAGCTGCATTGACAATTCAAATTCTAATAGATATTGTCTAGCAGCGAAAGAAACAGACTGTTTAATTAATTTTTTTTGTGCAAATCTTTTCAAGGATATGAGAACATTTGCATTTTTCTTCAGTTTCGGTTTCTACTGATTTATTTTTAGAAAATCTTGCATATACTTTATGCACCAAAATCATTCTGCTGGATGGACTTGGAATACACAAACCTGGTTTCATTTCGAAGATCAAAAAATGTATTTGTGGTTACACGTTCACCATTCTTGAAAAAATGCCGCTCGTCAACATTAGACGGGCAGCCTAAAGCCATTTTGGGGCACGAAATTGAAAGTGTTTTCGGTCCATTTTAAGTTAGTTTTCTCTTAGAAGCCAATTTAAATATTAATTTGTTGATATGTAATTAGCTATTAAGTATGGAAAATTTCTCTTTCAAAAAAAAAGTAGGTACTCTTTGTGTTTCGAAACGTTATTATCGAAATATGAAAATAATATTATTCATTTTTTTAGTGCAGTATTTTAAATCAACATTAAGAGTGCATATAAATAAGAAGGTGTGAAAAATAAAAATAAACCTACACAAGAATAACGGTGGAATCCCACAAAAGTTGATTTTTTGGGCAAAAATACATTAAAATCGTAAAATTAAACGGTATATTTTCCTTTTGCAATGTGACTTAACAGGTTCCCATTTGATATATGAATGGAAAAGCAACGCGTCTTATTTGCAACGACATTGGTATCTTTACAACGTTCACACCTACAACACCATTGTTAAGCGAAATTCTATCAACGTTGTATCATCGCCATAATCAAGGCAAAAACCTCCATAAAGCAGTGAAAAAATCCAAAAACTAATCACTTTTAACTATTATGCAAACAGAAATTGAAAGATAATAACAATGCATATCCTTTGTCATGTCTAGAAAAACCTTAACCTTACCGTGACCTTCTTAGTACTCCTTGGAGTATCCGTTTACATTTTACATCTTTTTTACTGTAATAAATAAAATATTACGATACAAAGTACTGAGAACATCCTAAATCCTGTTTTTTGCATGAAATACACCACAATCAAAACAGCGTTTTGCCTTTTATAGACACACACGACTATCAAGTTCTACATATATCAGACAGTCAAGATAAGCTTCAAAGAACTAAGTTGAACCTGAAGGGTCGCAATAAAAAACTTTATGCGAATAGATCCGTTTTAACGAGTTTCTTGTCCTGAGAAAAAACTGTCGCTAAACCCACAAGGAAACCTTGATCGAACAACCACTTTTATCGGTAACGAGCAACGGTTTAGTCAAAGCAATATTTAATCTCTGGCCATATTAGTACGGTGGTTGCGATAATGGCAAATCCAAGCAGCCTTCTAACGCCTACGTTCTTCAGACCTGAATTTTAAAGCTTTTTATAGCAAAAATTCAATACTCTCTTAACACTGCAGAGTTGGTATATCATGTACCATGCAACTTGTAAGTTTAAAAATCTTGAAACCAATATTCTTCTCAGTGGTCATTAATTAAAAATATATATTGTGTTTGTGTAGCTTAATGGAAAATTATGGGACTTTTCTTGATCAGCAAAATAAAAGATACATTATTGATCATTGTTGGTTTGATACGCAAGATAATCGCTGAAACCATAACTTAAGGTCGAACGAATAATTGCAAGTTATTGTTTGCGTGAGGGTTCAAAGAGTCAAGAGATTAAGCTTGAAACATAAGGCGTAGTTTTTTGAATACTGAATAAGCGGTTAATGGTTCTTCGAACCGTGACTCGGTGAAGGTTTTTAAATAATTTATTAGAAAAATATTGTTCTCGTTAAGGATTTTTTAGTGTTTTTGGTAAACTTAACATTATTTGTGTGAATTTCTCTAAAAACCAAGAAGCACTTATAAAAACCCAAAATTCTCAAATTTGTTTCTATTCAAAAAAGTCCATTACGAAATCGGATACCACACGAATTCGAAACTCTTCAATCCAAAAGTTTTCTCCGTTTCAGCCTTTGGGGTATCCTCGGACTCTAATCCTAAATTGATAAACTTGACTTTTGGTCTAAAACCATTTTCATCTGCAATATATGTCACCACTCGACTGATTCCGTCTCTCCCATTCACAAAATACCTAAAATCAATACCAGTAGTGTTCCCCATTTTGTCAAGATTCTTGTTTCATGCTTTAATAGTCTTACCCTCCAATTTTAGCTCCATTCTTCAGACCTTTCTCGTAATGACCATGAAAGCCGACAGTGTAATGGAACTTATATAAAAGATCTGTGACATCTTTTTCATCAACTCCTTCAGGTAGTCCATTTTGCATTCCTGTAAATATGTAAAGAGAGTGTAACACAGATTTGTATTCATTCAATTATTATTTTACCAGGAAACTTGTCTTGAATAGGAATATCTTGCTTACTTCCTCCACCCACATGAATCACTCCATCAGCCACTGACACGGGAGGCAATGTTGAAACAGAATTCTCTAATTTTTGACCAGGAAGTTGCAACGGGTTTACAATAGGATATGTTTCTCCTTGAGAGTCATTTTGTTCATTTATCAGACCCTTTCCTGGACCTACATTATCTTCAGAGAAATGCACACTTTGTGGAACATCTTCAGGTTTCTCATTTTCTCTTTCAATAGTTCGAGAATTTGAAATTGTTTGAAGTGAATTTGCTTTTTCTTCTGGAGTAACATAATTTGTATTTTGTGGACCAGAAATTTGTTGGTATTGAGGCTTTTCCAGTCTAGGTTCATTTACTTGAGGGGAATTAGTATCTTCAACGTTTGAAACATTTTGCTCATTACTTAATTGTCTAAGTTTGTCTTGTTCTGGTTGGATTTCTGAGCCACTAGTAGGAGCAGTATTGTCATATTGACTAGAATTGAAAGTGTTCTCCTCACTTGTGGAACCTGCATTGTGTGTTCTAAATATCGAATTTTGAAATGGAAATCTTGATTGAGGTGATTCTGGTTTTTGAGTGGCTATTAAACCACAACTGGCTAAAAGTATATTTTTAAACATGAATTCTTATCACGATTTTTATGATTTACCACAAGCTGGTTTAATGGTAGGTTGAGTAGTAAGCTTCAAAGGTTCAACACTTCGAGCGGTACTGACGATTGGTTGAGGTGTAGATTGAGGTAGTGAAAGAGCATTAGGTGCAGGTTCTCCTTGAGGCAAAAGAGGAAGATTTGCTTGTTTTCGATACTTGTTTGCTTCTGGAGAAATTTCTCCTCTCAATGGCGATCCATCTAGGGCTATTTTTTGAGTGTTAATATAATATTGTTGCATGACTATTACACATACGTGCACTAATTCGTATATTCCTCATGCTTAAAATTTTAAAACTGCCATTTTCATCTGTTGCATACACGGTAACGTGGTAAATTCCATCGGCTGTGATAAAACCAAATTCTCCCTGGATAATGCCTTTTTCATCTAAAATTTAGAGAGGGTAATTAAAAGTGTTTAAATTGAAAATATATCGCGGTTCCAATAAATCATTTTTTCCCTTTATTAATTATGAATCTGTTATTTTCTCCTTAGGGCGTTCCAGTTTCTGAAGAAAACATTTCTGGAACGCTTTGAAAATCTATTGTCGTCGAAACGAAACGCCGAAAAACCGAAACACCGAAATCTTTTCAACGACCCTACCTAGCCAAACAATGCACAAAGCCTTAAAAAATCAATATTAACACTATGAATAAAAGGGCCTTCCCCGTTAACCGGGCCACGTTAATATAATAAAAGCTTTTCAAAGCTTTGTTACATTGGAAAAATATTATAAAAGCTTTTCTTGTTGCCCCTTTTTTTATTTTTTTCCCCTGACCTGTTCGGGTACAGTGAGCTATTTATGCTCGAATTCATTGAAACATTTAACAAGACATTTCTTAATAATTTCCCGGGAAAATTTCAAAGTAATGCCTCCCTTGAATTTGGGGCACTTTTCAATATTATCGTAATACTGCTGTCTCATTCCGAATAACAATCGAAAGTTAAAAAAGCTTTTAAAAAGTCTTTTGACAAAAACAGCTCTTTGCACTTTTCTGTTTATCTTGGCATAGATTTTTTTTAATAGATTTTAAATCGCACCCTTCTTCTCGTGCCTGTGTTGCTGGCCATCGATCGTGAAACCGAACTCGTACGGTTTGCTTTCGTCTTCATTTTTAGCACCAATTGTCGCAGTTGTTAGAAAAAATGCGTAAAAAAACACCTAAAAAAAATTGATATTGTTAATTTGTAGTTTTATACAATTTATTAAGGATCACTTATACTAATATATTTTTTTATTTACACATGTCATTGAAGGTGATCTATGAAGTGAATGCATGATTCTGTCATTAGCAAATTTTCGTCCTTGTTTTATTTATTTTTTAATAAAGCCAAAATGAAAAGTACCTTCAGTGATTATTAAATATTGGCTTAGACGTTATTTAAACAATTTCAAGGATTTTAAGAATTCGAAATCAATTTTTAAGAAAAAAGTGTTCAAATTGAAATTTACTTATTAAAAACCAAATAAACACTGATATAATCATGTGAAAGTCACAAGTGATTGACATTAATATTTTCTAAAAACTCCCTATTACATATGAATTTCTTTGGAAATACTTGGTTTCATTTCATCCAGTATTCCAATATGACAAATGCCCTAAACACATTTATTTAGTGAGGTCTAAGAACAATAATTATCTACTAAAATTGGAAAAACTGCAGTTCATAGTCTTGCGGTTTTATTTATTTATTTATTTAGTTTTTTTTCGTAAACTACTTCATTAACAAATTTACCTGAAACAATGCCTCCATTTTTCAAAAATGCTTTCCAACAAAGTAAAAATCACTTTCTATTTCACTACGTTCTCATTAAAGTTAGTTATATGTATGTTTTGTAAATTGCCTAAACAAATTCGATTTTCAGGAAGACTCAGCTTTTTATCTTCGCTCCCGCCACCCATAAGAAGCTTTCAAGATGCGTTAGAAACGAGTTTATTTGATGGAGGTATATTGAATACACGTCTAAATTTTGCGTAAGTATCTATTAGAGTTTATTTACTAATTTACGAAGCTCGTTGAAGTATCGATGATCGTCTATAAAATCCTTGAAAACTCATTTCCTTTTATTAGCAGTATGTATTGGTTCTAAATAATGGTAAATTTTGGTTTAATAAACACATAAACACTTCCTCAATGAACATATATAGTTCTCATAATATACATTTGCCTAAATAAGATTAGAGAAACAAGATTATTGCATTCTTCACATCTTCTGAGTACATAGCATTAGGAATATTTTCCTCCGGATTGATGGAGCATGTCATATTTCATATCATTCAAAATTCACATCAAATTATCATTCTAATTCAAGCGTCATAAAAGTTCTTTACAGGACATCAACACATTGCTTTTTCAATATTAATTTCAACTGTTTCTCCCTTGTGCCATTTAGAATCTTATGTCAACACTTTCAATTGTTTTTACGATATGCTATTAGCATCTCCATCAAACAACTTTTTAGACTACTGTTTATTTGACTCTGCCTCGTACAACTATTCCTTCCGCAATATGATAAGATATTTAATATATGTATAAACATTCATCATCAAAATATTGTATTATAACTTAATGTTATTAATAATCATATGTAAAGGTCATTAAAAAGAAGGAAATATATGAAAGATGCATTTCACCTTGGCGATATCAATCAATTTATCTTCTTAAGAATAAAATAACTTCTTTTGTTTTCTGGAGATATGTTTTGATATCTTTCAGAATGAAATTTGTTACCAAAATACAGAACTATAATCAACAATTAATGAAATTAAACTGTTTTGTTGCCTTCCAATACCATGTATTTAATCTTTTCTTTTTCCTTCTTATTTTTTTCAGTTTCCTCTTTTTTAGTTTTACTTTCTTTAGCTGACATCTTTTGAGTTCATCTGTAAAAATATTAAGAGCTAGTAAGAAAGCTTCTACAAAGTTCTTATAAAGTTCGTATTTGTAAGGTATAGATGGCACTTCTATATTCAGAATTAATTACCACACCTTCACCATCTCATTCAGATAATAAATTTTAGTAGCAAAGAAATTTTTTTATAAAAAAAGTCTAATTTAGAAATTACTTTTGAATTCAACTTAAACTTGCACATTTAATCTTTATAATATAAAGATTATATACACATAGTATATTATATGTGTATAAAGGGTGTTTCATAATTATTTTTCGTAACTTTCAGACATATATCCTGGGGTTAAAATATGAAGAAAAGTTCATATAAACATGTGTCCAAAAATGCTCTGTCTCGGAGATACAGGGTGTTAAAATTTCTTAAAAAAATATGTTTTATTTCAATTCTCAAAAGAAGCTCTAATCGATCTTAATGAAATTTACAGTTTGTTGATATCTTTATAGGGTATTAATTATTGTAAATAAGTTTGTAAAGTTTTTGAATTAATTTTTTTTAGTTCAATGTATTATTAACCTTCATTAAAAATTTTGTTCCAAGTTTATCTCAAAAGATTTGGTTTTTAATTTTTTTTACAAAAACGAAGCCACATACAAAAAAAAACAAAGTCCAAAAAGTTGTATTTTTAGTTGGATCAACCAACCAAATTATAAAATTTGCGGTAAATTTGTAAATTGCTACAGGGTGTTATTTTTTTCGTCAAAAAACTAAGCGACTTGTCCCACGGGCACGCCTATGATAGGATTTCATTAACGGTAATAAGTCTAAAAGATACCCTATAAAGATATCAACAAACTGTAAATTTCATTAAGATCGATTGAAGCTTCTTTTGAGAATTGAAATAAAACATATTTTTTTAAGAAACTTTAACACCCTGTATCTCCGAGACAGAGCATTTCTGGACATATGTTTATATGAACTTTTCTTCATATTTCAACCACAGGATTTATGTCTGAATGTTACGAAAAGTAATTATGAAACACCCTGTATAATAGTTAGTGCGTCTGTTAGTAATTGTGTAACTTTTGAACGACTTGACAGATCAAAATTATATTCACCTAATATATATGTATTTGTTTTGTCAAGACGATGGTTCGTAGCTATGTTAGAATCCGATAAGAAACATACAGGGTAATACCTAACAGCAGGACACCCCTATAGTATATAATCAATCAATCAATTTATTACGCCATGTACTAAAAGGGCGGAACAACGTCTGCCGGGACATCTAGTTTTTATATAATTTTATACGAAAAATGAAGATTCACAGAAAATAGTGGAAAAAATGTGGGAGTAATTGAATTGAAGATGATCATGATGTTGGCAAATAATAATTTCTTAACGTTATTTATGCAAAAATTGTTACGTAATGACCAGTTATCTTGAGCAAAATTAAAAAAAAATTACATTAAAATTCGTTAGTCTTTCATATAGATTTTCAGGCCTTATTTATTTCTGCATGATCTGTGATAAATATCTGATAAAGTTATCTGCTTTCTTGAAGATGATTATTTTAATGACGTCCATATTTAGAAGCCGCGTTTAATTATTCTTGTATAGCCGACTCTATCCTTTACGTAATATTTGTATGATTCGAAAAATACCTTTACATATATTTGACACAATGACCTTTTTCGAATATTTTCATTAAATTCAGAATGTTTTTATTGATTTTGAAATATACCATTTCGATTTGAACGCTTCAACTAAAAAAAAAAATCTAAAAACCATTTGAAATAATATTCGGAATTTACTGCAAAATTAAGTGCATAAAATTTATAGCACTTTGACACGAGAAGAAAACGAAAGTGAAGACGACTCTTTCAATCAAAGTAAATGGAATGTGACCTTGGAAATGGTGACAATATACAGGGTAAAGCTGTAATAAGTACTACATAATACTGTACAACTCGTTTACTTGTCTTGAACGACCGTAAAAATATTTGATTAGTTGACGCATCGAAATTTCTCCATAAATTATTATGACTTTATGACTAATAACCACCATTTCTCGGACGGTATTGTTCAAGGCCTAATATATCGCTTTGTTGATATTTAAAAGAGACTAAATACCTTTGGAACGTAATATTCTCATGTGAAAATTAATATTTTATTGCATCGAATTATAATAATAATAATAATAATAGGTTTAGAAATGTATGGAGGTTGTTTAATATCAAAAAAGGGATTTATTTTAGAAAATAGTCAACAAATCGCATTTTAAATAAAAGAAAAATTGACTAAATTGTTTGATGAAAGCTAGTTTCAATAAAAAAAATAAACATCACTTGCTACTCTTTCAATCAACACTTATCCTTTTGACTATTATCATGAAAGTAATAGCATTACGTTTCCTTTGTGGATTTTTTGTCCTTGATAATCGTCCCACTTTCGATTATTATCTAATTTCTCGATTCACAATTGACAAAATTTCGTAGCTTTTTAGACAAATAGCATTTCTAATTCTCAATATCGTGTTTATTGAAAGTGGCCACTTTGAAAAAAGAATATTAAATCGTTTTTTTCATATTTTATTTGTGGGTTTACTATTGCCTATTTGTTCAATTATAGAAAACATCATAAATTTGTTGCTGATAATTTAATTTCTCTCATTATTGTTTACGTATATGTATAAGACATTCTCATAAATAATTATTTGATCTTCTAAACACTATCTAATTAAAAATCAAAAACTTTCGTTTTAAAAATGTGTAGAAACGTAATTTTGTAATAAAGAAAACAATGTATTTGCATCAACTAGCAGAGAAAAATGTAAATTTAGTTTGGAAGATGCTATCAAATTATGGATGACCAACTACAAACTAATAGTAGTAGTTGCAGTTGCAACTACTTATCGAATATTGTAGTTATAGTTTTCTATCTTGTAGTTAAACTAATTTGGCCCAACTGGAAGATGGTCACCAACTGGTTGGAAACCATTTTCATCAGCAATGTAATTGACAGTTAAGACAACGCCATCAGGTCCAGGGTAAGAAAATGATCCTCTGACAGATAAAGCTTCGTTTTCAGTACCTTCCTTTTCCAATTGTCCAGTTTCAGAGGCTACGATTCCATTACTAGTTTCGTAACTTAATACATACAATAAAACAAAATAAGTTTTATAATCAAAAAATTAGTCTTCAAAAATGAATTACCTATAGCTATAAGGACTAATTCCAATGTTATCTACGTCGTGTTTTAATACGATTGCCTCAACGTCGCTTTGTGCAGGAGCAGCAAAAGCAACTCCTATTACAGCAATTAAAACAATTATCTGCCAAGAAAAAACTACTTTTAATAAAATTTGCTTAAAAAGCAATGTTTACTTACGATTTTCATAATGATTTTTGTGTGTTATATTGACAAAATGCAATGATAATCATCTTGACAAACATCTTCTTCTTATAATAGGATCCCCCCTATGAATGGTATCATAATCGATTGGATTATTTTTTTTGAAAATCAATATTTGAAATTGTGTTGACCTTTTAACACTGATTAAAATACATTTTTGGAGGTTCTTATTTAATGGGAAGGAGAGACTTGTCTATGGCGTTGATTCATACATATGTACATACGTCGATGTTACTATTACGTATCCAACGTGGATTCGATTGTTAAAATCAATATTAGGTAATTGACTTTGTCGGTGATTTTTTATGAACATTTCGTTTAAATAAATGGAAAAAGGAAATTGCATTTTCGCTTATTGGAAATACATATTTTGAATATGTCTTAAATTTTATTAAAAAACTGCTTTCTAATTGAACTCTAATAGTTTTTTTGATCAAGTATTATAGAAAGAAAGAATAGTATAGTAAAAACAAAAATAAATTAAAATTTTTAACATTTGTCTTAATTAATATTAATTTTAACTCGTTAATTTACAAATTAAAATTTAACATTGAACAATGTCCTTTTTATAATAATCAATAAATTATCAAAAATTTTAACCTTTAAAAACTAGTTTTTGATAAAATTATGATGACGCCCAACGATGTTATGACATTTTCACATTTTTACGATCAGAATTTACAAGTTTACAACACCTACGATTAACTAATACGATTTCGTTAGTCAAGGCCCAGCATTCGGATCTGTTAGATGTTATTCTTAAATTGATTAATTATAGGTTTTATTGTGGCCTTAAAAAAATTACCAGAAAAAGCATGTTACGAGTAATTCCATGATGAGTATTTACCAACAACAAAAAAAAAGAACACGTTTTTCTCACTTCAAAGAATTATTGTTGATGTACTTTTGGCATTTCCTAAAAACTTTCTATATCGACAGCGGCACTGAGAACCAGAGCGAACCATTTCTTTTGTAAAAAAATAAATAAAACATATCAGTACATCTGAGAAGATAAACTGCAAAACTTGATTGTTTCATTTTTCAAAAAAATTGAGTTAGCAATGGTTTCTGAAAGATTTTTTCCCTCTCTCTTCGCATGTGACATTAGGTTGGAGTAAAACTCACTCGTTCCTTTAGACTTTAGACCTTGAAATCACCGGTTCGTTACAGAACTCTTTTTGTTCCATTATCAGTAAGTTTTTCGTGTTTTCTGGAAATTACATCTTAATGGAACGAACGAATTTTGCAGCTCACCTCCTCAACTTATACGTTAAATGTAGTTGGTCAAATACCTAACGCTGAGGAATTTTTATGGTTCGAACCAATTATGGTATCCCAATTGCAAGACTTCGATCTATTTCATTTCCGAACTTTAAAACCATAACATTTCAAGGAGTGAACAATAAAAGCTCAAGAAAACAAAACGGAATAAAGTGCAAACTTTTTTTACATTTCAATTTGTTACGTTCATTCACATTTGACATTTTTGCACACGAAATTTTTTCATATGTATATGAAGTTCACTTTTTTGTACATCTTAATGTTGTCCTCATTTTTCATCTCTAAAATTCTAAATAAATGTTCTTCTTTTCGAGAATCTTTCAATCTTGAATCGTAGCAACAAATCGAAAAGGGTTGTATAAGTATGAATATAAAAATAAAATTTATATAGAAATATTTAATATTCCTTAGTGCCTTTTTCATACCTGTTGAATTTTTTTTTCCGATTGTATTCAGGCTAAAGGTTTCTCGATTTGAAAATCTAAAGAATTTAACATACCCATTGGCGTGACAAATACCTTTTTTTAATCGGTTTCCAATTAATAAGCTAATATATTGATCGTTACTCGATAGTCGGATAGATCGTGATATTTAAAGAAATATCATTAAATCGTAATATTTTACGTCCTTGTCCTTTTTCTTCTACTTTAATTCTATGACAATCACTTGTACTCGTTTGCCTATAAATCTTGAAAAAAACATATGCGTTCAATAGGAATTCCATTGAATCCCTGACATCTCCCTTTGATGTATGTATTTAAACAAAAATGCGAAAAAAAAATAAACAAATAAATTCAAAAACTGTTTTATTGAAAGACATGTGTATTTACATAGGTATGTGCATCCCAAGGGAAAATTTTCTTAAACGAAATTACCCAGAAACATGACAAAAAAATGAAATATTAAATTAAAATTTATTTAGCGGGTAAATGGGCCCCTTGTGGTTGGAAACCATTTTCGTCGGCAATGTAATTAACAGTGTAGACTACTCCATCGGCTCCAGTAAAGGTGAAACTGCCTCTAACTTGCAATGCTTCATTGTCAGTTCCTTCATTCTGTAGGGTTCCTTGTTCCTGTTGCGAAATTCCGTTACTTGTTTCATAACTGAAAAAGACATTCTTTCAATGTTGAAAATTTCTCAAACTTTAAGTATTTACGCGAAATTATAACCGCCAACTCCTATATTGTCGCTATCGTATTTCAACACTTGGGCTTGGGCATCTGGATTTCCCTGGGGAGCTGCAATGGCCACTGCCAGTACAACAGCGAAAAAGACTAAGAACTAAATTAAAAAAAATTATGTATTTAAGTAATCACGACACATTTTTATTCCTAGTCACATTGGCACTCACCATTTTCATTTTGGAATTTGGATGTGGAAACTACAGTGTTATACAGACAAGGAAAGAAAACAACTGTTTTTTCATCAGTAATAATTTCGCTTTTATACCAATACGTATCCCAGTATGAAGATGGCAATGTGTAGTTGACATTTACCCCTTCTTACCAGTCTGCCCCATCTTCATTTTGGATCTCGTACAAACAGGCTTCAGATAGTAAGAAGGATGTCTACCAATTCGTATATGTCTTCAATTGCCGCCTCCTACTCTCTGTCTTCATTTAATCTTCATCGAGTGCATTAGGAACACTGTTTACGAGATTTATTCATTACGATTTGGTAGTTTTCGGGTTAATTTTCAAAAATTATGCAACTTTTTCGCTTGTTTCAAGTAATAATCGTTAAATAATTACCGATGTTAAATTTTCTTTGATTATTAATGTGTGAAATTTTGTTAAATTATATAATACTATTCGGCCTTATTTACTTGTATTTCAATAAAAATAGAAATTTCCTTTTTCGTATATTCATTCACCAAAATAGCAGGAAAATCAACAGGACTAATAGAAGTAACGGTTTGATGGAGATATAAATATTTCATATTGTTTTCAAATATCCTGCGATCAAACCTGCGAAGGTCGCATTCTGCACGGAACTCTCCCTATCATTTCGCATCGAGAGAGCCCGAGTGAATCTTTAAAGTTTTTTTTAACAAATAATAGTGGTTTCTCAAATGTCAATAACGCTCTCACACGTATGGACATTCAAGTACAAAAGAAAGAATAACTCACGTCGTATATTGAAGTACAGCAAATTTCTTAAAAACCCATTACGTAAAGTAATTTTTCTTCCATTGTGTATTGGATGCTGTCGGTCCGATTAATAATAATAGCAATAATTGATTTCATCTGAAAGATTACATATTGTGAGTCAGACACTGTCAAAATTCAGTGGTACCAGGTGCCTAATAAATTACAGAAAGTTTTCTTGTTATTGGCCATCGACCTACTTGCCTAGAATTTGAAAATTGCATAATTAACAACGATGCCTAATAAAGAGAAAATTATTCAAAGGTCTATTGAGCTGTTTTTTTTTTTCAAATATCAAATTGTCTCTAATAACGTCATTTGTGGCCTATTAATCAGGTAAAAATTAAGAAGCAATTTTTCATTATCTAAATTTTTTATTTGTAACATATCATTGGCGTCTCGTAAGCTGAAAACATTGTGGTACAGCTGTAGGGTACCACAGCCGGATTACACGTGAAATTGTATACTCTACAAACTGATATAAACATTTTTGCAAGTTTTTCTATTTTTTTCTTTATTTCTTCTAGAACCGCTACTGTAGCACATGAATGTCGTAATCGATATAACAGACTAACACAAATACATTTAACAGGATAACGTATAATTTTATTGCCTCATTCCACTAACATTTAAAATAAAATTTAAAACTAATTCTTCCGATTCCAGGGTCGTATTTGAATCGAAAAGAAAAAAAACAAGCTTGATAAAGAAGATTTTGTAATATCGTCTTCTCGATTTCGAATAGAAGGACAAGGATGATTGTTTAAACGTTATTATTGATAATTAAGGACTGTAACAACTAAATAAAAGTAGGCGAATGATATTTAAATATCCATAGATTAGAGGTTTACTTAATTGGTTTTGATTTGATTGATTTCCAGGGTGAAGTCTAAATATTAGGAAATCGCATTTAATTGATGAGAATTTCCGTTAGAGCTTCTATACATATTAGGGTCAAGTGGAAAAATATTTTATTTGATTTTTAACTAATTCTCAATTAGCATTGCCCTTATGCAAAATGCTTCTTCACAGAATGGTGAATTCGAAAAGTTTTTAATGTTTTCATTTTACTCTTGCAATGCCCCGTAGTTCATCTGCAAACTGTTCCAGCTAAAATAAGCAATTTAACTTTTATAGAGATACATTGCTGAGAGTGATCAAAATTCTTTCACACGATTTCTTTGAAAATGTCTAATTGTAAGATAGAAATTTAAATTTATAAAAAAGGAAATACGAAAGAAATATTGATTAGAATAAATGTAATTAAAGGTTCAATTATAATTATGCCAGTCTACCTTGAGTATCTATAATAGTTTCAATACATCACATTGTAACAGATGAATTTAATCTATAAGATGTTGAACATCTTCGGTACATTCTCTTTACTACTGTTCGTTTTAAACAGTTCGATATCGATACCCATTGAAGTTTTCAATTATGTTAATGAAAATCTACCGAACGGTTATCATTTTGGGTAAGTGTCGTTATTAAATACCCACTCTTCATTTGAATTAACAATTTTAGATATAAACTAAGTGATTCTCAAGAAAGACAAGAATGGGGGGAATATGTTACGAAGGAAAATACGAAAACCTTTAAAGTGAATGGATTTTATTCCTATATTTTTAATGGTAAACGATTAAAAGTAAATTATGAGAGTGATGAAAAAGGATACAGAGCCAAAACAACACTACAAAAAGATATGCAACCCTCATTGCAAGCGTTTGTTGTAACAGAAACTCTACGAATCGCTCCATCATTGTTGGCATCTTTGAGCGGGGGTGGAATTGGTTAAATAAAAATTCATAAAAATTCATAAAAATAAACGAGATCAAATTTATACATTCTTTTAATATCCACAACAGTCTTATCAGAAATTATAAACAGAGAACATGGGATTTTGGCCATATTGCAGGCAGTGAAAATATTTAACATTTTATAGCCAAAGTAATTCTTATTTTCCCTTATTTTGTATTAACAATAAGACGCTTCTAGCCTAGACCACCTCCGGCTAGTGACGCGAGTGCGGCTGAAGGAATTCCCAATTTCCTAGTGCTCGCTGCAGGTGGAATGTGTTGGCCACTGGGTCGAAAACCATTTTCGTCAGCCGTATAATGCACCGAATACGTTTGTCCGTCGTCACCCGTGTAGGAATATTGACCTTCAACACCTAAAGATTCATTTTGTGTCCCTGGATTTTTCACTTCTCCAATTACGGCATGATTGATGCCATTACTCGTTTCAACTCTGAAAAAAGAACATTAACTTTCCAAACATTGATAGTGTCAATTTAAAAACAATTTTCAGGCATGAAACATTACTTTTACTTTCGACTTTCTTTGATGTATGTTTAAGTGTTATAAATATTAAAAAAAAATGAATTATGCTAAAGAAGAATTTGTTTCTATTGATTTTAGGATAAGACATGAAAAAATATCAATCGAACTCTCGGTTGGTTGGTTCTAAACAATTTTATTGTTGTTCAAAGTGAACTAACGGATATAATGCGGCATAATTAATGGAAAAAACACTCAAGGCCAAAAGACGGAAACAAGCAAATATAGGTGCCATAACTTTGATTTATATAACACAGGAAAATCTGAAAGGGCTACGTTATGACTGATACTCACGCATAAGAAAATCCGGTGGGAAGCCCTAAATTTGCATTGTATCTTAAGATGTAGGCCAATGGGGCTCTTACGACCGGCCTGAATTGTTGCGTTTGGAACTGAGGTCTGGCTTTTGTCAGCCCTAAAAGGGCTATTACTACTAGAATCTGTAGAAAAATTCAAAAATAAAACTTCAATCCTTGGCCCAAATAACAGAATTTAAAATACCAATACATATTTCGTCATACCAAAAATAATGTATCTTCTTCATCTCAAACAGCATTCCATTACGAAACGATCGTTAGAAATTGAGATTTTGACCAATAAAGCGTATTAAAATGTTTTGCAACTCATATTTACTATTAACAATTGCATTGGGAATGTCAAGTGCTTAAAGCAAAAGACTTAAGGGGAAATACAAATACAACGTGACGAATTTGTAATTGAAATTAAAAAAAAACCCATTCAGTTGTTTGACGCAAATGAGCAAAAACTATAGTTGAATTTTGCATGAATCAATCATTTACTCGAAAATGGCATGACCCGCATTGTAACAAAGCAAAAACTTTTCGCAAAATGTTTCCGCAAAAGACGATGAAGTCATATGATAAGAAGAAGGTGTTTTTACATACGTAATCCTTTGCTATAAGCAAACAGGATTCAAAAAAAAAAATGCTAAAAGTTTTTGAATAAATAATTGGTCAGAAAACACAGTTATGCGTATAAAATAAAATTAAAGCAAGGTCATATAATAATAATTTTGAATCAACAAAATACATAATTTCCAATACGAGGCTTTATACATATTATCAACAACTAAATCGACGGTAAAAAATTGAAAATTTAACAATTGAAGCAGTCAATTAGAAGCTCGCAACCAACTAAAATTGCATTCTATATAATTTAAAGGAAGTAAATAAGTGTATTTTCCTAATGTCTCAAGATCAAACAATTATAATCGAATTAAGGGCAATTAAATTGCTTCTCAAATCACAATAAACAATTAATCCTGAATAGTAGCTGTACCAACGCACTGGCTCAAACCTGGCCGGTCTGCCACGCCAGATTCGAACCCACTCAACTCACCGGTTTCATTGATCGTGTTGAAACACTGACTAACAAATCAAGTTCCTCGACGTACCATTCTTATATAGTACCAGCGTTGTCACGATTCCCCCGAAATTACCATTATAAAAATCTAATCTCTATTAAATCATTGACGAATCGAAGATGACATTTTTTGTTACTCCTATTGTTCTTTGTTTGTTTTTCTTTTGATTTTTCTGATGATGATGCACTCTTTTGGCCACACGGAAGTTTGATTTTGCTAATAAACATCTGAGTTGCTTTTATGTATTATTTCCGTACTATAGTAGAGTCAGAATCCAAGGCTATAGAAATATAGTAAATTTTGGGGTTTACATAATAACGGCTCTAACAAAAATATATGTATACATACATGTAGTGCTACTTGAGAGATGAACCGAAACATCAAACAACACTCTACATTTTTTTTACTATTGAAAAGGAATTTATTTCATTATTTTGCATAAAGTCCTTGCACGTTTTTTTATTGTGACAATTAACTTAATTAAAAGAAATCTAGCTACTGTTGTTGCAAAATTAATTAAAATTTTTCTGTATGATGCAATCCAGATGTTTTCATTTTAAAGTTGCATATCTTCATTTTCCTCTTCTTTTTCTTTGTCTATTTTTTTTCCAATATTCCAGTCATTTAAAATTTTAATTACCAATTTCTTCACCCACTACGTAAGATGGAAATAAGATGTTAAAAGATATTCTACAGTTGAATTTCTTTATCACCTATTAAACGCAAAAGCATACGTAAGAACATAATTCAGCAGTGGACTCTTCCTTTAGTAGTAATCATGTCAGCCAAAAGGTCATTTAGACTCGCAACTCTCGGTAACGCCGCTTATTTATCTTTTTATAAAAATCCTGGTTTAATACTGTTATATAAGTTCTTGTTTAAATGTTAATACAATATATTCGACGGTAAAGTATAAGGAAAAGTAAACTATTAAACAATTTTTAGTAATTTTTTAATGTTATTTCTTTGGCAGATAGTAAACTGACTAGGCATCCACCAACGAAATACAAAATTTATATTTTATTTTTATAAAAAACTAAATCTTCGTCAAATATTCTTAAAGTGTAAATCAAATCAATCCTGCCAAACGTCGCAGTTCGGGATTGATGTCAGTATATTGGAAACTTCTAGTGTTCCTTTTGCCTTGAGGAAGTCTCACTAATCTAGACTTAGTCTGACTGCCAGCGGCCTCAAAAAGTTTATTATTGAATCCAGCATTGGCAGGAAGATCATTCGGGGTGGAATGTAAAAGTATGTCAGGATGTGGTGTGGGTTTGTTAAAATACGCTTTTTTAATAATGTCATTGTCCAATGGATTTTCTGTAGTAAAAAAACCTCGAGGACTAGGCGAAGATGGGAGATATTGAGGAGTGGGTCTATTGGATTGTCTGAAAGCGTCCAAAATGTTTTCGCCTGAAACATAAGTTGACGGCGTTGACGGCAGATATTCAGGAGTAACTGGAGAGTAGATTTTCTTAGGTTCCAGGAAAGTGTCTAAGATATTTTCACCAGAAATGTACTTAGGCGTAGACGTAGGAAGATATTTTTGAGTGACACTGGGAGTTGTTGATCTGAAAGTATCTAAAATCCGCTCGCCAGAAATAAAGTTTTTTCTTCCTGAAATTCATTCATATTTAATATTTAGTAATGTGTGTAAATAATATATTTACCTGACCAGGCCTTTCATTGTCTTCAGGACGAAATTTTCCTGAATCATCTTGCTTGTAGTCACCCGAACGATCCTCTTTATACTGACCATCGTCAATTGGTTGTCCAGGTATCCAAGGAGTGAACGGAGGAATCTAAAAATACGTTAAACAAACAATTATTTCGATTCCAACAACGTTGTTACCCTTAAATGTTCGCCTTCCGGATGAAATCCTGCTTCATCAGCTACATATTTGACCGTGTAAACGACTCCATCAGCTCCTGTATATGAGAAAGATCCTTTAACTAATGCGGCATTACTATTTGCGTCATGGATCGAAGGACTTGCTTCGCCAGACTCGTTTCTCGTGATACCATTACTAGTTTCAAACCTGAAATTTCAATGACATTCATAAAATATAAAAACAAATGTCTGTTTTTAGACGAGTTTATAGGTCAGCTTTGTTATATAACCAGTTCCAGTTAAGATAAAATTTAACAAAAAATATACAAATTTAGTCATCACACGCTCAAAAGTTGAGAAAAATATCCGAATTTCTTCAGATAGCAATGGAATGCAGCACAGTGATTGACAATGTAGAAAATCAATCTAAGCGGTTTATTATGATAAAAAGAATAATATTTCCAGCAAATATGCTAAATGGTATTTATATTAGACTCGCTAGAACTAGCTGATTTGTTTGGCCTGCTTGTCGACATACTTTACCACTGTATTGCTTACCTGTTTATAAAAATATAAATGCTAGACAGAGAGAGAACACTTACTGGTAATGGTATTCTGAATTTCCGTTTCTTTCAAATTTGTAATGCAAGACTTGAGCGGCTTTATCATTTTTCGCACTGAAACACGTGCCGTTGAATAAAATAAAAATGAACAACACCTAAAAGAAACAATAATTTATCATTGCTCATAATCGATATTGTCGATTGTCATAATAAATAATGCATGAAAAGTTTGATATGTTTTAACTTAGGTTTCTGGGAAGAAATTCTTCCGGATCCTGAAATAACCACACCCGAATTGAAAAAAAAACCACTGCCACCGGTCAAGTGTAAAATTTACAACGCAAATCTTTATAAATAGACCAGGGAATTCCGATAAATTCCAGGAAGTAAATTTTTTATTAATCATATCGAAGAGATCCTTTTTATTGTCCTCACGAATACTCTCGTCTTTTAAGCTATTTCTAAACTAAAATCAAATTTCCGTCAATTAGTTCTTGATTTATGCCAATTCATTATTCCAACCGAAAAAAATGAATTTAAAAAATTCAAAGGAAATCATTTTTTTCCTGGAAATTACGTCACCCAACTCAAATTCACTTAATTACTTGTCATGGTAATGCATTGGTAAAAGTACATATTTTTTTAATCTACTCACTTTCAATGATAACATTTTCAAATCCGTATGAGGAAAAAAAATAGAAACTGACCCAATCGAATCACGTAAACATCGTTTTATATGAGAATTATTAAAAGACCCCACTAAAATTGGGCAAAAAATTAATTTTTTAAGGATTAACCGAAAACGAAATCCACGAAATTAGCATAATCCCAAATTGTGGGTTAATGCAATGCGCAATCTTAAAGTGGTGCAACATCTACTACTTCTGTTTATGGTAATTTAAAAGATGACCATTTCCGTGTTTGATGGTACCTAAGAAATGTCCACTGTCCAGTCTTGTAAACACCTTAAGATTAATCGTGATTCTAAAAGTTCTTAATGTTTAAATTAATAAAAACTACATTTCAAATGCTACATGCAATTTTTTTTTGGATTTCCCAATTGTTGAATATCCATTTTAACGGATTAAGAACGATCCAAACGAAACCATTGACCTTTAAGGTTACGCCCTCAATTTGATCAAATGGCATTACATAATGACATCCATGAAAAGAGCCAATATTTGTGTAATGATTGTCTGGGAACAGGATGTTCTTCTCAGAAATTCCTCTAATTTAGCTTCAATATCGATCTTATTGTAAACAATCTTTGGTCTCTTACTCTCCGTTTTGAATAGATGGTGCCACTATAGGAAAACTGGATAAGACAAGGATTCATTTAAATGAAATCCTTTCATTCAAAATCTATTTAATTAAAATTTTTAGATTTGTTGTCGAATGTCCGTAGGATTTGATATTTTATGGAAAGCTGCTGTTTTCTTAGGAAAATTTGGATTCTGGAATCATATGAAGGGTATTAGGAGAAAACAGGAAATGTCCATCATTTATTAAAAAATATTTTAAGATGTCATCAGCTAGCAAATTTACAATACTATCACATGATTTAATACAGATTAAAAGTAAATAGAAACCACCAGAAATTACAACGTTATTTTAAAATCTTGTATCGGTTGAAAACAAGGATTGTCCACTGTTTTCAATTTTGTAATCAATTTAACTCAAAATTTTGACGCGAGGACATTCCCTATTTTCTCCTAATACCCTTCATATAAACATAAGTTATCTGTCAAATTTGCAATGAAAAGTGACGAATCCAGATAATCAGAATCAATAGATTTAATACAAAGAATACTGAGTTTTTTTCCTTTCGTACAAATCGAGAAACCATCCTAGACCTCGATGTGAATAAAGTTCTCTCTCATTCACCTTTTAGCCCATTAATATTATTATTAATATCATCATCATCATCATCATCTTTTTCCCTCAATGGCACTTATTCACAAAATTAAATACGAAAAAATTCGGAAAATTAAGCAATATTTGTCTTTCGAAACCAATGTTTAATACGTAAGTAGGTTTACTAATATGTGGGTGCGAAAATTGAGAAGTTAATGATATTTTGCAAAAACTGTCCATTATTAACATTTTATTTCATTGCAATAATAGATTCATCATTATTTTTCATATGTATGTACTTGAAAAGAACGTTAGACCTTCTGAATTACTATCAATATTGCTTGCAAAGAACAAAAATAATAATCCTCTAAAGGAAATTCCTCATTTATACATTCAGATCAGTTAAATCTCTTCAGTATTTGCCATAATCAATAGCCGATATGAAATCTGGACTTGTTCTACTATACGAACTGAGAAACTAGAGTCTTCTTGGATGAAGTCAATAAAACAAATCGCTTTTGAAACGGTCAGTCGCGTTACTTTAACCGAAATGACCGAACTGGAAAGGAAATCAGTAGCGGTTCGTCAAGCTGCGTGGATTTTAGTACAAGTATGTAGATGCTAAATTTTTGTACCTCTTGCCCTAAAGAAGTAAAGAAAAAAAAATGGAAAAACATACCCCTATATGAGGCATGACTCGTTATTGTATTAGACACAGTTTATCGCATTCAGTCTCCCCAAACGACGTGCCCAAGTGGCAGGAATCGTTTTTTCCCCGTGAAATATTGAATAGTTAAAGAAAAAAAATCGGTTGTTTCGTCATAAGAAAAATTTCAACGTTATCGTAACCATTAGGACATCTCCCAAGGTAAGTTCATTATCGGTCTTTGCGTGTCACCCATGCCCAATTAGATGGGATTGCGGAAAGAATAGGGAATTGGACCGGATAGTCGGAGATGTATTAAGACGCACGTAGTTAAATAAAATCGGACACCCCTAAAGAAACCCCGATGCGGTCGTGTGGTGACTGCAAGACTAAATATTAACCTTCGGAAGGGATAAATATTAGTTTAGTCGTTGGACATTTTCTTCTTTTTTGTTTCTCTCCACACAGGTCGAGTGTCCAAATGTATTATTTTTTCCTTGAGGAGGTTGCGGTTAGAGGAACCTATAACAATTACAGAAAAAGAAGAAGAGTCTTTGACTTTTATGCTTCCATTCATTTATTTTCCAAGTTAAAATATGTCTTGATCTCCCTTCTGGGGTCTCAGGGGAGCAGGGTTAAGCGGCCGATTTGTCGCCGGTAGTCATTAATGTCGGCACAGAGATTCCCCGGAGGCTCGTTCGCAGGATTGCCCTCTAAACACAATCCAATCATAGGGATAATGTACGTTATTTTAAGGTGACATTTTCATCATTTAATATGATAGCATTTTAAGATACTTCTGAGGAACTATGGAAGGTTGCCACTAGTACGAGAAAATAAGTGAACCTGTATTTGATATTGACTTTCTTACTGTTCACTTTGTACAGTAAAATTCTGGAATGAAATTGTAGTTTGCTAACGCAGGTTTTATCAATGTCCGTCCATATAAAAGACAAATACTTCTAAGAAAAATAAAAACTGACCACCGAAATAGTATCTACATAAGAACACATGTCAGGGATATAAATAAAACCAATTCTGGACGCGAGTGTTGCTAGCGCAGCACTTTCCTCGCAAACACGTACCGTAGGTGAGCTAAAAAAGGGATTTCGTTTCTGCCATATATTATTATCTTTTCCAGACGTTCTTGAAAGAGTTCCTTCTTTTTTTTAATTTATCCTTTACATGTATTTGTAATAAAATTTCCCTCCTCTCTCCTTCCAAAGAAAAGAATAAAAGGGTCCGAAAAAAAGCATCCCCTTGCTCACCCCGTGTCGTTTTAGATTTATGAGAAGGCTATATTTATAATCCCTAGACTGACCCTTTGGGTGACTTTATAAAGTGAAAAACGTTTTCTTTAAAGAACTTGTGTTATATCGATTTTTATTAAATAGTGGTATTTAGGCTACGAAGCGCAAATGCGTCCCCCATTCTGCTTAAAATAATCCGTCGTTCCTCAAATCGATTTGAGCTCCAAATAAAAAAGGTTCAATCAAAATCAAATGTGGGTCTGTTGGGTTAAATGAGCCGCACAACGGGGTGGGTAGAAAATTTCCACGTACACTTTTTGAATTTTCCAGACGTTTCGGCGCAAAAGATAAAATAATATTCACTGAATAACGAGAAGCCTTGTAAAGATACGGCACGATTTTCTGAGGAGGGGCCCGAGATAAAAAACGACGTCCTGAGGGCAATAATCAGCCCGTATGTCGTAATTAGATGCGTGTTCGATGCCATAAAACCGGCCCCGGTCCGACGTCATCTGGTTTTTTTTCTTTGCCATTTCCGCATAATCGTAAAAGGGCCGTCGAGACGCCGTTTCGCGCAAACGGTGTCCGGAATTTGCCTTTCGGACATTTATTGCTCCGCCAAGGGCTCGCTGGGATGGACAGAACACTAGTTTACCTAATTTATGACCGTCTGATTTGCTTCCGATTTCCTCCCCAGTGTTCAAATGACTTTAGCAGTATTATTCTTTTCTATACTTTGCAATGATTTAAACTTTACGAGAAATATTCCTTTATTGTTCCCAATTTAATGCGAATATCTAGTTGTTTCGGGTGAAAAAGATTTTTTCTATCAAGGATTCGAAATTGGATCTTGTAGATCATTTATATAAGATTTGGGGACAAATAGGGGTTGGGACTTCGTCACTGGAACTAATCTTACAGTTTGATTACTGCATTGTAGTAAAGAATTTAAATTGTCTTTTAAAAACTTTAGTTTGTTCCCGACTCTAAGCTTTTAGGTGAAAAAAATTGTTACAAAAATATACTGAAATCAACAACTGGTTATAGGGGGTATCAAAAATAAATCCGAACAGAGTTACGATGGAACTACAAAATAGCCAAACAGTCGTCGATATAGATAACGAACGTAGGTTTCAGACCCGAACAAACAAGATAAAGAATAGCAGTAACGGACGCTAAATCAAACTGCCTGTCGATTGAGGAACTTATTATCCCTCAGGAATTGAAAATCGGATCAATAGCATGTATGTTAAAATTATTTTCCACCTTCTATGAACAGCTTTTCCAGAAAATTATATTAAAAGTCTATGAAAATTAAGAGTAAAATGCTCAAACAAAATTATTAGTAAATTTCGAATTGAGCAGTCCATATTGACCGTAATTAGAGCAAAAACAAGATAAAAGAACTACTTAGCGCTCGCCCCAATTTCCTTCCGAATTGAGACTGAACAAATGGAATGATTTTTTTTGATGAACTATTCGTAGAAACAGCAATTTCTAATTGCAAGAAAAGGTAATAAATTAACGTTTAATGGCGTTAATAAATGAATTCTCTCTCGTTAAAGCGAAGGACTTAGATTGGAGTGGTCCCAGAGCAAACACGTTTGTTGTAGTATCCTCTGTCGTTATCCTCGCCAGATTTGCCATTTAGCTATCCGACAATGGACCCCCTCCTATAGTCATTAATATGCATAAATTGACATTGCGGGCTGCAATTCCGATTTCGGTTATGCAAAAATCCGCTTTTGAATCTTAATTTGTTGACACTTGTACTCTACTTCGGTCTCTGGCCCATATTTACTCATGGTAATTCTCGACTTTCCTCCCAATGTATCATATTTGAGGTAGTTTTTGCGTTGCTCTGTTTCAACATTCCTTACCCATAATGCATTTGAGTCTTGACCCAATGGTGAATCAGAAATATAATTAAGTCTTAAAAATTTCGAAATAATGTTATAACATTGCAACTATGTTAGGATCATTTTTAAATGTCTCCAAAATGAACGAATGCAAAAACTACTCCTTTCATTTAATCCTACTGTCGTAGCCCCTTTTTAAAGGGGTTACATAGCGCGCTATTTACGAGGTTTGCCCTTGCTGGAGGCCAGTTTTTGGGGTGATTAGATAATATTCACTTTATGTAACTGTGCTTGATTATCATTTACAGGATTAAATGGGGTTTATTTAAAGACACCGCCCTTGTGTAACTGAAACGTCCAGTTTGAAGAAAATTACATTCACACCGGGCTCCCCAAAAAGGTTTTCTTTGAAAATTTCTTTGCCTTTGAACTCGGGACGTCTTGTTTCGAGAAAAATTTGACGGTAATTTGGGCAATCGGGACGATGCATTTTGAACGGTCAAGGGTGCCCCCTCGTTATTGACGATACATATAAAAAGTTTAGTTAAAAGTGCCCCTTTTACACGATGTAATTCTAGGAGGATCGGAATTTTATCGACATTCATCCAAATGGGAGCGACGTTCAAATCGGTACAAAAATCGTAAAAGGAAATCCAATCAGACGACTCTCATTTTATGGACTCGAAAAAGATTTGTTTGTTAGGCCCGAATAAAGGATAAAACTTACGCTACCCTTTCGAAACAACCCAAATATTGTTAAATTTAATTTCTACCTGAATGAAATAGATATAATAACAATAGAAATTCAAACAGAATTTTACTTTTAAATTTCCGCCGAGGGCTTTAACATGCTCTTGGTGTGTCCTAGGCCTTATTTGTGGCGATACTTTCGTTTCTGTCGTCCCCCGAAGCCTCCACGGCCCTCTTATTTGCGATGCGGGTGCCTCTAACGTCTAACGACATTGTTATGGTGTCACGAAAAATACTGGGAAATCGAAGTCGTTACTTTATATTGTTACGGGCCTCAAGATTTCTTTCCAATAAAGCCTTTTGCGGCCAAATAAAACCACTTTTGATTCAAATCAGAGGGGTTTAAATGTTTATTTTTTTGTATTGACTTATCTACTACTACTTAAAATTTTCGTCTCTGTTTCAAGTTCCGTATTCCTATGGTTTTGCCAGGGCTTTAATTTAATCGTTTCATACAGTAGCAAGTAAATCGAAATTCTATTAAAAAGGCTAACGAAATACTTTGGGAGATTTAGGTCAGTTATCCGGAAGTTATAAAGGAGATCCATTGATAGAAAATATGGAAAGGGGGGCTTCGCTCGGGTTTCTCCTTTATACAGCCATGGGGGGAGAGAGCAACTATAAAATTTGTGAAGCGGCAAATATGTTTTTATAATATCTTACTCGATCTTGATTCATGGGAACGCGATAAAGGGCATAAATCCCCAAATTGGAATTGTTTCCTTCTCGCCAAAGAGGCAACGATCCCAAGAATATAGAAAGGACACACGGTCCACCCCGACGGACGATTATTTTATTGCAATAAATAAAATATCCTGGATCCAAAGAGAAAATCGAGCATTTACTTAAATCAATTACGGGAATGGGGAAAAAGCAACGGACCTCGATATATAAAACTATAAATCGTTTAGGCGAATTTCCTCCGGACCTCGTTTCAGCAACTCTATGGGCATATTTATGAATTGTTGAAGTATTGAGAGACAGAACGGAAGAAAATACGAAGGAATATTGAATGCATGTTTTTCCATATATGCTGCACTATCTTTTTAATTAACTTAATGGAAACTCTTTCGTAATTCAGGACAGTTTTCGCTATAATAAGTCAATGAAATTTAGTAACTTTTTAAGAAATATATTCAATAGACTGCGTTTTCCAATTTACTATTTTCACACCTTAAATCAAGAAGAGTTTTATCAGCAAACTCAAATTAAAGGAATACACAAGACCAACTCGACAATGTTTAGACCGACGTACTGCGTTCCCAATTTCATTACCAAAATGCACTGCAAGTCGCAATCACAAAGAGCAGATAGTGTAACTTATGGAGTGTTGTAGAAGTTTCAATCTACTGATAAAACTTAAGGAATCATAAGACTTTTTCACCGGGATGATAAATATTTTTGAATAGTTTTGGAATTTTGGAACGTGGCTCATTATCAATCCACCCTCCATGCTCCTGTAAACACCTAAGCCCAAAAATCGTTTGTCTATAAATCATCGGAAGTGCTTAGTAATTCGAATTTAATTAAAACATGTCTCGTTTAAGGGCTCAGAAAATGACAGACATTTATAATGCCGCTGCATCGGTTAAGTTAATTCTGTCAAATTAATAAAAAGAAAACCCGAATTTCAACTGGTGTGTTTCGTTTGATTGAATCGATTTCTTGTTAACATTTTCTCTCACAACTTCGTTTTTCACTTTCGTTCGATGAAAATTTCCTTCCGAGTCATTTGTCCTCAGGTTAAAGACATTAAGAGAGATTAGAGCTGTACAAGCGGGGGTCCCATGGTGGTGATTAATAACATACAACACGGCCTATATAAACGAGCCTGTTAATTAACATCGCATCATTTCAACAAGCAGGTTGACGATAAAGCTCTTAATGGTATCTGAATGAGAACGTTGAAATCTAACTTTTTACCATAGAAACTGTTCGTTTTTGGACTGGGGCACATAAAAAAAACTTGACGGCAGCCCATAAACTGGAGCCCGGGGTCACTAATTCAGAATTATCTTATGCGTGTTCACAGCCGCGGCCGTGAAAAGTGTATTTTTTTATCGGGCCTGGATCTAACGAGGGTCGCCCGCGCTCGTCGGTCCACCAACAACAATCCCCTGGATCCGATCTTTGATACGTCACGTGCGTCTGGATCCAGACGAACTCTGAATTTTTACACCGAAAGTACTTATTTTCACCAGTTATAAAGAATGAATAATGTTTTTGTTATAATTTGTCTATTTGGGTTACTATTTTATTTTAAATAGACACTAAATTATGTTAGACATATGCTTGAACTAAACCCTTTGTGTCAATAGCAATGCCGAGGTTATGTTAACTTAGTAATGTTCTTTACTTACTGCTTAATGTGGAAAATTTCCGGATTTTATTGTAGGTTCTCTAATGTATCCATTTAGCCCTTCCGTAATCCTTAGGCGAATTGCTGCAGGTTATGGTTGCTGGTGTTGTTTTGACAGTCCTTATACAGGAACTTCCCTTTCAAAATTTTCAAATGTAGATCTTCGACAAACATCTCCTCTTTTTACGACTTTAGAACTTTTCAAAAGAAAAGAGAACAGTTTTTAATTCAGGTTCGTAAAACAATTAAATCCAGAATTAGGTATTCAATTAAACCACACATCGACAAATATGAGAAGTTAATATTCCAATCCTCCAGCGCCCTCCTACACCTTAATCTAACGAGAATAAAAATTTGTCCCGTTCTTTCCCATTTAAAAAACTTCACCCCAACCAATTGAAAAACTCATAAATTTAAGGCTTTCTCCGGAGACGACAATAATATGACGGGAGCGAAATTAAATCTCTATTTTCGTTTCTGCATCCAGATTATAACCGAGCCCGCGTTGTGCAAACATTTCCTCAATTTTTCTTCCTCTCTCTTTCACTCTCTCTCTCTGTTTCTATTGAAAGCTTTTTCCATTCGATGTGTGTGTTTTATTTCGACAAAACTTCATTAACGTTGAGGTCCCCGGTTGTGGTTACTAATGATCGTATTGTCATCCAGTAGTTCCCCTTATTGGGAAACGTTTAAGAAAATGTGAAATATTTCCATTTTCAATGGTATCCATGTATGTATGCATGTATGTGTGTTTGGACGAGAACGTTCTGATCTGATAAACCGCGGTGTCCCAAAACATAAATCAGCGACCGACTGAGCGTAAAGCCACAATTATGGCGGGCCAAATTTATTAGCAATAACTTGGACGGGGGCCCCCTCGTGTAACGTAATTAAAATAAAGACCGCCGCTCGGAAATATCGTTTAATTTTCTGCTATCATATTATGACTGTATTAGAATTATTTATGACTAGATTTAAATTAGTTTTACCCTTGCAAAACTAACACTGGAATTCAACAGGATTTTTCTTTTAAATACACATCACAAAACTTTAAATTTCCTGTCAAAAAATTAAATGCCGACCTCTCCTTATCTCAAAGTTACATTCTGTATAAGCAATATGGCAAATGAAATGTGCCTCAAACATTGCCATAAGCTATCCCATAACAATGTTGAATGCAACTCACAAAAGGTATTAATTTTCCAAATTTCCGTTTTCTAAGTCTTCTAGAACTCAATATTCACATATTGTAATCATTACTTTGTATTATATTTTCTATATTCTATGTAGATGTTCGAATTATAGATTGTACCACTATCTGGATTTCCATTAAAGTCGAGCAGAGCAACCAGGTTTTTGGGTCGCAATTTAACTCTTCCAGGCTTGACACAGTTTCAAAAAAATATTGTGTGAAGAGACACAAACTTTATGTTTCATTTGTAGCGTAATTCTTGCAAACCGGGAAAAATGAAAATAAAATTAAAAATCAAACTTACCGTTCTAGGGTTGCATAAAAATCGATTTATTATTACTTCTTTTGATAGTTTTTGGACGAGAAAGAGGTTAAATGGGAAGACTCCCTTCAGTAAAAAATCCTCTAAGCCGAACGGCTTCGTTTGATAACGGCAACGTAACGAAATTAAAATCACAAACGGGCCGCAATTAGAGGCCTGGGCGGAGATATCCTCGATATTTTCGTGACATAATCCCCGGGAATCATATTCTTAATTTGGGCCTGTGACGATGGGGCGGATCGCGTTTTGTCGCCTGACTTGTGACTTCTTTAGGGACCATTCTCCCATTAAATTAAGACAATTTTGAGCTGCGCCAATTAATCAATATTGCGATAATTTAGCTGAAAATAAATATTTATTATTTTATGTACAACTGACCATGTTAATCTGTAAAAGTAAGACAAAGAACAACTACAATTGCGGTCCGCTTTTCTGGAGAATAACTCCATATATCCAGGTCTGAAAAAGACCCTCTTCCTGTCTTTAGTATCCTACAGCTATGATAGACTGCCACAGGGGAGTCTATATCACGTAAAGCGATTGCTAATACTTTATAAGTGAAGCCAACCGGCACTTATAAATGGATTTTATCAATTTTAAACTGTAAAGGACCTGATTTATACTAAAAGGGATGCACAGTTAAGTGACATGGCGTTTATCTGAAAGGTTCTTTTTTGTTTTTTCCCCTTTATATCAACGCAGTTTTCGTCCCTGGCGCCTAAAGCTTGCTGTCAATACCTATTAAATGTTCCAACTATTAGCTGACATTCCAGCGGTAATTGGTGGCTATGCTGAAGTCAGCTAAAATCGACAGTGTGTCAGACCCATCAGCTGTCCTCATCGATAAATTTCCTTTCCTATTTTTCCAAATATAAAAAACACAGTTTCCATTGACGTTCAGAAAGAGTAACATACTGAATCTGAAACAAGATAAGGAGAAGCTGTTTGTATCTGGCGTAAGTCGTTATGTGCCGGGGACTGTTCCAGAGCTATCGCCTCCGGATCCCGATATATTTTATAGCCAATGTCCACTAGCAGTCAATAAATAGCGAGGGGCAAAGGGAGACGATGGACGGGTGGTGGTGCAACCGGGAGGCGGAATAGTCGATTAGGTTTAGTCAGAGAGCACGATTAATTCAGACGTTTTTACGATTATTGCTAGTATATATAGGTGGAACAGGGGTCCTCAAATATTTTTCGCTAATGGCTTGATATCATTGTTCCGTTCGTTAGAATAAAATGAGTTAGTGATTTCTTTGAAAGTATTGAAAGAAACAATAGTTTCTTAACTTATAAGATGTTAAAAATGGAATGTCAGACCTCACACTAAAGGTAAATGGGGTTTAATCAAAAGAATATCCTAATTAGATGGCCGAGAAACTCCCTTGGCAGGCCGTGTATCGTCTCGATAAAAAAGATATCGCAGGGAGATAGACCCCACCAGCATCAGGCCATAAAATAAAAGTTCCCTGTTCTTCCCATGTTTAGTACTTTGTCCCCATATTGGCACTGATGGTTTTCCTTGATTCAGCCAATTTCTATAACGCCAGAAGAAAAAAAAGAAGACGATATTGTTTGTTACAATTGTCCATTCCTATATAACGAATTACATATTATTTCTCGATAAAACATGCACGTCAGAGGTGCTGGCGTAATTCTAAAGCCCTCACCTACAAAAAGGCGACACGGGATTGGTTAAAAATATTATTGTTATTGCGAAAAATGTAATTAAATATAATTTGTCAATAGGGGAGGTTAATTACCTTTGATTGTATAAACGTCCTAAATCGAGTAATTTCGTTAATAATCATGGTGTCCAATTTCAAAAAGTGCTTACCTTTGTTTTGATTAGCGAATTATTATTAGATCAGAAATATGGACGGGTCAATGACTACGTTATTAGTTGATTAATGTTTATTAGAAGCCTTTGGGCCTATGCAAACTTTTAAAAAATGACGGCATGTACATTTGAAAGTGCAAAAGTTTACGTATGACTTCCACTAACCCATTATCTTTCATTCATATATCTCTGGAATGTTTGTAACTTTATCCTTATTGATTCCTCAGTAAATGCTCTATAGTTTATTGTAGTCGTTATTGAAATGAAAATTTCATTCATGTTTATTTTTCAGAATGGAACAACTCACCCCCTTATCTCAGTCTAAACAAATTCTTTTTAGTTGAAATATAAAAAAAAACAAATTACAATGAACAGATTGTTTGGAAATTTTCAAGTTTATTTTCATTTTTTAGGTGTTATCATTGAAGCTAGTACTCATTAGTTTTTATTGTTATTGTTTCTTGTAACTCGATGTTTGAATATTTTATAAAGGGAATATCAAATGGCAAATTTCTTAACTTCGAATGGCGTAATTGACTAAAGATAAAAAGCTTTATAACAAATAAAATACAAACAATAACGTTATTACTGCATAGACAATTCAATGAAAATATCATTTAGTTTTCCTTATTTCTCTCTTTACTTTATATTTTTCTTTTAGAAAAAAGAAATTAATAATAGGACTTTACGTTTGGACTAAAGTATGTATACATTTTGTTCCTTAGTAGGGGTGCTTCTCATATAGGTCTTCTAGGCTTCGTAGATTATGCAAATGCCGCTATACGTCTGTCTTTAAAACTTTTGGTGAAAAAACATTTTTTTACTTTGTTATGTATTTTACCGAGTAGTAATAGTGAATTCTTAGCAAAACTAATGATTTCAAAATTTTAATCACATTATATTCTGCATCTATTCTTAGTAAAATAACAATATCTTTATGCATTGTTTAAAGAAGAATAACTCTGTGTTCTTTAATCGGTCACAATGTAACAAAATAAATTATCTAATCTCGAACGAAAAGAGAGATAATAAGATTCGGCTAAGAAAAAAATACTTTAGCGGGGCCACAAAGGGGGGGCTCAAACAAGTGGACGGAAAATGCCGGTTCAGCGGTGTCGTTTAACTCCAATATGGCCGCGGCTCGGTAACCTAAAACGCAAAAAAGGAAATAGCTCAGCACTTTGTTGCAATCCACTACTTGTTACAATATTACCGACTTTATCAAATGGCACGTTTTTTAATCGTTTATTGTATCCCAACGGGAATACGTTCATATATAATACAAGCAGGCAACAAACAAACAAAAAGGAATCGTATTCCTGGAAAAATGATCCATCACAAAGGAACACCCTCTAGAAATTTACACGAATCGAATATTTTGAAAAGTATTCAAGCAATAAATAATCCTGCCCTTTAAGAGTTCAATGGTCCAAAAGGTCAATTTTTCTATCAAAAATTTCCCACAGACCCAAAATCGAGAAAACTCACCTCGCCAGGTGGGTAAACTGTTGGCCGATGCGTGTGCTGCCTAAACAGGCGGCTCCCCCTTTCCTCCAATGAAAATCGCTGACGCGGCGCAATTGGCCGTCGCCGCGACGCTGACGACGCCCGCCCCGCGAGTGGCGCCAGCTCATTAGCGCCGGTTTTCATGGTTTCGAATTAATGATTTTTTTTTCGGCAAGCGCGCGGCCCTGACAAGAACTCGGACACTTCAGATTTTGTCCTCGCATTTTTAGAACTTGAGAGTTTTCACGGGAAAATCAATATTTTTAATTAAAAAAGAAGATAAGACTGAAAGTTGCAGTTAACTATTGTTTTAAAATTGCTAAGGTTAATGACTTTTAAATTTAAACTATAAGAAAACGTGAAAAAATTGTCTTCTTCCTTGGCTATTTCCAATACAATTGGCAAAAAAGTTTTTGTCCAGTTCGTCTATAAATTTTCTAAAGAACTAGTCATAAATAAATGGAAGTTCTTTAAGTGGAACTCTGGTAAACCACAGTATTTGTTCCTCGTTTGCTTAGCTTGATGGAAGAAACACAAAACTTTGAAAGCGAAAATTTCAAATAAATTAGATTTTAGAAGAGATCAACAAAATGTCCTTGGACTTTTTTAGGACGCCCCGATTAATGCACAAATATTTTTATTATTCGCTTGAAAATAAACATCCATCACGCGTCGGGGAAAAATAATATGTGTATGTTTATCTAGGCCATAAAAGTGTCCAAGAAAATACATAATTCATTATTTCATAAAACCTGTATCGTAATTTCAACTTATGATGCCTGTTAAGCGGGTGGTAAGTGACTCATTTCTGCCGTAAAATTCCTTTCGTTCTGGAATACATCTTTTTGACTGGTTATCAATCTATCTAAGAAAAATAAAGAATGACCCTTCTAAACATTAATTGATCCAAGAAAGTTACATTAAAAATCAGAATTATATTTTAAACAATATAAGGTTGTTACATTTAAATTCCAAAAATACGAAGTGTATTGGATTTTTAATATGAAAAAACGTTAAATACCAATAGAAATAAAGTTTTTCAAACAAACAAATTAAAAATAATTCAAATGAAAATGCCCCACGCTGGTTATTTGTTGACAAAGGTAAATAAAAATATTGTAAATATTTATATAATCCATTTGAAGCATTCAACTCTGTGGCAAATGTCAAACTTTAACCTCAAAAAAATTATTTGTCAAAAATTCTCAGCTCTTTTTTTTTGGATTGTTCATTATTTTTTATTTTTATTTTACATTATGTAGTCTTATTCACCACGTTCAAAAAAAAAGTTGTATTGACGATGCAGGTTTTATGAAAAATAACGTACATATCTCGGTTGATAAGTAATAGTTTCTTGGTAACATAGGTATAACATATCTTTATTTTTTTTTAAAGACAAACAAAATCTGGGGAGATGGTTGGCAATATAATGTAGGTATATATTTATATATTTATTCACATGTATATAAATATATACTACTCATTGTTTTAGACCAATACTGCAAACAAAATTTAAATATCAAAATCTCTAAAAAAACAGACTTTAAGTGATTGCGCACGAGCTGAGCGTCTGCGCGAATTTACGATGCCATAAAAAGTCACTTACGAACCTGGATATATAAAGTACTATTATACATATTTTTAAGGTACTATATATCATTTAATATAAAAAATTTAAGTTTAAAAAAAAATCAAATAAAAAACGAATTACTATTTTTTTGGTATTTCATTAAAAATATCAAGTTCTTTAAATTATCTAGATTCTTTCTAGCTTCATTAATAATATTCTGAAAAATGCACAGTATACAGGTTCATACGGTTTAATGGTTTTTCAGCAGTTGAAGAATTTGTGCAATGTTATGAAGAAAAACTTTCTATTATTTTTATTTCAGAACAAATCGTTTTATCTCATACTTCCACTTAATGTTTTTTCGCCATCAAAGTCACTTGTTTTGAGTTTATGATCTTACACAGGGTGTTGCATCGCCGGACCGACCATAGGAAAACACATGTAAATTTTAATATCCTCTAATATTATCTTTTCTATTCGTTTAAGAGCAAAATTGTATTAGACTATTTTTAAGGCCCTTTTATGGGGAAGTATCATGAAAAATACGAAAGATGTTCTTTACTCCATTTGCGAGATATTTTGAAAAAGCTGTTCTAAAATTTAATATTTTCTTCAATTAAACCATCAGCAACCATCATCTTACATCTATAGTGACATTATATCTCGCAAATGGAGCAAAGAACATTTTTCACATTTTACATGCGACTCCCCCTTAAAATGGTTTTCAAAATAGTCTAATACAATTTTGCCCTTAAATGAACAGGAAAGATAATATTAGAGAATATTGAAATTTACATAGGTTTTCCTATGGTCGGTCTGGCGATGCAACACTCTGTACATACAGAGTGTTCATGTCTTCAATTCATGTCTAACAATAAGTATGATGATCTCGGAAACAGTAAAGATACGAAGTAGATGAATTATATTCAAAGTTGTACAATTAGATACTCAATAATAATCTATTTTTAGACTAAAAAAAAATCTGAATACTTTTGGAGATATCCTATGAAAATCGAAAATTCGAATTTGCATTTTTCAGACAAAAACCATTTTTTACAAAAAGGGGATTCTATCCAATTGTGTCATGACTTGGTGTTGTTACATATTATGTTATCTCTAATAGGCCGGACTGTTATCAAACAAAGTAAACAATATATAGTATATTTTTCCCACGAAATAAAATTTTCATTAAAAAAAATACTATTAACCCTACCCTAACTAACTAATTTGACTCTAATCAAGTTAAAAACGTCAAACTGTTGTTAACCCTTTTGAGTGATGATTTATAAAAAAAAACTCAATATTTACTGTCAAAATCATTAATTAACTCATGTACGGGCAACACTTGCGTATAAATATGGCCTTATATTCCGATGAATTAATTTATTCTAATGTTTTTTTATTTATTTAATTCTATTGATATTTTGTCAGTTAATTTTTTTAAGGTATGTAGGCACTTACAAGTTAAGTAACTGTAATTGAAAAGGATTTTAGAAACACTTTCTTGATAAGAATTAAATTTTCAAATTTTATCACACTTTTCCTAATGGAAGGCCTTAATTTTTTTATAAATTCAATCGACTGTGTAATAAATAAATTAACAAAATGCAGAAACTCAAAAGTATCCACTCAGCAATTAAACGTATGTTGAGTTGACTAGAATTTTGTAATTCAAATCTTAGATTAAAGAGTTTTTTTACTTTTGTTCATATCAAATCTACTAAAATACTGAATCATGAGATATGATTGAAAATTAAATTTCAGGTATAAGTCCAATGGATAAAAATCCAGCTTGGCCGCCATAAAGGATCTAAAATAGTTCATGATATTTCAAAAACCAATCGTACAGCAAAAAAAAAAACGATCACACCAGTCACACCTGTCCAGAAGTACTCTAGCAATCCTTTAATATCATCTTTCTCCGAATAACAGATTTCAAGTTTCTTGTGAAAAACAAAATACAAATTTTCGATTTTTATCGGATATCTGCTAAAATGTTCCGTTTTTGTTTTTTGAATTCCAAAATAGATTATTATAGAACATCCAATTATGCAACTTTGCCCCCATTTAAGCAAATTCGTATTTCTTATCGTTTCCGAGATTCCCATATTATTATTGTTAGACATGAATTTGTACCATCCTGTATAATCACACATCCGGTACATATTTATACACATATTACATAAATACATACATATTAAAATTTTGATTTTAAAAAAATTTGACACTATCCTAAGACTTACGTTTGCATGAAATGTTTGGTACTAAAAGTGGACTCTGTTTATCCACAATATATTAATTTGTCGAAGAAAAATGCATGTTGTCATGGCAAAAAGTGAGTTTAAATGTAACGAAATGATTCTAATTAAATATAAATTGATAAGAATTGCAATTATCTGTCACACAATGTTAATTGAAGTCAAAATCGTGGCAAATTTACAAAACAATCCATTTTTTTGCATGAAACTAATCGCAAACATTTTCTGAACCGACATAATATATCCTGACCTTATTGACTTTATCATCTATGTTAACATATAGCAATTAACTAACATTTTTATCTTCAAATAACCCCACGTGGTGCCTTAAGACATTTTTACATGTCATTTTCTAATAATACAATATCCTATTCAGTTTGGACATTTTCTGGAAACGAGAACAAGATTGAATATCGATCAAAATATTTACTACAAACGTAGACGATAGTAAAAATGAGTCGATATGTGTATGTTCGTTCATTCATTCATCGTTATTTGGGAAAGTGGAAGCCTCAGCAGCATCCAGGACATTGCACAGACAGCAAAAACACGAGTTTGCTGACGCACAAGAATGTGGAGGAATTGCCGCACGGAATGCGATGATCAATCGATAGTAAAAGTGGTATTTTCTCAACCGATTGTCCTTCAATGCCGGTTAATCGATGGAAATTTACCCAATTTTCACTTCGAGAAAAACACTGAACGCATGTTTCGAACTGCCCGAGAATCTTTATCAACTTTCACCGAAAACGGTCACTACTAATTCATAAGAATTTTTTTTTTTGAAATGCATTTATTAGATGCAGTTTTTCTGAGAAACATCGATGTGAGTCACAATTGCGGAAAACGGATACTGTGTATACTCTTTCGTGTGTATTCCTCTAATTTCAACAGGAATGGACATCTTTTAAAAAATTACTTATTAGAATTAGTTCTGCAAGAGTGGTTTTTTATTATTGCTTTAAAATCCATTTCAAATGTACCAACGAATTGAAATCTGGAAAGTTTACAGACCAATCAAACCAATTTGCAATTCGAAGCAGCTAAACAAGTTGAGTAATCATTGGTTGCACTCGTCTATTTTAAAAATTACTATTCCTTTAAAAAATCGAGTTTTTATAATTTCAAATTTGAAGGTGACCTAATTTATTAGAAAAAATCTGTGATAAAAATTTAAAATATTGTTTTCTTCTCATCAAAATTGTAAGAAAACTTCTAAGAAAGGAATTTTATCAATAAAAATCACAATCCTGGACCGCTAGCCAACTCTATCCATTATAACAATAACCGAAACTCATTCGAATTTCCATAAAACCCTCTCAACTTTAACCCATCCAGATGCCAGAATCTTCAAACTCGTGAACATTTCCGACACGGAATAAAATTCACAAAACATCCCGACTCTTGACTGGCCATAGAGGTATAAACAAATTTCTTGCGTCCTGCATGCTCTTTATCGCACTCGCACATATATTATGCAGGAGCGTGGCTCTCTGTTGCACTCGCACAAACGCGACAAACAGAGCACCAAAGGCGGTCCGATCGAATGCCCGTCCCACGATTCCGGGACTATCCCGGAGTAGCCGCCAACGAAGCCAGCAAAAGATAATCCGCCACCGTCGAGAAAACATCATTTCCCGTAGAAACGGGTCTGAAATAAGTGCGCCAAAGTTAGTGTTCGATTGAGACGAGTGCGTTGTCGTTTTTGATTAGTGTTTTTTTTTGAATGTGCGAACTATGGAAGACGACCAGCAACATTTGTTAGCTGACGAATATGTCCAGGACTTTGTCCTGGACCATTTAGAAGATATCACCGTTAAACGTGAAGAAAAACGTCCCTATTTGGAGGCTGCAACGTGGTTGCACCATGAAGACGATTCTTCGAGTAGAATGGTATCCCGCAATCCTCAACATTGGGAGGACAGAAGACAAAGCATTTCACATCCCGATGCTGTTTATCCACAACCCATTTTAACTACCATGGTTGTTAATCCAATTACACCACCTAACACTTCTCCGAGTCAATCTCCAATTGGGCACCAAAGTCAAGGTCTGGACGAGGAACAACAGATGTTATGGGTTCCTCAAATATTACGTTCAGAACCTCAGCCACTCGATTTGCGTCCGTTACATTGCATGGGAGGTGATCCGGATTGGGAAAGACGTACTTATCAGCTTCCCTCAGGAATTATTATGGAGGACCAGAACTACCACCATCCCTTGCATCATCCCCGACCACAGTCGGTATGTTCTGTTGCAAGCGGCTTATCCCCTAGAATAAATAGTCGACGAAATGAAAGCGGCTATCTTACTAGTGATGGCTACAACACAAGCGGTTATTCTACCTCTTCAGAAGATCTATGCCTTACCGACAAACTCCTGATGACCTTATCAGTTCGAGAACTAAACAAAAGGTTGCATGGACGTCCAAGAGAAGAAATAATCAGATTAAAACAAAAAAGACGTACCCTAAAAAATAGGGGGTACGCTCAGAACTGCCGCTCGAAGCGATTACAGCAAAGACAAGACTTGGAACAAACCAATAGGAGCTTACAGAATGAACTTCACAGGACACGATCGGAACTGGCCAGGGCCATCCAGGAATTGGATCGACTCAAATTGCAAATTCGTAATCAGGTACCTCAGAATATCACTTGCGAGAACCAGAATTCGGCTGAGTATTATGTCTGACATCACTTTCAGGGTCGCAGGCTATAGTTCCTGCGACTCCATGGTGCCGCATCGAGGAACAGGAAAACGGAAAAAAGTATTTAAATTCTAGATTTAGTTGTTAATTTTTATTTGTGATGGTTTGTGGTGAACTGGTGATTGTTACATCAAAAGTATTAAAAAAGCAATCTTCTCGTTGGTGCTTATTTTTTTATTAAAAATTTTATTCGTTCTTATCAATTTGTTTAATGAAACATTGTTGTTTATAAGTTTTGTAGCATTATATTTTCCAACCAACAAAAATATCACTTTTAATAACAAAAATATATAGGTGAATTTGCATATCTGTTTATTACGATACGAATCAAGTTTGTTTTTGATTTTTCTATATTTATCTCAATATATTTTTGTATACTATGGGTTTCCAGATGGGGATCCTAATCGTTACGTTTAAATATATTTAAATATGTTACATAAAAGTAAATTGTAAATAAAAAATTTAGTAGTAAAACAAATAAATCGACTTCATTGGTCAATGATAAATATAAACATGGTTTTATTATATTTTGATTGAGATACATCAATTGGAAAAAATTTCAAGACCTTCTAGAAAAATTGACAAAATACACAGGGAATTGCAAAATTCACTTAACATTTTTAAACATATTCTAAAGAAGAGATTATATCTGGACCTATTTTCTGGACCTATTATCTGGACGTAATATGAACTATTATGTTAGGAAAACATAAAATTCCAAAATTTTAAGAAAGTAGACTTAATACCGTATGGCTCGAAGGTCCAGGTATATTTTTCTTTTTATCGTTATCAATTTCAGTCCCATTTTACTTGTTTCTGTAAAATATTGAAATCTTCATCAGCCAGACAGAGTGGTTTAACACAATCAGATAATGTTTGAAAAGTAAATAACGAATTTTAACCTGTTAGTTTTCAGGCTATAGCGTTACATATACAGGGTGATTCAGAGTTATAGTGTCAAAAGCCTAGGGGAAATTCTTCTCAGTAAAATATGGAAAAAGTTCATATCAACATAAGTCTGAAAATGCTTAATAAGGGAGCTACGGTTTTTCGAAGGTGGCTCCCAAGAAATTATTTTTATTTAATATCTCAGGAACTGTTCGAGACACAGTGACGCAACTTCGCGTATGAGTTATTATTAATAAGGGCTACTATTTTGTAGTGTTGGTCAAAACTAATTCCAACAATGGACATGCGAAACCGGAGGGAACAAAAGTACGTAAATTAAACATAACCCCACCTCCAGTATCGCACACCTCTGATTGAAATTAGTTTTGGCCAACACTGTAGAATAGTAACCCTTATTAATAATAAATCATACGCGAAGTTGCGTTGCTGTGTTTCGAACGTTTCCTGAGATATTTAATAAAAACTATTTCTTGGGAGCCACTTTCGAAGGACCCTAATTCCCTTATTAAGCATTTTTGGACCCATATTTATGTGAACTTTTTCCATATTTTACTGATTGTGAGAGGAATCACCCCTAGACTTTTGGCATCACAACTCTGAATCATCTTGTGTGTAACGCTATGAACTAATGGATTAAAGAAACTAAATTCTTTTGTTTCTTAAATCAGATTCCAGTTAAATATTCTTAGGATATAATATCCATAAAAACAACAACAGAAGCCTCGAAATAAATGTAAGGAGAAAATCTTATAGTAAAAACTAGTCTTTCTTCGATTCTTCTCGTTCCAGTTCCTTCATTGTATGAGAGAAAATCCTTTTACGACCTGGTTCAAACAAAAAGAGAACCCTCAGATGTAAAGCGAAAAAACCAATAGAGGGCGAATAATTTCACAAAAGTCGAAAATTACTTGACCGTCACGTCTTTTTGTTAAGCCTTCACTTCAGTTCGTTATTCCATGACCGTTTCACGGGTAACCTGTACATGCAGAAAAAGATATTAAAAAGTTGGAGTTGCATGTAATTCCCAACATTCTTATTCCTATGATCTCAATCCAAGTGATTATTAGGACAACAGATGACATTAAAGAAAATACAAAGTGTTTAATGGATTTTCAAACGTGTTGAGAACAATTAAATGACAATCGAAGATTGACATCTTTGTGTTTAACAGTACGTTATTGTAACGACAGTTTTAAAGGATTTGACTGCACCTCGTATTACAATCAGAAGTTCTGAATTATGTCCCCAATACGTCACAATATCCAAGCAATATCAACTTTATCGCCGCCTAAGCAGATTTATGGATGTTCAGATGTGCGGCCCAGGCCGCAAGAAAAACTCCGGCAAGTCAAGTAGTAGGATTTATGGGAAAGACTTTCCGTTTAATAAACACCACTGCAGTCAGACCTTTTAAATGTTTTCAAAAGAAAAATTAATTCATTGTGGGACACTGCGAAAAAAAAATGGAAAAATTACATTTCAACATAATTAATTGATGATCAATTTACTCGCGTCCGTTACAAAACCGCTCGTTTACAGCCTGATTGTTGAACGGGGGATCTGGGAGGGTTGATATTCAGCCTTCGATCCCCACTTTGCACCCTTTTATTTCAATAGGAGGGCGCATCTAGAACAATGCCGTTATTAGAAAACCGACTAAATGACATATCCTGAATGACATACCAGTGTTGGTTTATTAGCTAATCTGCCTCGAAATTGATTATTATTTATTATTTAGGCCCAGTTGAAACGTGTTATTGACAGATTTAACTTTATTTTTCTAAACGAGCTACACTCTATAATTTATTTTCTGTTTGTTATTAGTTTGACTATTGGATGAATTTACACGTGGCCGAGATCGTGGAAAATCAACAAAACTATAATTACACCTTGGCAGGGGTAATTAAAGTCGAAAGAGCAGAGCGTAATCTCGGTGGATTAAACAAACGAACAACAAATACAACGGTTAAAGGGTTAATATGCCTAAAATTTTAATTGTGAACAAATAATGGAAGAAGGTTGGGTGAAACGGTTGTATTTACAATTAAAACCCAGGAAGGAGTTTAAGCTACTATGAAAAATTCGCTCGCTAATCGCAATTTCCATAAAAAGCGGTTTGGAGTTCTTTTGAAAACAAGACGGGCGGTCTCTAAGAAGTGTTTCTGTTAATTTCAAAAATAGTGTTCTGATTTTTATCCGCGCATTTAAGCTCATGCTTTAATTTCGTTGCCCATGTTGTGAGGTGTCAGCTAAATATTATCGAGTGTTTTATGTTGGGGTCATGTTACTTCAACACCTCATCCGGTTCGGACAGAAAGTTATATTTTTGTTTTACTGTAAAGTTCCATTCCAGTTTTCTTTTATCAATTATTTGCCTCGTGTTATCTGTCCATTGATAGCTTTTAACATTTCGAATGAATGAATTAATGAATGAATGTGAAGTGCTGACTTTGATTTTTGGCAATTTTCTTTGAGTACCAGTAACTATCTGTTTACAACTTGAGATAATTTTAAATTTCGAAATTTCCTCATTGGATGGGGTTATTGGCGACCATTGCCGAATATGCAGTTTCGAGTCGGACAAAAGGAACAACAAATAACAAACACCAGTTGCATTTCGAAAATGCCAACCGAAGCGTTTTCCATTCCGGCCGGATTTTCCGGCTTTTCCAGTTCTCTGGCACTGGATGAGCTTTCAGATCCAGGAACTTTTATGCTGTGTCAGGTTAAATGCACCACTATATCTTATTTATATGTACATATGAACAGACAATAATTATAACATTTTGCCGTTGATTTCAATTCTAAAATTTACTTTGAAGCAAACAGTTGTTACCGGGTTTTTATAAAAAAAAACAAATATTGAATTAAAGTATTAAAAATATTTTAAATAACCATTAGGCAACCAGAAAAACAGAAAACTGTTTTTCTGGTTGCCTAGATTATTAAATTTCAAGTGCAAAGGGAACACGTCATCCACAAACAATGATTCGTTTTACCGTTTCTACATTCTGGGAACTCGTTTATCTCTTTCTATTATGTAAAAAGAAATATATTTCTATTTCTTTTTAAAAACTTGACTGATATCATGTGACATGATCTCGGTTGTGAAATGAACATAGTGTAATCAAAGAAGGACGTGTCAAAAATATGTGGTGATCGTGCCGGTACACCATTAAAGCCCTAAAATAAATAGAAAAAGCTACTAAATTATCGTAAAATGACTGCTAAATATCTAATAGGTATATGCCTTGAGCACGCTTATATATTTTCAATGTATTTCTCTTTTCTGTTTTAGCCTGTTTACTATTCAACGTAGTAACTTTATCATTCGGAAGCATTAGAGGTTACATTTGTCCTTACACCCAAAAAAAGTTTTTAGAAATTGCAACAAGCGCTTTAAAGGAGCAAAATATTTCGAATATTTATTTAGGAGCCAATAGTTATACATTTCTCAATAAACCTGTGCCACAAGAATTAACAAAATCATCTTGTGATCAACTGAAAAAATTATTTAAACCAGATTTGGAAATAGAAATTGTTTTTCAGAGTGTAGCTGCGCAAAAATTGCTAGGCTGCAATGGGGCTGTGCCCACACAAAATCTTGCAAAGGTAGTTTTAACTTACATCTTAACGTATTTCAAATAAATCGAGAAATTCTTTTAGCAAGCCCAAGACATACTGCAGAGTGATAAATCAACCGTAGCGGAACTTCGATATGCTGCTGAACTGCTAATATTGTTAGGACAACAAGTTCCAAATGTAGCTAAAATAGGACAACTCACTCAGGTTCAACTCAAGTCTGATGATAGCCTTTTGAGCCTTGGACATGCTTTACATTTGGCCGTTTTATTAGGAAACTCTGGTACCAATCAGGCTTAGGAAGGACTCTTTTTGAACTATTAATATTGTAGGTAAATTTGTAACTGAACGCATTGAAGACATTGTGGTACAGGCTGATGAGGTTGATGGAAAAATCTTGCAATGGGAAGGAGGTTTGAGCACAACATCATTAATAATAACTGGTCTTCTTAAGTTCCCTGATGCCAATCCTTTAACCGCGGTTCAAGCTGATAAATTGGGCAATTACTTGTTATCAAGAACTGTAGTGCAAACCCCTAAGGGTATTTTTGAAGAAAAACGTTTGTTTATTGCATCTAAACTTTTCTTTTTAAGGTATTTCTAATCTATTGAGTGCCACAACGGCCCTGGCTGCTAGCAAAGTGTCTCCAGTAGCAATTTTAGTATCAGGATCGAAGTCAGTCAGTATAGATAACCCCAATCTTAAAATTCAAGTATCTGACATCTTTGGAAGAGCTTTAAAACCAGTTCCAAGTCCAGTGGTTGCACAATCTGCTACTAGAATTGCCGATGACGTCGTTGTTCTGGCTAGACAAGCTTTAACAGCTGGTAGCAAAGCCACTGAATTCCTTTTACCACTAAAGTCAGTATCTCCTCACTATCAACTTAACTTTTTTTAAACAATCTCATTTTAAGGCTGGAACCTGGTTACTATAAAATTTTACTTAATGTTGGATCGCATTCTACCACTTTAAATGCCAGGGTATTAGGTCCAGTGGAAGTTAAAAGCTTTGAGATTGGATTATCTGATGCAGATGGAAGTTCTGCTCCACATTTGGAAAAACTCAGTTATCCGAATTTGTTAAGCAAAAGATTACAAGGGGACTCAGGGCAAAATTTATTAGTGAAATTCACGTTATCGAGACAAGTACGTTGCAAGACACTTACATAGGAGTTTTCAAGTAATTTTGTTTTTAGGTTCATCAAGCATTCGTTCGCTTGTCTGCAGGTAAAAAAGAAATTATATTTGTAGCAGGTCAAGAGTCAAATAACCAATACAAAGTGGAAGCCGATCTAGGCCAGGAATTACCTATTTCCGACGTTTTCGTCATTGAACTTATTATTGGCGACTCAATAATTACCAATCCTTTCCTATGGGTCGTTGGAGAAATTGAAGTAAAAATTACGAGCGCCTCTAGTTTAGCAACTCCTAAAATCAATCGAGGACCCAAGCCTGAAATTATACACATGTTTAGACAACCCGATAAGCGTCCTGCTACATTTGTTTCATTGTTCTTCACCGTTTTAACGGTGTCACCGCTCTTAGTTTTGTTAATCCTTTGGGGAAAAATTGGAGTTAACTTGAGTAATTTTACTGCACGGGCAGTACCATTCCATTTAGGTTTTGGAGCCATTCTTGGACTCTTTACTCTTTTTTGGTTGAAACTGGATATGTTTACAACTTGCGCATGGCTAATTCCTATTGGAGGTTTCACATTTTTCACCGGCCATCGGTTATTGAGACACATGGCCGGAAATAAAAAGGCTGAGAAGTTAATTTTTTTTTTTAATTTAAAAAGTGAGTGTTTAAATGTCAAAGTTTTTTTAGATGTTTCTTCGTTTTGGTTCGTATTAAAATGTGATAATAAACTTGTGACGTAATTTACTAAAATCTAATAGTACTTTTTGTATATCCTTAACAGTTTTGTCAGTACTTCTGAAGAAAGTCTATTATTACATTTCATTTTTCATCTTCTTTGTAGAAGAAAATCTATAGATTCAGGGCGATTCATTAATGTTCACCATTGTGTAGTTTATATTTTTAAATAAACACTTGTTTAAGATAGTTACTGACTCTTTATTAAACTTAAAATTAAATGAACTTTAAATAATTTAACTAATCTGCAACTCCATTACTGGGAGCTACTTGAGCGTCTATTAACTCAGGATTCTGCTTCACTCTTGCAATGTATTCTTCGGCCATAACACAAGCTTGTTCAATTTCGTAATTATGGGAAACCAAAGCTACCCATTTGGCCTCTAAATTCTTCAATTGTTCACCACCTTTTGTCTGAAGAGATTTTCTTTGCCAATTTACTTCTTGCAAGGCCTGACGAAGTGCCGCTAGCTTTTTTGAGGCGATTCTTTCCAAGTCTTGTAACGTTTGAAGATATCTGTGAAATATTCAGTTAAATAATCCTACAGATTTTCATGGGCTTCATACCTTTGCCATGCAGGACAACAATAATCCATCATGAGCTGAAGATTTAAAATTCGGACGGCCTGATGTTCTAGTTGTGCCTGTGAATTATCCACACATTGTAACCAAGCGCTTAACTCATTTAATTTTCCACTTGGAGGTGGTGGTAGTTCATAACGTTTCATTGAAATAGTCTCCATTGGAACCCGATTTTGTAATCTCTCAAATTCATTATGCATTATTTGAGTCTCAAAAGCGGATACGTTTAAAGGGGGTAAATGTTCCAAATAGTTTTTTGTTGGTCTATAACGTCTGCATTCTTCTTCAACCATCGCAAATGCCTAACGTAAACTATATAGTAAACCTTAAAAAGAAAAATCCAGTGCAAGGTCACTTACGGCTTCTCTGACTCCAGGTTCGTCATAACCTTGGTCAATATATGGCAGAGCATCTACAATAACTTCTCCAGCCATAATATAGTCCTATAATTTTCTTAAAACCGATCGTTCTAATAAGCTAGGTTAGGTATTCCTCAATGAGGAATCCTCATGTAAATAACACCAACAAATTTTGACAATTTCGACGTCAATCAATTTATGCAATCACGTATACACTTGAATAGCACTTTCATATTGCAAAATTTTAAATAAAAACAATTTATGAAAAAAAATGCACTGTAGGAGGAAACTTTATGCTGTTCCTTTGCGTTCTGTAGTTTTTTGAAAAGAATATAAAGTGTTTTCTAATCTACGGTAATTTTTAGTAATCGAACCATGGAGCATGCGCATTCATAAATGCTCATTTTTTGGGGCAATATTGAATTGTATTCTTATCGAAAAATTTTCAAGTTTATTTAAAGCATACTCTAAGTATAATGTGTTCAATTCAAATATAGTCTGTACATTATAACAGACGACATTATATTATTTATTTATTTATTATATTATATGAAGGGGTTATGCTAAAACCGCCTAAGTGCATTTTTAGTTGAAAATTATCTCAGCACTTTTACCGGATTTTTTATAANTTCAGTATTAAAACCGCCTATGTCATAACATTAACGTTTGTCACTTAGGCGGTTTTAGCACTAACTCCTTCATATGTCCTTTCTGACTAACTTCGTGGAATAGGCAACCTTCAATGCACGTTTTAAAATTTGTGCCAATCAACAGCCAGCAAAAACATTCGTTGACAAGTGCGCCAGCATCTAAAATCTCTCTTCCACGTCACTTTTTATTGTGAGGTTAAAAACTTCATGGACTTACACTTTGACGTTTTGCTGATGTGTTTATAAATTCGTATCCACTATTTAAAAAAACAATTTATTGAAGAAATCTATTGAAGTCTCCTATTTTTCACAATGGCAAGTCACATATATATAGAGAGTTCCAAATTCGTAATAAAAATATATATTTCTAGCCTATACGATTAGATATAAAAAGGAAACTAACTGCTCGTTCAGACAGAGTAAAATGTGTGGACCTACATCCAACGGAGCCCTGGATGTTATGCTCCCTCTACAGTGGAGTGGTTAACGTATTTAATCTAGAAAATCAACAACTTTTAAAAACCTTTGAAGTATGTGATTTACCAGTCAGAGCGGCTAAATTTGTCCCAAGAAAAAACTGGGTTATTACAGGCTCAGATGATATGCAGCTCACTGTGTTCAACTACAACACTCTAGAACGAGTTCACAAATTTGAAGCGCACTCTGATTATGTTAGGTGCATTGTAGTTCATCCAACTCAACCCTATGTTTTGACTAGCAGCGGTAAAGACTTATTAGCTTATTTTAAATATTTCAGCTTCTTTTAACTGAGGATTGTATTTTAGATGATATGTCTATAAAATTGTGGAATTGGGAGAAGGCATGGGCGTGCCAACAAGTCTTTGAAGGGCATTCTCATTACATTATGCAAATTGCCATTAATCCCAAAGATAATAATACATTTGCCAGTGCTTCCTTGGATCGGACATTAAAAGTGTGGCAATTAGGTATGTATTGTAACATTGTTTTTTTTTAATTGAAATTTTTGGGGTTTAGGATCATCCACTGCAAACTTCACATTAGAAGGTCATGAAAAGGGTGTAAATTGTGTAGATTACTATCATGGAGGTGATAAACCATATCTCATTTCTGGTGCCGATGATCGGTTGGTTAAAATTTGGGACTACCAAAATAAGACTTGTGTCCAAACTTTAGAAGGCCATGGGGATAATGTTACAGCAGTTTCCTTTCATCCTGAATTGCCAGTTGTTTTAACTGGTGTGTACGGGTAATCTTTTTTAGAAATGATAATAATTTTGTATGTAATACAGGTAGTGAAGATGGAACAGTGCGGGTATGGCATGCCAATACTCATCGTTTAGAAAGCAGTTTGAATTACGGCTTTGAAAGGGTCTGGGCAATAACATGCTTGAAAGGTTCAAATAACGTAGGCATAGGATATGATGAAGGAAGTATAATGGTGAAAATTGGACGAGAGGAACCAGCTGTTAGCATGGATGTTAATGGAGGAAAAATTATTTGGGCACGTCACTGCGAACTGCAACAAGCTAATCTAAAGGCCTTGCCAGAAGGTATGTTTAATATTTGCATTACAGTACCGAATTACAGTACAGTGAACGCAAATTTTATTAGGAGCCGAAATAAGAGATGGTGAACGTCTTCCAGTCGCCACCAAAGATATGGGTGCATGCGAAATTTATCCACAATCTATTCAACACAATCCGAATGGCAGATTTGTAGTAGTGTGTGGAGATGGAGAATACATTATTTATACTGCCATGGCTCTTAGGAATAAAGCATTTGGTAGTGCACAGGAGTTTGTTTGGGCTCAAGATTCAAGCGAATATGCGATTAGAGAATCCGGTCCCACCATAAAGATATTTAAAAATTTCAAAGAAAAGAAACAGTTCAAATCTGAGGCTTCAGCGGATGGTATTTACGGAGGTCACCTTTTAGGAGTTAAATCCGTTGCAGGGCTCAGTTTCTACGATTGGGATTCTTTGGAACTGGTGCGGCGTATTGAAATTCAACCTAGAGCTGTTTATTGGTCTGACAGGTAAAAAAATTGTTATTTTTGAAACACTCAACTTCTAAGAAGAAAAATTTATTTTCAGTGGAAACCTAGTTTGCATTGCCACAGAAGAGAGTTATTACATTCTTTCTTTTGATGCAGAACAAGTTCAAAAAGCTAGAGAGAACAATGAAGTTGCCGATGATGGTATTGAAGCTGCCTTTGATCTCTTAGGAGAGGTATCACTGAATCGATTTCACAATAGGCATTTTCAAATTGACATAATTTTTTAGGTAAATGAGAGCGTTCGAACTGGCTTATGGGTGGGTGATTGTTTCATCTACACAAATTCAGTAAACAGAATAAATTATTTTGTTGGAGGCGAATTGGTTACTATCGCCCATCTTGATCGGCCCTTGTATGTTCTGGGATACATTCCTAAAGATGATAGGCTTTATTTAGCCGATAAAGAATTGGGAGTGGTCAGCTATCAACTGTTATTATCGGTGAGTTTAAATTTTATATCTCTCTATAAATAAATTAAAATTATTTAAATCAAGGTTCTGGAATATCAAACTGCTGTAATGCGTAAAGATTTTGCTACAGCCGATCGTGTATTGCCATCAATTCCAAAGGAGCACAGGACTCGCGTCGCTCACTTTTTAGAAAAACAGGGTTTCAAACAACAAGCCTTATCTGTTTCTACTGATCCAGAACATAAATTTGAACTGGCCATTGCTTTAGAAGATTTGAATATTGCGAGAACTTTGGCCATTGAAGCTAATAATCCTCAGAAATGGAGCCAATTGGGCGAATTAGCTGCTAGTACCAATAATTTACAACTAGGTTTGTGCTCCTGAGTTTCTTGAGGATCGAATCTATTTTGGAAAATTGTTTTAGCTAAAGAGTGTATGCAAAAAGCTCAAGACTATGGAGGTCTGTTGTTGTTAGCCACCAGTTCTGGAGATCAGAATTTAGTACAGTACTTAGCGGAAACTACTCAGCAAGAGGAAAAATACAACTTATCATTTTTGTCGTACCTTTTGGTTGGAAACTTACCCAAGTGTTTAGACATTCTAATAAGCACTGGTCGTTTACCCGAAGCTGCCTTTTTCGCCAGGTTAAATCATTTCCAATCTTGTTTGATATTAATAATTGATAAAATGGATTATAGGTCGTATTTGCCCGATCGAATTTCGGATGTAGTCGAATTGTGGAAGGAAAAATTGGCTCAAACAAATGAAAAAGCTGCCCAAAGTTTAGCCGACCCTAAACAGTACGAGAACCTATTCCCTGGATTGGGCGAAGCAGTGGCAGCGCAAACAGTGTTTACAAAACAAAACTTTCTGGTTCCGGCCTCTCAAGCCACCAAAGTTACACCTAATCATGAACGGAATTTTATCGCTGAATGTCAAGCTTTGAATCCCTTACATTATTTGACTTCAGCTCCAACTCCAAGTCAGACAAAGTATATTGATATCATCGTTTTTAGACTGAAAGTAATCAATTTGATATTTTTAGACCCATAGTAGCATCTGCTAGTGAGGATGATGATGACTTAGATTTAGATCTGGAAGGTGTTAATTTAGATGACAATATCGATACTACGGTGGGTTTTTTAATTCTTATCAATGAATGCAATTTTAATTTCGATTTTTTACCTAGGATATCAACGATGATGATCTTCTAAGCGACTAAAAGATCTAAATTTGAAACAAAATGAAGGAATTAGTATTAAAAAAAACTTTTTATGTTCATTCCTTACACTTGTAACTCTAAATGAACTTTAGTACTATTATTTTTCTATATTTTAAAGGCGTAAATGCTTCTTTTGTAAATAGATAAAATTATAATTATGAAACGAGTGTTTTTTTTTATTGTTATACACTTCAATGTTTGGCACAACTTTCAGAGTCAATGAAAAACAATTGCACACAGCCATAGTAATAATAATATCGGCCTTTCTTCTAATCAAGAGGTAATATTAAAATACCCTTATTTTCATCAAAAACCGCCATATCATCAGAATCAGGTAAATCAGAGAGAGGCGATTGATCTCGCAGTATATCTTCTTGAATTTTTATCAAATCTGGGTCGGTTGACATCAGCTTATTTAATTCAGGTGGCAAATTAGGATCGTTTTCATCATCAAAAGTCATTGTTTCGTCATTCAAAACATCTGTAGTATTTGTGGTCAAATTTGGATTCTAAAAATGTTTCCACATTAGATGGGAAGATTAGATATAGGTGTTCACAAAGATATTTTACTTTTGTTTGCAGTGGTATCAAGTCTGGAATATTATCACCTAAATCTGGTAAATTTCGACCACTACTGTTATGTATTGTAGTACTATTAATGATTGTGGATGCGAGAATAGTCGAATCAGGGCTTCCCAGATTGTCCCAAGGAAGATCTTCAATATTTTGATAAGCTGAAGATTTATCTTCTTCTTCGATCATGGTTTTTGGTTTTTTACATTTAGTTTGAAATAGTTTAGAACAGCACGGCGGTTTGCGAATGGAATTAGATTTACTAGGCTGCTTCCATTGAGCATCCCGAGAAGATCGTACTTTTGAACTGATTACGGCCAATGGTGGCGGTAAATTGTCTTTGTAGCTCATAAATGGAAATCCAGCGTACAGTCCTTTTATCAACATGGGAATTGATGAAGCGTATTTGTCAATATTATCTAAATGAGCTTTGACTGCTGGTAAAAACTTTTCTGGATCGTTTTCCATGAAATTTAGGATTTTATTGCTGTGAGCTAACCATTGGGTTTTGATTGTTTCAAAATCTGGAAGTGGCTCTTTGCGTTTAATTGCTGCAAAAAAATTAAAATGCGTATTTGCTTAACAGTTCTGATTTGAGGGAAATTACGATTTCCATCCACATCACACGAGTCAATACTGGATTCGTCACCACTGATACAGGAGGCATGATATTTTTCAATCAACTTTTGGTCTTGATCAGATAAAAATGATTTCTGATGGACGAGCAATCCGGTAGCGACGAAGTAAAAGTTCATTTTCTCTTCTAAACTCAATTCCGGCGCAAAAACTCGAGAACTTGCCAGGATTTTACTCACGTGTTCGCAATGCTTGCCTGCACCACCAAGTAGACATGTACAAAACACTGTTATCATATCCACCTAAAAAGAAGACATCAGTATAAGAAACTTTCCAATACAGAGTGATTCTTTTTTGAATAAATTGTTTTCTTACTTGATAATAGGCTTCTTTTTCAGGAACAGCTTTAGTGCATAAATATTGATTGTGTCCCACATTTTCTATTCGTGGAGTGTTTTCCTTTATTTGTCCGTACCTCTCATCAAGGATTGGGCTACGTTTTTCGAGTACAATTTCCAAAATACGATTTCTGTAAAATTTCTCAAAAGCTGAACAAATAAAATCAGTCATGTGATTGATATTGAACGACTTTGTCCTGTCCAGTGGAATTTTTGACATCAATCTGAACAGTCTGTAGGCCAATTCGGATTCGTCATAGTTGAAAACTTGCGAACCATCCACAGTTAAATTTTGCCTTAAAAAAGTACTACAGGGTTGTTGGTTGAATTTAAAAGTCTTCATACCTATAAAGTAAGGACCATAATTGAATATTTTCGTACATTTGGTCCAGATAAATTAAAAATTTCGTATGAGTACACTCAACTGATAAAACCTGTCGTGAAATCATCAATGCTTCCTCGTTGTCCGAAAAAACTATATCCCTAAACAGCTGATAGTAAGTTTCCTTTTTTACTCTGGTCAAGTCCTGTCTAAAAATGAAACAGAATAAAACCCTGTTAATGATCACTTGGTTTCACTCACTTAGTGTCACATAGAGCCTTCCAAGTTGTGCTTAAAATATGATAAAAACTATATAACAATTTGGCAGCAGGAAAAAACTTCTGAGTCTGACATTCTTTAATAATGGCCGGATTGGACATTACAATACTGGGATGTATTTCAATAATATCCAAAAAAAGTTTCATTCCTTCCGTAAAAGCATTTATTTCAAAGGAATTAGTTATTATGCAACTTAATGGTAATGCTCCAACACTGGTTTGAGTTAAGATAAAGTAAATTTTGCATTCTTTATTATCGTCGGTCCAGGAATCCAGAAATAAGATGTACGTTGCATGTTGAACAACTCTTTGCATCATAGGAGAGCAAAGACATACGACAATCGTTTCATCTTTCACTAATAATTTATAAATAGTGCCGTTTTTCTTTTGGTATGAGCTCAAAACTTCTTTGAGGTTCTTAATGGTGCCTGGCAACTTTTCAAAGTCGCTGTATTTTTCTTTGTAGCCTTGCGACTTAAATAAAGCCGAAACATCCTTTTTCTTAGCCTCCTTGTATTTTTCAGTCATTTTTTCCTTATATTCTTGACCGAAATCTTCAGCTTTAATGGTAAATAAAGTGTTCAATGCCGATGAAACGTTATGTCCCTTTAAAAATTCTCTTGTTATGAATAATTTAAAATTCATATTATTTTTTTCTAGACAAACCTTATTGAACAGTTTACACATAGTACTTTTTATTTTTTCATTGATTGGCTTTGTGGAGGTGACTTGAGGAACGCCTACCAAGTGGTTATGGTAATTTCGGAATTCGAAAAGGCAAGGGTATCGTTCGTCGAAGACTCCTGGATCCGGTTCGACTTCACCGTTCACTGACATGAAAGCTTTTAGAGAAACAATCAGTTGAGCTGGGCAGTTGATATTTCTGGATTTTCCTTTTCTAAACATAATAATATTAGAAATAATGAGTTTTAGGTCGTTGAAAAGATATAGAGTTAGCTAAAAATTATAGTAACATTTGACCAAACGAGAAAAAGTGGCTCGTTATTGACTGAAATGGTCGCTTGCATATATGGGAAAGATCTGATCTACTCTATTACTAAGTCATCATTTATATTCACTATGAAAAAGTACAATGTTACTGCTTCTTCAGGGAATAATCGACATTGCGTTTAAACAAATGTCATCACCTTAAATTCAAAGTTTTGGTTCTCGTTCGTGTAGATAAATGACATCCGTAAAGTCTTTTAAAAAGAGTAATGGGTTTCCTGGGGTTCTTCTTAATAACCGGTTCAAATTTCCTCGTTTGTTTAACTGACCAAGTTACTTTAGTTAAAGTTTGTAACTTGAAAACTGCCTCCTAAATTTAAATGAAATAATTTTGTGTTAAAATATTTTAAAAATTACCTCTGTTTCCTCTTTAGTTTTTAGTCCAACCAAATAAGTGCCTTCAATGCCTTTTACTTTCTTATAGCGAACATCGAGCTGTTCCATAGCTCGGTTCAGATCAATTTTAAATTCCACTTTGCCGACTTTTTCTTGCGCCGCATCGGAATTGGGAACTTCAATGATTTCAGCAGGAATCTCATAGTCGTAATCTTCAGTTTCAGTCATTTGAAATTTATCGTTTTGCCATGTACTAAAGCGAACTCAAACAGCCGAAATATATTTCAAATATTAAATTTAAAGAGTAGAGAATCCAGCTGATTATTGATCGCAACCTCTGGCTGCAGCCCATGTCACACGCACACAATAGGGCAAAGTTGCCAAACCCTCGCGTTTGCTGTTCTACAGGGTGATATTAATTAAAACCACAAATAACAGTCCGAATATAATATTTTGTTAAAGACTAATACATATAAGCGCGTATTATTTCGTACAATAGTACTACAATCCAATAACAATAATTTGTATAAATAAGGCTTAATTGACTTTTATAAGCAATTCAATTATGGTATATTAGACAACGAGAAAAATATTATTAAAATCACAATAACAGAAATTCACAACGGTAATAAACTTTTTAATTTTTCCAAAAAACACACGTAGCAATTTCAAAAAAACAATCGTGGATTCTCTTATAAAATTATTGTCAGAAGGTACATATGGATAAGATGGATCTCCTTGAATTAGGACGAAGCCCACGTAACTTGAGTAACGCACTATCAGATTTATTTATTTCACTAAATCAATGAATGCGTCCTAAATTTCACTACAAAAGTCCTAAGAACGTCCTTGATGTTGTCGTAAGTTGCATAACTGATACCCACAGCTATAGGCCCTTTGATCCAGTTCATTGACAGCCCTTTATAAAAGCCTTTTCTAATACCCTCAGTTCTAATTAAAAAGAAGCAATCGATAAAATTTAGAAATTTGTAATAGACGAAATTTACCTATAAACATAAAGAACGGTTTGATACATATTGGGATATAGACCTGAGGAATCTGTTTGCATTCTTCTTCTAACAATATCAAAGGGATAACTTGTGCTTTGACTAATAATTCCTGCTATTGCGCCAAAAATTAACGAAGCCACAGGATGAATCACAAAAGAATTATTCACGTGTTCTACAATAAAAAATTGACAACAAAACGTTGATTTTCACTCATAGTTTTTTTACCTCGGTACAGTCTTTTAAGAGTATCGTATGTGAAAAATGACATTCCAGCGTAGGGAATAACACCGACCATTGTAGGCACGAATCCTCTCCAGAACGCCCTTGAGCCCTCAATTGAGTATATTTTGACAAAAACCTAAGCGAATATGATGATATTATATTCAAATGTCATATGGATAGATAGATAAACGACTCACTTGTCTTAAAGTAGAATATTCAAATTTATGTGTCACAGCCATTCGAGCTCGAGCCAAATCGAACGGATAAGTCAAGGCTTGGGATGTTAACCCGGCCAAAGCTCCAGCTAGGAACAGTCTTTCGTTGGGTCTACAAAACAAGTTTATTTCTTCACAATAATGCATAACAACCGTATTGTTTTTTAGTGGAAAAATAGGCAGCTCAATTATAATTTTAATTGCAAAATTCTAGGTCAGAATCCAATATTTATATCATTCTTTCTTTTGTTTTCTTATATTATGTTTTATATATTTGGGTTCTACAATTCGGACAGTGCATCTGCTTTTAAATATCATCCGTCATATGAGCTCTTCTTTAGCTTATTGCGATAGTATACATATTTTAGGAATCCACTTACACAGGAGGTAGTTCGAAATAGGAAAACAACCTCTTACCCATTATTTTGGTCAACTTTCAAAACTCGTTTCCATTGTTCGTGTGCCGTAAATTGTATAGCAGAATATGGCACTATTCGCGCCATTGTGGCACTGTTGCCTCTCCATAATGCAAAAAATCCTTCTTTCCTGAAAGTCTCCAAAAGGAACTTTAACGCTTTGCGCGTTGAATATGGCCTATGGCTAAAACATCATACTATTAAATAAAAAAAAATACTTTCGGTGTTTTCAACACTTTTAGCTACCTTATCTGAAAGTTTATTTTGGTTCGATCTAATGGGGCTATTGTTGTTTTAGCTAGGGCTCCAGCTGTTGCACCGGCAGCTAAACTCGTGATTACCACCTCAGTATTAGAAAGATGCTTCAGTTTTGGATCCTCATTACTCGATTTGCCCATAATGGCCAATGGCACTGTTCAAGTCATCATTTGGTCTATAAAGGTTAACTGAAAAAATGACACTAACTAGAAATTATTTTCGATTATCATCATGTATGTTAAGTTCAGGGTTCTCGTTTGACTCGTGACCATTAAACACTAAACTTACCACAGTTATAACATCAAAGGATTAAGTCTGAAGCGCAACTAAAATTTTGATACTTTTAAGCAGAAAATTTATTTTTCTCGTAAGCAAAGTTCAAAGTTTCGCAGTCCTTATCGTAATTTTTAAAGATTCTCAATTCATTTAACCAAAACTGACCTAGGATATCATAACAATTACACAACATTTGGAAAGTTTTGCCGCTTATTAAAATATACATACATCCATCTTAAACTGCATTGGTGCTTATTTATCAAAAAAATATAAATAGAAAAACGCAATAAATTAACCTTCGCACTATAATTATATAATTAACTATATGTGTGTGTGTGTGTGTGTGTGTGTGTGTGTGTGTGTGTGTGTGTGTGTTCTTCCAAGCACAAGAAATTTTCATCTNTTTACTCCAAATTTCTTATATCTAAAATAATGTTTCCTACTTTCCCTAGGCCAGGTACTTCAAGGAACAAGCTATTGACGGTAAGAATATTTGCATTGCATCTACATAACCAGTTCTTTGTTGTTATTTAGTGAGCAAGTTCATGATGTAAATAAATTTTATGTTGTTTCGATGTATTTACAGCTTACCAAAGGCCGGATTTTGAAGGATTTTTATTGACGTAAAAGTTCAGTAATGATAAACGTAATCTACAAGATAAACGGGAGTAAAAAAATGTAATTCAAAGGCAACTACACCAACTTTGACCCAATTTAGAAACAGTTATTGAAACAATGATTTATGAAACATTTGGGAAAATATAGTATTATTTGACATGGAAAGACGATCTCCCCAAATAAATAACTTATTAATCCGAGTTATTATTGATTAAATTATTATCATTGGTATTAATAAAGAAAAATACAGGTACATATTACGATTTAATAAAATAAATATTAGGTTTCTATAACTTGAAATCATGCAGTGCGAACTTCCAAACCCAGGTGGTAAAACTAAGCCACTGGTATCCACAATAACAAGCCTCTTTTATTCATTTCAGAATTTCGTGAATGCTTCTTCCTGTTCGCCAGATCAGGACACATTAAATCCCTAGATGAACTCACAGTTATAATGCGCAGTTTAGGTCTGAGCCCCACAATTTCCGAACTGGCTGGATACTTTAAACAAAAGGTACCTTAGCTCTAATTTAAAAAAAAACACTGAGCTTATTATTTTTCTTTCAGGGGGGCAAGATGACTTTTCCTGAATTCCTTGAGGTAATGCACGTGCATTCACGAATGGAGAATTTGCCAAAAGAAATTGTAGACGCTTTCAAAGCTGCTGATCCACAAGGAAGGGGCACCATAAGCGCTAAACACTTGCGGCACTTGTTGCAGAATTGGGGAGAGAAACTGTCCTCCAAAGAAGTGGATAGGATCTTTCGGGAAGCTAATGTAAACAATAATAGTATGGTGAAATATGAAGATTTTGTAAAGATTGCTTGCGCTCCAGTGCCAGATTACTACTAGAGCATGCCTTCAATTATTGGAAAAATAGCGAACTAATGACTACTATACTATTCCTGTGGTTTATTTATATACTTTCAATTCCTAGATAATTTGTTTATGCTATCATTATGTAAAACTGCACTTACCTTTACTAAAAGACTACCTAGGGAATATTGTTTATCGCAATATCTCCTTGCCACTTGTACTCAGACTCCGATAAACCGTGTCTCTATGAATAAAGATTTTTCTACACCGAAAAATACATTGGAATTCGCATTTTATTTACCTTTGAACTTTTCACGCCGTCACTGAACCAAATAAAAAAAACTGATACGTATTTTAAAAATAATACAGTGACCTAGGCCACCAACAATACAACTATTCGGGAACTTTTAATTTCTCACTAGAAAATTCTGTCAAATTATAAGCCGGTTCTGTTAATTGTCACAAATGTCAAAATGACATTTATCTTTCACTTTGACGTTCGGTGTTTGTGTTGTGTTTGTGAATTAATTGTGAAACTTTCTAGTGCTTTAATTGGGTTAGTAAAGGTATAGAGTGCTCTTAAAGGAAGTATCAGTTATGTTTGAACAGTTCCATCAGCACAGAACGCACATTTCCTTATATAATTCATTCCACTTCAAAAATCAACAGTTTTAAGGACAAAACACTGAAACTTAACTGCAGCTTTTCTATTTTGTTGCAGTACCATGGCCGAAGTAGCACCATCTACAAAATCATCTTCGTCAAATGAGGATGATTGGATCTGTGAAGAATGCGGCAATAATAATTTTGCAAGAAGAACTGTATGCAACCGATGCCAAAAGGGCAAGGCTCCCACCACAGCCAAAAAACGTAAATTGGGTACTGAAATCGGTAAAGCGGCTGCGGAAAAAAGCCGAGGCCTTTTTAGTGCAGACGATTGGCAATGCAACAAATGCGGTAACGTAAATTGGGCTAGACGTCAACAATGCAATGTTTGCAATGCTCCAAAGTTTGGCGAAGTGGAGGAAAGAACTGGTTTTGGGGGTGGTTATAATGATAGAGGCGTTGTTGAATATAAAGAACGAATCGATTCAGATGATGAATTTGACGAGTTTGGACGAAGGAAAAAGAGAAGAACTAGACGTTCTTCTAGTTCTGATAATGGAAAATTTAATGGAAAGGATAGTGATAGAAAAAAAGATAAATGCGTTGCTAAAGAGGAGGAGGAGGAAGAAGAAGACGAGGAGGAGGAGGATGATGATGGTGATTTATCCAAATATGACTTATCAGACTGGGGGGATGTTAAAAATGATGTGGCTAAAGAGAAATCTAGATCTTCTTCTCCTAGAGCTGGTGAAATAGAATAGTTCTGTAATATATATTTTTATATATATACATATAGTGACCCCCTTTTCAAATGTGTTCTATTAGTGACTCTTTTACTTACAGTGTATGAATTAAACTATTTTTTACCTATACGTTTGTAACTTGCATGTCTTTTTATTAAATCTGTATATTTTTAATATTAGGATGTTGTGAAAATTGTCATTTCTTTTGACAAAATACAATTGTTAATGTAAATTATTTTGTCATAATAACCATTACTTGTGTACCATTGTAACAAGTAATAGTAGTAAATAGTAACAATTGTTTTTAAAATTTTATCGCACAACCCTGTTTAATTAGTGAAATTGTTTAAAAATTGAGATTTTACCGCTTATTTTAGCTTATTTATTTTAGTTCATTTTTTTCTTTTAGGAACTACTTATACTAAATGCTTTTTTAGCGGTTAGAATGTGCTGTGAATATTTATTAATAAAAGGCGACAGTTTGTGAGTACAAATGGGAGTAAATAAAATTCCTTTGTCAGTATTATAGCGGAAACAGCACAGGGATGCCCATTATACAGAGTAAACACATTGAGACATTATCTTAAAGCAGTGGATGACTATTTCTCTGTATAGGTCCATAGAATTTTCTAGAATATCCTGTGGACTTGTTTTAAAGTTATACGAGGTATTGAATTAATATAGGGTGTTTGAGAACCAGCTATAGATAAATGAGAATTTGAGGGGCAGTAATGACGGCTAAAAATTAAAATTTTTAAAATTTTCGAAAAAAAACAAAATATGATCACATATTTGCATTTAAAAACGATAAAATTATTTGTAATAGTTATATGTATTGTTATTATTTTTTCTTAATATAGTACAAGTTTAAACCAGAATGAATAAGCCCATTTATCGAATATAAAAGCATTGAATTTGAACATTTCTGAAAGATTTTGCCCCGGATAATCCGTAAGTATGTATGCATATGTAAAGATTATTGCGTACGCTTCTTACTATAAATAAAGGTAATTTGAAAGATTTTCTTGTTCGTTTTTCTGTACTCGCTAATGGAGTTCTTCGTGTTGGACACGATCTTGTCCAAAATTAGTTTTCCAGCGTGGCCGAAGTGATCGTGGTGTGGTTTCGAAGTCGTCGAGACGCGGCGAGGCGTTCCGGTGCCAAAATCTAAATTTAAGAATTATTCCTGTAGGAAGGGGTAGCCAGAATACGTGGGCTCGGGTCATGAATGTCCAGATTTTGCAGTTTTAAGTGTTACCCGTGTTAATCCCGTAACCCGTGCTGTGATTCTTTTCGGTAAGCTTTTACTCGTGAATCTCTCCACTTGTGGAGATTAGAACGGAACCAATCAATTTGTAAATTCAGGAATTAATTTCTTGTAAAATTATAAAAAGTGTATGTTTTTCAGTCTTGATTTTTGATCATGACAGTGGTACTTTTCGTCAAATTACTCAGCAGCTATTTACAAATGAGACCAAAAGGTTTATTTTAAAAATTCCAGTAAGAAAACTTTTTTTTCAAAGTTGTCTGGTGTTTATTCGAAAACGTTTGATTTCTTTCCTTAATTCGAGTTTAAAATAATAAATATTGAAACCAAAATAGTCACATGAATTTATTTAAATCTTATCTTAAGTGTTTGTAATTCCATATTTTCTTATTTTTCTCCATATTTATTGAAAATACATTATTTTGTCAGTTTTATGTTTCTCCTATAAAATCTATGAGTTGTCTAGTGAAATACTCCAATTTTTATTCCACTCCATAAAATTTATAATCTGATATTCTTCACAAGATTTCTTCCTGATTTAATCACACATAAATTTAAAATATATTTTAATATTTTATAACCCATTACACGACTAAAAGGTGGGTTCAGAAGAAATTTTTATTAAATTTTCAACTCTTTAGCATAAATGTTTTTCAAAAACATTTTTATAGCTTTTTATAAAGGCATGAAAACGAAATCAGATATTTAGAGCCTACAAGTTTACTAACATAAATGCCCAGCTGCTAAATATTTCAAAAATACATCACCTCCTGTTTCCCGACAGATCATAAGAACTGAGAATGTCTGCTGCTAACTCTTTGGAAAGAGTTCGTGATGGCATCCAATAAAATTCGAATCGTTTATTTTCGGACGCCACTGTCAGATAATCTTGATCAAAAATCAGACGTCACTGTTTCGCTATTTTTATATTCAAAAGTCGCATTGCCGAAATTAAGTCTAGTTTCTAGTTAGTTGTCTGAGTCAGGTCCACATCCAGACAAGTTTAAAAAAGAATTGATATCTCACTATTATCGCCCGTTATTCTGTTGCTAAAATTACATGAATTTATTACTATTTTAAGATAGCTATTATAGAGTTCAAGGTAGACAAGGTTAGCTACAAAGTAGTAACCCACTTTTTCTTCTAATACCTGGGTGTGGATTGAATTATAGGCCGTTAATTTTAACTATTTCGTTAACATGAGATCATTTGTTTTTTTTCTTTGACCCCCTATACGTAATTCTTAATTATTCCAGCTGGTTTCGATGGAAAATACTCGCGTCAAAAACTAACCGTTCTTACGATCAAAAATGCACAGCGGCCAGGGCGGTCGGGGGCCGCCTCGGGGCCCCTGGTCGCCACTTCCTTTTCGGTCTCCATCACCTTATGCACCCTCACCCCCGCCGCGACTATCCAGTCCAGGGGCAAATATGTTTGCTGGAAGAACACCCGTATGTCCTCGACCTAGGTGGCCCATGACGCCTCCACCAGGAGTTTCAACACCAACTCCACCACCGATTGGCCCTAAGCCCTTTAGAATGCCCATGCATCCCGTAAGTATTACAATTTCATTTAAAAATCAATTAAAATAAGAATCTAGACATCACACTGAAAACCGGCCAAAAAAAAGAGAATCATGCGATAAAGTGGTAACACAGTGGGCGAAAATGTTGAGCCATTCATCAGATACTCTTAAGAATTGAGCTAAACATTTTCATTACCACTTGACCTGGTTGAATTATTTGACCTGTTCGGTTGGCATTTTTTTCTACTGTTCTATTACTCATCTGTTTACAAAGAGATGAGGATTGATTTGCAAAACATTCAAAAGAATCCAAAACAATACTTTTGGAGCACCCTTAGAAAAATTTGAGTTTCTCTTCAAAAACACTTTATTGGAAACGAAAACAGGTTTCTTTTCAAGATAGTGGAAGATGAAAACCTAGAATAAAATTTAAGTAATATTTTTAAGATAAATTACCTGCTTTTAGATACAAATCTGTTCACTTTTTAATAGTATATTAGAAGTTGGCAATCCTATTTGTTTTATGTTACGTACCTGGGTCGGCATGTACTTCCAAAATCTTTTTTAAAATCAGAGGAATATCATATAAAAGTTTAGATTCAGAAAGAATGTCGGTATTCGGACCTAAAAACCTCAAAATCCTTAAAACCTACTGAGAAAATATGGAAGAATGGTTTAAAAAACCTCTAACATAAACTGGTATAGAGAAATTGTCAGTGACTCCAGTACCATCAGTGCACGATCCTAAGAATTTCAATATTAAAAACTCTGTTAGCATTAGAAGCTTTTTCACCTGTCAGAATCGTTATTGTTTTTTCGGGATCAGTATTTTCCAGTGTATATTTAACACTTTGTACAAGAGGGCTGTGTTTATCCATAATTGAATGTAAATGACCTCCGAATATAATCATAAGGAAATTGGAGCCTGGATTATCCAACAATAGAGTATCTAAAGTCGACTTTGTGGTGCTGAATAATCCAGGATCAATCATTTGTTGGCCCAGCTTGGAAACGTCCACTAAATCTTCCCCATCAATAGCATCTACGGTTAAATTCTGGAGTTAATTAACATTTATCGCATTGAGTTCCATTTGAATCACTTTTTTCTAACAGATTTCCCAAAAATGAATATCGAATGTGCTTCATTACATCTAAAACGTCCCAAGGATTCTTGTTATTGCAACGTTTCTTTTGTGGGTAATCCTCGATTATTTTTATTTCATTTTTATCATCGCTGAAGTTCACTTTTCTCTTGACCCTTATCTGAAACACTTCAGTGTGTTTCGTGCCAGTTATAACATTTTTTGAATTGGAAATCTCATTGTTTCCTTTTCTACAAATATTCGTTTAGAATTTGGATATTTTTGCTTAGATTCCTCCGATCTGCTATGTCTCGATTCAATGATTTTAGCTTCAGATGTATTTTCAATATTTTCAATAACTTGTTTGCTAGACACCGTAGCTTCAGCTTCAAAATTTTAAATTTTAATTCGCTAATTGTAACTGATAAAAATAAATTACCAGTTTTCATATTCATTACACTATGACAAAAATGTGTGAGAGTATGTAAACTACTTTTCAATAGATCTTTGCATATTTCAGCAGTTTTCTTGCATTCGGCTATTTCTTGATCTTCAGGTTTAATCTGGAGCAGCTGGGAGTTAAAATATGTACAAATAAAAATGTATAAAAAAATTACTTTAACTTTGGAAATTTCACGGAGATTTAAACATTTTAAAGATTCTTTCTGTAGGATTTCACAATGGCGATTTGAATGAGCGAAAAATATTACAACGTTTATTCCAGATTGATAGTTGATTGAATCCTCCAACAAATCCCCTTCTAAAAATCTACTTCTATTACCACTGAAAGATTTCGTTACATTGCTTACGGCCGAAAAAGCATTCAAAAAGCCTGAAAATGATTAAAAATCTCAACAACGCATAAGTCATTGTCATTGAAAGGTGAAAAATTAATTAGCAAATTTTAATTGCAGCCTTCCCCAGCTCCAAACCGATGTTCATCTCCGGATCCTTACTTCCAAGGAATTCAGCCTTATACCTCGCGGACATACTCACCGATTTTTTATTCGGACATCGGGCCTCCATGTCGCGATTACGAATACATCGGAATGCCTTTAACTCCTCCACCTCTTCCGCGAAACTACGAAGTCGACGACGACGAAGACTCTGGACCTTCTACTGCGGAAATTATTGCTAATCAATCTCAGGATTACATCGATGAGAAGTTAGCTGAATATCAAGCTACCATCTATCAATTACAGGGTAAGTTAAAAAAAATTGCTTATGCTATAGATCTCGAATATACGAGGGTAACTTTAAAAGTATACTAATAGAACCACATCATCAGAAGACAAATTAGGAATTCATTTTTGGGATTTTTGTTTCGATGTATGGGGCGTTGTTTTTATTGTTGGAAATTATGGAAAAACTCTATGACATGAATCGAAGTTAAAATTCTGGTCAGCCGTATTTTTAGCCCACTATTTTATTACAAATTGGATGCGGTGTCTACAAAATTAGAATCATATGGGCTAATAATACTTAGTAATGGATTGTCCTGTTTCAAAATATCACTTTTATTTTGGCGTGCAATGATCCTTAATAAGATTTTTCTAATTACGTAACTAAGTCTGTCTTGTCTTTTCAAGGAAAACACTATTAAAGTGTTTATAAAACCTTATATTTATTCAATAAATAATGTGGTATCCTTAATTATTACGTACAGTTGCTGTACATGGGAATAATTTTTTTCAAGAAACTTTAAAAGAAGTCAGCCAAAAAGGTATTTATTATAACGCTAATGAGATAATTTTAGACGCAAGGTTGCCGTGCCAAACCATTAAATTTAGGTTAACAACCGCATTGTTTTGATAATTCTTTTCTGCAAAAATATTTTTAACTTTACGATGACTTTTCTGGAGTCTTCTCGTCTGAATTAGTAGCCGGTTGTTCATTTTGTGAACATTCATTTTCCTGTTTTATCTCATTCATAATATCATAATCATCAGGAACTTTGGAATTTTCAATTACAATTGATTGACTTAAATCAGGTTCTTCATTATCAACTAATCTGGTATCAAGGCTTTCAGCGAAATCTTCGAATTTAGAAGGCCTTGAATTAAAATCAAGTTGAATTTCTTCATTTATAATATCATTTTCCTCCTGCGTTAATGACTTCATAGCTTCTTGAATCCATTCTTCATTTTCTTCGGTACTCAGTCTCGTGATGAAATTAGAAATTTCTTTTAAATTGTACACAACTCTGATCCGGACGTTTTCAGTTGGGTCTTTGCTGAGCATTTCAATAATAGGTAGAAATTTGTTGTACACTAAATTTAAAATGCCCTGAATGTATGACCATTGTTCACTTTCAAGATCCCTATCCTCTACACTGTACACGTTGGTTTGTGAATATTGATCTTTGAGTTGATCGAAATCATTTTCAAAATAGATATTCATGTCACTCACTTTAGAATTGTAATCCTGTTCAGCGTTTACCTTCAAAATTTCATTATATTTTTCCTGTTTTAATTCCTTTTGGATCAAATGACAAGATTTAATCACTTTGATAAATGTTTTTTTATGGTCTGGCTTATGAATGAAATTCTTCCAATCGCCTAACAGTGATTCGGGCTCAATACATAAATGAGGTATAATCATTTCAGTCATTCCGAAAAGTGAAACAAATCTATAGAGATATCGCAAATCCTTAGCAAACATTGTAAAAAATGGAACGAGATGTTTACTTGCCCATTTTATACCATAATGCTTGGATAAAATCGGTAATATAAGACATGCACTACGCCTAACGGCAAATACCTGATCTCCTAGAAGTGCTGCTAAGTAAATTTTGAAATTATCTTGAAAGTAGTCAGCATCGCAAAATTTTGCAATATGGATAAAAGTTGTTAAAATACTTCTTCTCGTCCTCCAGCTTGAGTGAGATCGTACTATGATAATCCTAATCACATTTTTGATTGCCTCAAGGGATTGATCTAAGTCCGCATTGTCAGACAAACTACTCAATCCCAGAAGGAAATTTGTTTGAACCACTATCGAAGCTTCTTTACTTAATACTTGCAATAAAAACGGTGCAATATTCCTTTTAAAGCAATCCCGTCCGAAGAGGGTGCTCAATGGTAAAATACTGGAAGATAACGATAAGCGAACATCTTCACATTCGTCAGCAGCAAGTCCCTGAATGATCGGCATGATACTCTGTTCAAACACTGCTTCGAAATTGTTTTCACTTTCGGATTTAAATAAATACGATGTTCTTAAGTTTTTGCAATAAACGAATAAATTCGATGCAATTAAAACTCGAACTTCCGGCTCAAAATTTCTGGCTAATTTTTGGAACAGAGCCAATAGTCTGCCGCGAAATTTTGCTGAAGGAATTCGCTCTTGCAATGTCGCGACGTTGAACGCTAGCCGTTGTTTAACTCTCCAGGAAGGGTCATCTAAAATGTTTCCAAATTTTTGTTTACATTAAATTTTCTGAAAATTTCTTACCGCTAGAGCTTTCAATAGTTTTAAAAATTGAATCTTGGAAAGTGTCGTTGTCGGAACGCTCAAGAAGCGCTAAAGCTATTTCAATTGTGCCACATCGTACAGAATCCTAAAATATTTATAGTCTTCAATAAATCATTATTAATGAATGAAATACCATAGGATCTTGAGCAATATCTTGGAAAATTGGTAAAAATTCCTTTTCAAGAACATCCTCCTCGACAACCAATACTAAAGCTACACAAGCACTCGAAGCTGCTTTGCGCACCATTGGCGAATCATCTTGGATTAATGCTTTGAAGCTATTTCGTAATTCAACTTTTCGTTCATCACTCAGTTTGTTATAAATGGACTGCAAGAATCAGGAATACGTAAACTCCTATTAATTGTGAAATGTTAATGAACTTTACTTACGGGAAATAGCATTACAGCTGAACATTTGCTAGTAAACCAATCATCTTGGATCAAATAATTGATCACTGGTAGAAGATATCGTTCCGTTTCTTCGTTTGTCAAGTGTTCAAATATGGAAATTAACGATTCCGTTGCCTTTTCACGAACTAAATTCTCATCAGTAACACAAAGTCTTTGCAGTAATTCGAATATGATTTCAGAATGTTGCAGGCCACCCACCAGTGGTATGAATTTAGATAATTGCTCCGCTAAATTTAGCAGAATTTCATCATGAATTTCAACGTAATGATAACGGAGAAAGGGCAATAATTCTTCCCTGGTGAATTTTTCGCCGAGAGCTTCTGCCAACAAGTCAATTTTCTGAATAAGAATCACCTGAAGCTGGAATTTCTGTCTTGGTTATCAATTATCTAACATTAGTTTTTACACTTACTTCTAGATTTTGTTCGGTTAGGGCCTCTTTAAATATTTCAAAATCGTTAATTGTAAGACTTTCAGACGTCATTGTTCAATAGAAAAACCTATTTGGGCTGCAGCCAATGCTTGATGAAACCTGATAATGGAATATCTTATCTTTTCAACATTAAACAGTAAAAATTTTATGATTCAAGATTATCTTTTATCTAAAAAATGTTTTTTAAATTTTATTGTATTTATTACTGACTATAAAACTTGGTTTATTTGCCATTTTCGAAAATTGTCCTGCACTGTTACCATATAATGTCGTAAATGAAATATTGACATTAAAGCTTTGTGTGCTTTTTCCAAAATTATTCATCCAGACATGCAATTGTCTCGAAAATAGCCGCATACACGCGAGGAATGACGTAATTCTTCCGTTTTCTTCACGATTCTATCGTTTATATTTATATTTGGAATTCCAGTTGGGCCAAAGTAATTTAGTTCCAGAAACCCGGAAAATAACCAAATAACGACTTTGACATATGTATACTCATCTTTATGATTTCGAAGTAAACTGGGGTGCATAAAACAATCAGTCACCGTTATTGTAAAAATAAGAGTAGTTCATTTAGGGAAATTGCGAAGAAGTCTAATGAATCATTTTTGTTTGACAAGGAAGTGGCAAAGTTTTGATGAGATTCATTTTTCATTGCGTGATTGAATAACAGTTTTTTAGACTGGAAACTGGAAACGCTAATGATTGCCTGTTTGGAGGTTGAGGAACTATTTTGCTATCTTTGTCTCGTCCTGGTTCGCAACCAAAGTTTTCAGTTTCCGCCGAAAGAAAAATGGTTGTTATAACTGAATTTTAAAGTTTCTGATTTGCGTGCTATTATGAAAATACATATATTATATACATTTTAGTCGGAACGCAATTACATAAACAACGAAAAAATCAATCTTTATTACTGTGGTCAGTGGATCAATAGTTAAATTAGGAGAGACGATGGTACAATTACTGGAAAACACCTCGATTTGTTATTTTCTATTTAAACTTTAGCATTTCTAACATTTTTTTTAAACTACCTACTTATGACTTCAGTTTTATTGTTATATTCTACATGGAAATTAATAAAAATCATCGATCGCATAATTTTTTTTAATTCTACCCACGCTCTCTTGTTTTGTTCTTGAATAAATATACGTCGTTCAAGTCAACATATTATGTCACTGGACTATTAAATAAACATTTATGTCAATAACTTTGGCCTTTTGACAAAAAATTCATACACAAAGAATTGTCCTGTGTTCTAGTTTTCAAATGTCAATGGAAATTTATTATTTTCACATTTGTTGCAAGGTTTTTTTTAACAATAATCATAGAAATTGTTATTGAAATTAATTATTTATAACGAGCAACACATCATTTTCCTGTTTAATAAGCAGAAATAATTTTTTAATCTATTCGAATCTAAATCGCCGGGATTCTCGTTAAATCCTGATATTAATATTCGCAAGATTATTCACATATTACTGACCCCTCTTTAAATATATTAAAGTGAGCAATGAAATAGGTCAGTTTGTGCATATGCAATATACACTAGCGAGCTATCAAGTGAAATTGTATATTTGCACAAATTTCCAATTAATTATTTTGCCAACACGACGTTCGCCTTGAGTATTAAAGTGTTACCACAACAAAATCTTATGTCATACGGTTGGTTTGGCCCCAAACTTCAAAACATGTTTTAATTATATGTATACATACTGAAAAATAATTAATAGCAATTATTTGTAAAATTAAGGTTGTTCAATGGAAAACTTAAAACTAAAACGTTTTCGAGAAAGTAGTTTTGGCAATCTATGACGGTGCAGTTTTGGGGAATATGGTGAGCCAGCAAGATGAGCTTTTCTTGAATAACAACATCTCTCATTGTCATATTTCTGCAAGTCGTCTATAACTTTTTTGCATAAAAATCAATCAGGCCGAGTTGCAAATCCTGCATTTTAGAATTTTTCTCAGATACAACTTAAAATTAACCGATCCTGAACGTTTTTTAGTGGTATTTCTAAAAAAAAATTGTCACTCTCTTGGCTCAACTTTTCAATTCATTGAAATCCCCTTTCACAAATATGTATAGGTATGTACTATTAAGTCTCCCGGTCTATAAGAATATCTGCGTCAATATGATCCCCCTATGGCATGCCATCGACTTCTCCTTTCCACCACGTTCGCGTCGTTGTTCTCCAGCTCCAGTATCGAACCGTACGCGAATGAGAACGAAGCAGAAACGAGACACGCTATTCAATGTCAAATGCGATTTGCGATATTATTATGATAATATTCGAATTTAGGATTATGACAAGATGAGTGCTCCAAGAAAAGACATGTCGGAGGGCCCAAAAAGGCCTCCCGAACAATCCGGAAGCCCGTCAAGTAAAAAATTATGTGAAACAGTGAGTTTTTTCGAAAAGGTGTGGACCGGCACCAGGTCTCCTGACGATCGTGGGGATGGTGTTCATGTGGATGTTGATGATTTGGAAAGACGACTTGCTGCAGATCGGGCGAGAAATCGAGAAAGAGACCCATTTGAAACAGTTTCACTGAGAAGAACATCTCCTGCCCCTCCTGGGAGTGATTTTAGACGAGAAATCAGTCCAGAAGGCAGTTTTCAGGCATGAAATTGTCTTTTTCGCTTATGAGACTGACTTGTTATCCAATATGCAACAAAGTTAATGTTTATAAAACTTAGCCTTGATATTTTTGACTGTTTTTACATTTCGCTGTATTATGTTTCACTTGTGTTAAGGTCACCGGTCTACCAGAAAATCTCCAATTATCATAAGTAAAATTGCGAAATACAATGTTAAGGAAGATGGAATATTTTTTGGTAATAAGGCAGGTGTGAGGCAAAATCCGGTTTATATCGGTCAAGACGTTTGACCGTTTTTTGTTTCTAAAATGCAAGGAATGTATAATATTTTTAACCCAATTAAAATGTGGTTGTTCTAATTAAACTACGAATATTTAACCCTCCATTTCTAAGCAACGTTTTGAATGGAATATTTTATGGTGTTGTCCAGTTTGCCCTCGGCATATCGACCCGTTCTAAAAATGCTCCCCTTCTAAGCTATTACGTCTTAAATCGTATGGCGATTAAAACAAGATTTGATCAGCTGATGCAACAAAAAAATAAATAAAACATTAAAATGCACCTGTTAAAAAATTTATTAATGTTCGTAATTTATTTGTTATTGTTATTTTACTAAAACTAAACATTATAAATGATAAATCGCTAAAAAGTTCTTCATATATTCACATTTCTCATCACCTTTATTGAATTGTTATTTTCACTTTGTTTCCTTTACCATAATTGTTTCAAAAATAAAACAGTTGAAGAATTTCTAATCAAAAAAAAAACATACGGCACATATGTATGTATTTTTTAACGCCACTACTATCCGGTCCAAGCCTTCATTAGCATTCAATGTCTTATTATTGCTTCCACATTCACGATGACGTAAATTTCGTAATTAATCAAATTTGCTTTTATAGTCTCTACTAGATTTTTTCCCAGAAAACCACTGACATTTAATCAAATTGTAACGAGGGCACCATTCATTAATATTTTAGAAAAAAAAAACGGTTTAGAACAAACAATACACAAGATATAGGACACCATGGGTCTACAGCCAGTTTGTTAATGTTTTATTATGATATTTCAAATGTAATTTCAGTAAACAGTAGTATGTTTAAAATTGTCTTAGAAAGTCAACAAATGTAACAAAATATAGCACATTAAAAGGGTGTTTTTAATAACTATGCGATCGTATTCATGTAATTGTATAAATTTTCTCTTATCGCTTTTTATCAACGAAAAAGGTTATCAGTTTCGTGATTATTTACAAAATTAGCCTTAATTAAGGTTTTTATGCTCAACGGTTCACTCGTCAAACCACCCAAGAAATTGACTCTTGATATTGAAATTAAGTTGTATGAAATTAATTTTCCCATCAATTACATATGGACATTTGAATGGAAATCAATTTTCCACTTGATTTTCTAAAGCGCCTCAATTCACCTGATCAAACATTGTTTGTTATGCGCCCGTTCAAGGTTGGTTAAAATTATATTTAACCATGACATAGACGCCACATTATCATCCGTTTACCGCAAATAGCATACCAGCGTGACAGAAAATATTCTGTCGAATATTCGGAATTGACACCCACCATTCAACATCTAACGATTATGTATTAAATATTATTCCCTGCCGTTAGACTTTCGCTTTCTTATATTAAACAACATTAATTCATTCAGAATCGTTTGGCCTTCAGCCTTAGGTAATAGTTTTTTTTAGTACAATCTTATATTGGGTCAAAGATGATTTTTATAAACACACGTCAGTCTCATATGGGAAATATGAAATCAAAGAAAAAACTTGCCTTCGGAAGTTATCATAATCGAATATTTTAGGAAACCTTTACGAGCACTATCCATGAAGGTGACTTAAATTCCGGCCTGAGAACGGTTAAAGTTGAAAAATTAACAGTTCGAAAAACGGTGCGACACATTTCATCATCAACCAGCACGCATTCCCTTAAAAAAAACACTTTGCCAAGTAAAACTCCTTCGGAGGAACGAATTGATGATTCTGACTACCTCACGCAATCGAATGTAGCAACTGGCTCTTCTTCGACACGATCTTCACTTACCGGAAGATTTCCCTCTGAAGAAAGCCTAGGGAGATCTTCCGCAGAAAGGCATTTTGAATGGGAAAATAGCAAAGTTGCCAGTACGTCCAGTTCGGAATGGTACAATGAATATAGAACTCAAAGTTTTCATAGTGCATCAAATAAATTGGAGTATGTAAGAAGTAAATCGCAATACGAGGAACGCATTGATTCTATTAGAGGTGAGACGGAAAGATTATTATTAAAAAAAATCTATGTAATTATCTGAATATCCAGATTTAGCTTGGAATTACAAGTTAAATATTGGTTTACTAATGCAAAGGGGTAATTTTTTCAGAGTAGGTGTGTGATCCATATATTTTTATATTTGAGGTGTGGTTTTTAGGGCTTTGAGTTGGCTACATATATTATTTTGAAAAATAATGACGATTATTTATAAGTGTCTGTTTCAAAAAACTTTAGGACTAACTCTTGTAAATAAATAAATAAAGTGTTCGTGGAAAGTGCGGAGAATGATTCGCGACATACACACATCCAATAAATATTAAGGAATTTTACTCCTTTTGTGTTAATTCTAATTTCAACATAAATTCTCAAGTGTTAAATTATTCGGAATATTTAAAATTAAAATTAGTATTATTATTAAGCGAAAAAAGGGCCAACAGTCGCGTGCACGTTGTTTAAACTTACCAAACTTATTATGAATATTAGATGATTTTTCTATTGTATTTGGGTATTATTGATGGGGTTGTTTATTAAGGATTGTCACGCAAAAATTACCAAGGAAAAATCTACAAGAAAGTTGCCCCATTTTTTTTGTTTTATTTCAAATAACTGAAATCAGAAAAAAAAACAATTAATACCAAGGTTGCCCATGAAATCGGCATTCATTAAAACTAATATTTTCGTTAAAATGCTCCTGTATTAAGTAATCGTGAGATCATTGGCTAAAAATATCGTTGTCGTTTTACATTAAGTCCTATAATTTGTTATTCTTGTTTATATGTGTGTCTAACACAATTCGCCATTAAAATTTTCCAATTACTTTAGAAAAAATTGTTTAAACGACTTTTAATTGCAACGATTTGTTTCAGATGAACAGGAACGCGTTCAGAAAAAAACCTTTGTTAATTGGATTAATTCCTACCTGGTCAAAGTAAGTATATTCGGTGCCAAACACTTTCCACTTACCAATGACGACATGCTAATTAATTAAAAAGAAATATATTGACTTCCATGAACTGAATTCGATTCTGAACAAAATTTGTTTAACTTCAATAAAACAACGCGACTTATGACATTTGAGAAGGCAATATACATCGATTCCAGTCACGATACCATGTCAGACGATGATGTGAAGCAGGGCAGGAGGTCCCTAATGCCGAATGGTACCAAATTGAACGCGATTTAGATTCATATCGAGAGTCAATCTATTTCATTTCAATCACTTTTCCTAATTACTGTTTCGACTTTTTGTTTACATATTGAGAGTGATTTAGATAACGTAGCTACAGAAAATCTTTTTCCATAACATCTGCATGGTTAGTTCAACTTATGATACCTCTAAAACGGATGTAAACGAATAGTGAGGCACTCGTTACTGCCTTAAAATTTGCTTCGTTCTGAAATAGCTCTATTTGACTGGTTCTTAACCCATTAACGACGAAGTATTCAAATATCAAAAACCACAAATAAATTAAAAACGAAAGGAAAATTTCATGAAAAAACAAATATTTGCAAACAACTGCCGTTGTCACATGGTAACGCTAGGCGTTAAAGGGTTCATTTATCTGAGAAAAATAAAGAACAACCGTTGTAAACATATTAATTGAAGACATCAGTAGATAAAGATGTCATATTTTTTCTAAAAAATGATCTAATGCATTTTTTGAACACCCCAATTATAGATTTAGTCTTCAGTTAAAAGAAATCTTCCAGTTTTGCTGTCCCCAGGAAATTTTTAGATGCTACATATGTCATAAAAATTTTAATGTTAAATTACTCAAAAAATTGAAAATGTGATATGACATCTTTATCCACTTATGTCTTCAATTTATCCAAAGGAAATAAAAACAAGAGTTTTATTTTGATGTTATGTGGTTGTCATAGTCAAAATCCAAGAACAGGAAGATCTTTGCATTTTTGAAAAGGAAAAATATTAAAAACTGATTGAAGCAAAGCTTTCGAAGCAAACAAATTAAAAATACGTCAAGTGAAAACCTTTTAAACTCGTTATTTCTTGAAAAAGATAAATAAATATAAATATTTAATTCCTCTCAAGCATTCAACTCTGTGGCAAATGTCAAGTTTTAACCTTAAAAAAATTAGTTGTAAAAATTTTATTACTCGTTTTTTGGTTGTTTTATTATTGAGTTGAAGCAAAAGTTCATTTCATTTCTGTAACAAAAATTAAAAGAAAATTGTATTTATTGCGAATTATATTTAACCAATATAGTATGTGCTATTTTGTTTAATGACTTTTCTCTATCTTTTCGGTAGTTGCATATTCATGGAAGATCTGAGGTTTCTTGCTAAAAAATTGATCTAAATGATGTTTCATGTCGTCCAAGCTGTTTTGAAGCGACCTCAATAAATGATAATCAGAGGGTGCAAGATCGGGAGAGTATGGTGGAAGCAGCTCCGGATTTAGGGGGGGCAAACTGGGGTACCTGCCCCGGGTGGCAATTTAAGGGGAAGCCAAATTTATAAGTTTGAACAAAAAACTAGTTTCACTAAAGCACCTAGCAACCAGGGCATGTCGTACCTTCCATTGTTTATATGATTATGAAACCCCCCATTTTTTTTGGATTTTTCGATTCCTCGTCAAAATTTCTATTCCATTTAAATTAACGAAGTTCACATCTACTTTCGATATAACTGGAAGTACTACAAGATTGATAATATTTTCCAAAGGTAGATCAGGTCAATAAAGATTTATATGAATGTTTTCAAATTTTTATAGTCCGTGGTTTAGTCTTCGTACAAAACTGCGATAGGAAATGGACACCCTGTATATTGATTAAATATAATTTATAGTAAATTCTTTTTTTTCCAATTTTTGTCACAAAAACGGGGCAAAATTTTAGATTAACCTAATATTTCTGATTTTTATTTACCACATCCAAAAAGAAGTTGAATTAATGATGCAGGTTTTATGAAAATATATTTTATGGTTGATAAGTGATTTTTCACGGCAACATGGATGATTGCGCACGAGCGAAGAGACTGCGCAAATCACCTGATGTCGTTAAGGGTCACGTACAAACCTCGATTTGTAATATACTATTCTTCCAGCGAATACCACCTATGAAAGTAGATGATTTAATAGATGATTTGAAAGATGGAACACGACTTTTGGCTCTTCTTGAAGTGTTGTCTGGAGAAAGACTAGTAAGAAACATAAAATTTAATGATCAACGATTTTAATGAACATTATTACAGCCTGTGGAGAGAGGTAGAGTACTACGCAGACCTCATTTTCTCAGCAACGCTAACACAGCTCTCCGATTTTTGCAAAGCAAACGAATCAAACTTGTTAATATTAATGCCAGCGACTTGGTGGATGGGAGACCGCCAGTGGTTCTGGGATTGATATGGACAATTATTCTATATTTCCAGGTAAATTTATTTGTGTTCTTTTAAAAGTTATTTAAAAAAAGTTACTGCCCGTATTGTAAGTAGTAACGCTACGCACAGTATTTATTGCTATAATTTGATTTTATAATCAGCTGCGTAAGGAGTGGGGTTACATCTTGGTAAGTTACCTAACAAACACTTGCTTGTATCTTGCTTAAAATAGTAGTGATTGTTAATAACAAAACGACATTGACATATATTTTTTACCGCATTATAGATTGAAGAGAATACGCGTAACTTGGAATATCTAACGCAATGGGGAAGTACCAGCAGTTTGGAGAGCGCAGGTACTACCTCTTCTAAAGACAAATGGAAACAAGGTGCAAGGAAAACCCTGCTTAATTGGGTGTCCAATGCCTTACCAGATGACTCAGGTATTTTATTAGGTAATTTCTATTTTTAATTTTGCACTTAATGGATTTTTTTAAGGAATTGAAGTAAAAGACTTTGGAGCAAGTTGGAGAGATGGTGTAGCCTTTTTGGCTATAATCGATGCTATAAAGAAAAATCTAGTGAACATCGCCGAACTGAAAAAAGCCTCCAACAGAGCTAGACTTGAAACTGCCTTTGATGTGGCCGAAAGCGAATTGGGAATTCCAAAAATTTTAGATCCCGTTGATGTGGACGTTCCTAAACCTGACGAGAAATCGATTATGACTTACGTAGCACAATTTTTACATAGATATCCAGAACCGAAAGCCTCTGGTCCAGATATGTTGGCGTCCATTCAGGAACAATATAGTGAACTGTTATCCTGGTTGATTAAAAAGACGCAGTATCTGGATCATCTGCAACAATCCAATTCCCTGCCTCGAAAATATTCCGAGTATTTAGCTTTTAAAGCAGATGTAGATGAAAAAGGAAAAATTTATAATAAATTGAAACATTTAATTGAATCACAAAGTCCTATTTCCATAGCCAAAGAGTCATGGTTCGACATTACCAAACTCTGGAAGAAATTGGAAAACCAATTGTTTTACTGGCTTTGGTTATTGGATTCTTTATTACCAGGAGATTTTAGAATTGTTGGCGAATGGTTGGCTAAAGCTGAAAAGTTGCTTTATTGCGATGAAATTCCCACAATAATGAACGAAGAAACGGCCACGATTATCAGTAGGAAACTAGAAGAACACAAGGCATTTTTCACCGATTTGCCCATAATTGAACAAAAATTTAGACTTGCCTGTCAAAGTGCTCTTGTAAATGAAGTGCCTTCAGAACAGTTAAACAATTTAGCGGCAAGACTGAACGATGTTGGCCCCAAAGCAGCTCAAAGAAGAGTTAGACTTAAGTTCCTCGAACATAAAGTAGGCATTTTTATTCTAGCATTTTACAATCTAACACAATTAAATTTTATTTTGTTTATAGTGTTGCCTTATTGCATTTTTGCATTTAACCGAAAACAAACTGAAATCTTGGACTGCCAAATACGGACGAGTGGATAAAGTCATTCAATTACTGGATCAATACAGGAATTTTGTATCAAAAAATCATATTTTCCAAGAATTTAGTAAAGCTTTTCGAGATATGCAGGCTGTTATAGACGAGTACAAACGCGATGGAAATATTGGTAAATTCTAAGTAAAGAATTTTTCATTGATTTAATTATCATTATCATGTTAGATAAAAAGAAATGGTTGACATCGATAAATTTATGAGAGACACTGCAGATCGATGGCAAAATGTTTCAATGGAATTGAGATGCGTGCAAAGTATGCTAGAAGAAGTAGTTGCTTATTGGAAGCGATGGAATTCTTTAGCACCCGAATTTGCCCAATGGTTGACGCAAGCTGAGAATGCAATGTCTCTAGATGAAGAAGATAAAATGGAATTTTTTCAAGACATTACTGTATACAGGTAAAATTCACCTCACACTACCCTAAAATAAACCTTACACACCAAAATTTTTAGAGATAAATTTCAATTACTTGGTGACACGGTCAGTTTTCTCATAGCGACCGTACAGGATAATATCGCCCAAGACTTGCGAGACGATTACCAAAACATAACTAATAGATGGGACAAAATCTTCCCTTACGTGAACAAATATAGTCATGCAGGTGACATATTAAGAAATCGTAAAGATTTCCGAGCAGGAGTTGAAGTATTATCCAATTGGCTCAGAAAAGCGGAAGTAGTTCTTAACACGCCAAGTCTAGGATCATTAGAACGAATCAAACTGCATAGAGACAATTTACTTAAACTACAATCAGAAGTTGAAGAAATCGAAAATTTATTTAAGAATATAAGTAAAGCGTTCCAAACTTTAATTCAAGATCTATCCAGAGACGAAGTGGAAAAAATGATGACGGTTTTGAAGCAAGAAAAAGAAGCTTTAGTTCGTGTACGGGCACTCATCCCGGCACAAATCAACTTATTCAATCAGCTCTTGATTCAACAGGAATCTTTGGAAAGTGGAAAGAAAGAAATAAACAATTGGCTGGACAATGCTGAAACATTACTTACCGCTCTTTCACTAGAAGCTGACAAGGAACAGCTTAAAGATCAACTGGATAAAGTCAAGCAATTCTTTACCAGAACCATTTATTACAAGACGATGCTCGACAGTAAAAATAAAATTATGAACAACATCGCAAAATCTGTGGAAAACGCAAATAATCCCGATGTAACTCAGATGAGCGAAGACATGGAACAGATCAACGATCGATTTGCGTATGTAACTCAAAATGCACAAATTTGGGAACAACGTTTACAAGAAGCCATCAGATGTTGGCTGAATTTCTCTGAAAGTGAGAGAGTGATTTCCAACTGGCTGAATCATGCAGAAAAGTTGATTGGAGAAAAGCACATCGATAACAAAAATACAGTAGAAGAGCATAAAAACTTTTTCGAATCAGTAAATGAACGATGGATTCACGAGTTAATACAAAACGCTCAAGATCTATGCAATTGTCTGCCCAAAGAACAACACGCCCCAATCACTTCTTCGGTTCATCATCTGCAGAACAAATGGAAAGAGGTGCTTTCGTTTGCTCCGTTGCATTTGATGCGTTTAGAATTTAGGCTAGACGAAAACACGTTTAATTATTATATCAAGGAATTGGAAAAGGAGATTCAGAATGAACATTTATCCATAAATAAAAACGAAAATATTGAGATAGTTACAAAGAGACATACCGAATTCTTTAGCTCGAAAGGTCCCTTGGTTGAAACTAAACGCAGTTTAACTAATTTGCAACATTTAGCTCAGGTGTACTCGCAAAATTGTCCCGAAGACAAAAGTTTAATTGGTGCAGTTGAAAAGGCTGAACAACAATGGATAAATATGAACTTGAAAATTGAGAACCTTCAGCAACAATTGGAGAAAATTCCTCAAAAATGGGATCAGTATCGGACAAAGTTTAATGATACAGTTAGGTGGATGGACAGTGTGGATAAGGCCTTAAAAAATATTTTAACCGATGTTAATAGCCCAGAGGAGTTTGATAGGGAAATCGCAGCATTTAAGGTAAGTAACTGCTTTTTAATTCACTGACTAGAATTATTGAATAAATTAACCCCGATTTAGGCCATTTGTCATGAAGCTGATGGAAAACGTGAAGATATGAAGTCTTTAGTTCAAACACTTGATTATCTGGTGTCCCAATGTCCTGAAACGCAAGCCGTCGCCGAACAAAAACATTTAGAAAACTTAATTATTCGTTATAAAAACTTGATTCCATCTCTGGAAATTACAATGACGAAAACAGAGACGATATCGAAATGTTACACGTATCGACGAGAGATCCGTCAAATTTGCGAACTTCTACGTCAAGTTAGAGAGCAAGCCACTCATCAACCGCAAAATTTAGAGAAAATCGACGAAACTGTCCGCCAGCAAGAAATGACAGTGTCACATCTGGATGAACAACGTCCTCTTGTCATGACTATGTTGCAAAAAGGCAAAGATTTGTCGAAAGACACTCACGCTCCTAGTTTTGTTGCCGATGAAGTTAAATCGTTGGAGACTGGTTGGACTGAAACGTATTCAGAAAGTGTCACCAGATTACATCAGCTAGTCAGTACTCAGCAAACGTATCGCACATACACTCATCAAAAGAATGAAATCAACAATCTCCTTGCAAAAGTCGAAAGGGATACAAACATAACTAAGCAACTGTTGAGTATTGAAAGTGCCTCTTCAGATTTGACCTCAAAACAACAACTTATTAGGCAACTAGAAGATGCAAGAGAAGAAATAGTGCCATTAAAAGAACTCACAGTAAAGTTGTCGCGGGACATCTCGGAACCTCAAAAAGCGCAACTAGAAAAGGACGTTCAGGAAGTTGAACGTCGTTTGGAAACCAATACAACCAGCATTCAACAACAAGTTGCTTTCCTACAAGAATATAAAACTCAATGGACAACTTTCCAAACTCATTTAAGTCAACTTAAAGATTGGTCTGTTCAAGAAGCACCTCAACTTCTTTCATCAGTCAGCGATTATAACTTAACTCCCGAAGAACGTGTGATAAAGACTAAAAAGCTTCAATCAGAAATATCTCAAAAAGAGAAGTTCTTGAAGCAATTAACGCAAGAAGCATCAAAAACCTTTCAAAACAGCGTTGACGGTGATGCTGTGAAATCAGAAATTATCAGTTTAGAAAATCGCGTGGCAACTATTAAGAGCACAGTGGAGGGACAAGCGGCTGTTGTGTCACAAGATTTAGAAAACTGGAAAAAATTCAAGGCATGTTTGGATAAAATTACTCCACTTGTACAAAGGACTGAGCTTAGAATACAAGAAGGCATCTCAAAGCCTGCAACTCTCGAGGACGCGGTGAAACTCAAAACTGAAACTATTGAGATTCAAGAAGAGTGCCAAAAACAAATACAAACTCTGCGAGAAATCCAAACATTGGCTGCAAATGCTCCCGATGAAGTCGATTCAGTGCGCACCAGATTGTTTAACGTTCAAGAAACCACTAGTCAAATGAGTCAAAAGCTTGGAAAAATAGTTACCAATTGGATGGAAGTTGACAAAAATATTCAACATTTACAAAATTGGGTTGCTACCAATGAAAAGGTCTTAGCAGAAAAAATTGTGAATACTAATAGTCCAAATATCGATAAATTAGAACAAGATCTAATTAGGCTAAAGCAATTTGGCAATGAAATTTCTGAACAACAGGCCAAATTGATTACCCTAAGCCAAACCGCTGACAGCATCAGTTATCAAATTGCTCCTGAAGGTGCGGCATTGATCAAGGACCAAGTACAAACACTCAAATCCAAAGTTTCTGATTTAGCCGACGGAGTTCGAGCTAAAATTAATGAACTTTCCGATGCTATTCTTTCCAGACACGACTTCCAGACTCAAGTAGTTGATTATTCTAATTGGTTGGAGTCTATGAATGCTAATGTAGCTCAATTTGATGAAGTTCCTGTTAATAAAGTTGAGTCAACTCTAGAGAACATCCACAATCTGATGGAAGAACATTCAGAGAAACAACCGATTTTGCAGAAGATTTATGAAGAAGTTAAAGAAATAACTGCAAAATCAAATAAACAGGAAAGCGAACCTATAAATACAGAATTTAGCCAACTAGTACAAGTTAATCAAGAAATCGATCATAAATTGCAAAGCAAATTGACGTCGCTTCAAAAATGGATGGAATTGCTAAATTGGCACACAGACACGACCAATCAGTTGAGCCACCTCAAATATCAATTAGAGAATGAGAACTGCACTCCAGATAAATTAAACGAGATGATCAAAGAGTCCAATAATGTCGTAGAGAAAATTATTAACTGGAAACAGGAAGCTCCAAAAATCGACAGTAAACAGGCTGTGGTAATATTAGACAAGCAAACTGCCCTACCACGCACCGCTGATAATATCGTTCGTGAAGTCGAAGTTCAAGCAATCAACTTAAAGTCACTATTAACCCAACGTCTTGCAGAAAAAGAAAAAATCACCAGTCACTGGAACCAGTTTTCCGACATGCAACAAAAATTATTAGCTGATTTAAATAATACTAAAACTCAACTCGAATCCATAAAAAGTACAGTTAAACATTCCAGCGATTTACCACATGCCGTGGAAAATTTGAATCAGCTTTTGGACGAGGTACAAACTAAATCTAAGGTAAAAGAAGAACTCAAGATGGATGCTTTTCAACTGATGAAAGAAGATGCTCAACAAGTGGGTACGATTCAAAACAGCGTGTCTGAAATTGAAAGCAAATTCCATAAAATTAACGATGAAATTAAAGAAGAGCGATTGCATTTATCTGACATCATTCATGCCTGGAACGAATTTCAAGAGTCCAAAGACCACATTGTAACAGAACTGGGAAAAATCGACAAATCAATTGATGTATCTGATGTTCCTTATGATGTAATACAAACCACTGTCAATGCAGATAAAGCTAAAAAAGCTCTGGATGCAATTAGAAAGACTAAAACTTTATTGGACCGAGTTGATGCCAAGGGCCAAACAATTATACGAAAAACAGAGAAGATTCCTGGAATTGAATCAGAAGTGAAAAGAGATTTGAAAATTGTTAATGATGTTTGGTCAAAAATTTATGAAAAGATTGTTAAAACAGTGAATACCACTGAGTCGCAAACGACTATTTGGAAACACATTGAAGAAACTAAGAGTACGTTAATGCAGTGGTTGAGTAATCAAAATTCAGCCATAGTGTCGGCCGCCGAAAGACCTAATGAAACTGAATTGGTTGCTTCTAAATTAGCCAAATATAAAGAGGAGCTACCTGCACATCAACGTCTTTTCCAGAGCATACCACACAAATATGAACAATTGGAAAAGCTCAGTGATGGTAAAGAAATCCCTACAATAAAGAGTCTGATTCAAGTTCTCCAAGAACAATTTAAAACAGTTGCGGAAAACGCAAACAGTCTAGAAAAAGCCACTCAAACATTTGCAGAACAAGAGAAAACAATAAAAAATGACATTAAAACGGTTGGTAATACTTTATCTTCCTTGAGGGAACACGTTATTAAATGCGAAGATTTTTCGGGAGATAACACACGTATTTTGGAACGGTTGATGAACGTTAAGAGTGTGATTAGAGATTTGGAAAATCAACAGCCAAATTTGGAAATAATCGACGAGAACATTCGACGTATGACACAAACTTATCCAAAACTTTTCTGAAAGTACTACCACTAAGGAACAAGATGCGCTCAAAAAAGCGTTATAAAAGTATAGTTGCTCATGCGAATAAAGTTGACGCATCATTATCGACCTTCTTGAAAAAATACCACAACGACAAGTACGCTGCTTTGCAAAGAATCATTGCCGCTCAACGGGAAAAAATTCAATGGTGCATGCCAGACACTACTAGCGACAAATACAACTTGCAGGTGAAACTAAATTCTCTGAATGCCATTGATGGTGCAATAGACGATTGTCAAAATCGTATGTCCGAGTTAGATAACTCTTTGCAAATGCTATCTCAAGTTGAATCTCCGGAAAATGTCAAATTGTTAACTGCCGAAAAAGAGTATCTTTTATTGGAATTCAATAATTTGAAACAAGAATTCAATCGTACAAAAAATAGCCCTAACCAAGAACATTGATGTCCAGAGCCAATATGAAGTTGTAGCTGAAAAAGTCGCTTCCTGGTTGAAAGATATGGAAGGCAAAGTTAAATCGGAAAGTTCGGTACAATTAGATTTGGATAATTTGCCGCAAAAATATCTGGACATTCAAGAATTAATTATTCAAGTTCAAAATTTCCAACCTGAAATTGATCAATTGACGAACATTAGTGATGAATTGATAAAAACAACTCCAGACACGCGAGTTCCCCAATATGTGCAGCACCTGAACTCCAGATACCAATCTCTTAATAAATTTTTAAATAATTACTTAAGTAAAATGGATGAATTGGATAAATATAAGCAAGTATACAGGAATAGCGTCCAAGACTTGGAAAACTGGTTGGAACAAGCTGGCGAAAAAATAAAGGGATTCGGTAAAACTTTCCAAAAACCAAGTCAAGCGGTTTTAAATGAACTGAAAAAATTCACTTCGGAAAAAGAGAGAGGTCAAGAGTTGTTAAGCAAAGCAGTGTCACATGGTGAAGCTCTATTCAGTGGTATTACGCCAGAAAATCGGGACGCTATTCGAGCTGAATTACGATCCTTAAGGAACCGGTCAGAGGACCTAATTGGGCAAGTCAATCAAATTTACAAAAACGTGGAAAATTCTTTGACTCAACGACATTCGTTCGACGATAGTCTTCAGCAAGTTACCACTTGGTTGAATGATATCAAATTGAAACTAACTGCTCCCAAACTCGACGCTACTTTATCGGAAAAGAAACATACTCTGTACAATTACAAAGCCATTTCTCAGGACATTAATTTGCATAAAAACATTTTGCAGCAACTACAAGAAAAATTAGCCAACATTTCTGATAATGAAGCAGAAAACAAACTGAAATCAAATATGAATGTCATCAGTCAGTTGTTAACAGATGTGAGTAAAAGAATCGAGTTATGGGAGAGTTATGTTACCAACCATGAAACTTTTAACCATACAATTGAAAAATGCCACGATTGGTTAAGTGCTCTAACGGCTGAAGCAGCTCTTTTAGTTGATGAATCATCTAGTGAACCAACTGAAAGCAAGTTAACTATCGTAGAAAATCTTTTGTCTCAGAAAGATGAAGGTGACAAAATTGTTGAGTCTTGCAGAACTCGATTAGAAACTGTGCTAATGGAAACAGCACCGGAAGGTCATCCCCCTTTGATCAACAGTTTTCAGGAACAACTTAAGTCGTGGAATTTGTTTTTGGAACTATGCACTGACGCTAAAGAAAAATTGAATCTAATTTCTAGTCAGTTTGCTGAAGTAGGACGGCTCGTGGAGACTTTAGATGCCTGGCTTAAATCCAAAGAGTATCAAGTAAAAGATCAAAGTTTAAAAAGTACACAAGAAGCCAAGAGAGCTCATTTGGAAAAACTGAAAGGTTTGGAAAAGGAAATTGTTGCCAAAGAATCTGAATTTACGACTTTCACTGAAATCATTAGAAATATTGAGACGGATTCGAAACCTTCTCAGTTAAACACTCGTTATCAATCGTTAAAGAATTCCATAAAAGAGAACATTAACCGTTACGAAAGCTTCGTTAAAGATCATACCGAATTCGACAAAGAGTATAACGAATTTTTGGAATGGATTTCTGATAAAGCTGAGGAACTTCAAGAACTTTGTCGCATTGTAGGTGATTTGAATGTTCTCCAAAAACGACATAATGAAGTTCGAAATTTACTCGATGAAAAGAATAAAAGGGCTATTGATTTTGATAATCTAGTTGATAAAGGTGAAAAACTGTATGTTCACACTTCTCCTGATGGCAGAGAAATAATTCGGCAACAACTGAGAAATATCAGAACAATTTGGGATACTTTAGGAGACGATTTACAAACAGCTACTAACAAACTGGATCAATGCATTTTGCAGTTTTCCGATTTTGCAGCGACGCAGGAACAACTGACGAAATGGCTTAAAGATGTTGAAAGAGGCATGAAACAGCATACAGAACTCAAGTCAACACTTCAAGAAAAGCGCGCCCAACTTCAAAACCACAAAATTATGCACCAAGAAATCATGTCGCATCAACAACTTGTTGAAACTGTATGTGACCGCGCCCAACATCTTGTTGATCAAACTCAGGACAAATCACTAAATTTATATTTGCAATCAATCAAGCAGTTATTTTCAAGTATCGTGGCCAAATCTGAAGAGTTGCTACAAAACTTGGAGAGCTGTGTGGATAAACACCAATCTTACAATCAGCAAATAGACTCATTTAAAGATTGGTTAATGCAACAAAATCAAAAATTAGCCCAGTTTGACAATGAGGCAGGCGATAAAGCTGAAATTCTGAAGAGAGTTGAGAATTTAGGGACACTTAAGGTACATAGTTCTGTCGAAGGTCCAACATTATTCGAGGCTCTAAAGACCTCAGTGGTTGCTGTTAGTAAAAGCACTGCACCAAAAGGTGTCGACATGCTTAAAGCTGAATTGGCAGAAAGTCAAGAGGCTCTGCAACAACATTTAACTGAAATTGGTTTGTTTTTGTTTTTATAATATTTCACTACATTTCCAATGCATTTAAAACTATTAATTTCAGATTCATTATTAGACAAGCAAGAAGCTGGACTTAAAAAATGGGACGATTACGAGAAAACACTTGAAGAGCTTACTCAGTGGATTCAAGAATACGAAACTGTTTTCAGGAATCAACTTTTGCAGGCATCGTTAAGCGAGAAAAAGGCTCAATTAAGTCAATATCAACAAAAGAGACAAGAATTGGAAGCTAAAGAAAAGGATATCGATCAATTTGTTGATCGAACACATGCTCTAATTCATGTCAGTGGAGTGCAGAAAGTTAAACCTATCTTGTCACAGTTTAGTGTCAGGTGAGTCTCAACTGAATCTTAACTGAGTTGTCAATAAGTTCTAACTGAAATTGTACAATCAAATAGATATCAAAATCTTCATGGTTTGTCCAAAGACATGATTAGTCGTTGGGAAGGAATTGTGGACGACCATGGAAAATACCAGCAGAAACTCGAAGAGACTGTGCGATGGCTTGAACCGTTAGAAGAGCAATTGATCTCATTACAAGGAGGAGAGTTAGCTGATACTCCTCAAGCGATTGCTCAACGCATTCAAACTTTAATATCTGAAAAAGAACAGGGAGAACACAGGATAAAATCTCTGACATTAATTGGCGAAAGAATTTTACCCGATACTGCCATGCATGGCAGGGAATTGATCAGAAATGAAATTAAGGATATTAGGGATAGATGGGAAAAATTAGCTGAAGGTACAGACTTATTTAAAAATGAGCAAATTTTAACTAAATTGGTTTGTTTAGGTATCGTTGCCCAGAAAAAGCTACAGGAAGCTCAAACACTGCAACTATCGAGTTATCAAGAAATGTTGCAACAAGCGCTCACTTGGTTGGACACAATGGAAAAACAAGTAAAGTTGGACGGCTCCTCTTGGTCCTCAATACAGGATTCCAGAAGTAAACTGTTGAAGCAACGGACCACTTTACAAGAAATTTTACCTTATAAACGTGTCATTGATGGTATTTTTGTATATTTTACGCAAAAAATGTTATTTCAGGTTTTTACTTTTAAAGGTATCAACGATAAAGCTTCAACTCTAATAAAATTCACTACTAATCCAGACAAGGTAGAAGACATCGAGAAAACAGTGAAATCAATTAATGAACGTTACGAAAATTTATTGCAAACTTCTCAAAACAACATCAAGCAACTAGAAAATTGTTTGGACTCTTATCAACACTTCTACGATTTACATAAACTGCAACAGGACAATCAAAAACAACTTTGGGACACCTTACATTCATACGTTGATTACAGTGGCAGCAAACCATTAATCGAACAAAGGTTAAGCAAAGTCAGTGAAATTGAAGATGGCTTAGCTGAAAACAGCATTAAACTAAATGAGTTGGAAAACTACATTAAAAATAATATTTCTATGCTGCCGGCTCGGGCGCAAGAAGCTATGCAACGTGATGTTGCAAATCTTAAAGCTGATCAGGATAAGTTCAATGCTACATTAGGTGATGTAAAATCTGGATTGGAGAATCGATTGAAGCAGTGGAACGATTACGAGACAGCATTGGAAAGATTAATGGAATTCCTCAAAGAGGCTGAACACAGTTTGACTAGTTACTTGCCGAAATCAACTGAAGAAGAGAAGAAAGAACAGTTGGAGAAATACCAGGTAGACATTTTATTATTATATTTTTATAAAACTCTGGCCAATTATGTAATTATTATATTGTTATAATTTTATATCAGATGTTAAATTAATAGGATAAGTTTAAGAATTTTTGCAACAATGCTTTGTGTTTGATAGATCTTGTTAAAATCAACAAAGACGTTAACTCAGGAATTCAAGGAATTCGTTCGGATTGGAAGTCAGATACAGCAAGTAAGAAATATGACAAATTTCCTGTACTGCACTCTGTTAGATTGTCTGTACACACACAAGACAAAAAAAACTAATTTTCAATATTCTACAAACTAATCGTGACGTCGTCTTGGTCGGGTGTTGATTGGCTGTCAATGTTCTTTCTATCTTTCTGTATTTTAAAAATCTCTCCACTTTTGTAATTTTAATTTCTTTCTTGTAGGCCCTGATTGGTAATTTGAGGCAGAACGAACATGATTTTGATAAGATCTCCGATGATTCGGCAGAACTAGTGCAAAGCAGTGGAGACACAAGGATTTCTATAAACATACAACAGATAACTTCTCGATTTCAATCGGTTCAAGTGACTGCCAAAGAAATTGTGAAGAAATGCGAACAAACTTATAACGATCATAAATCATACAATAAGAAGTACCGAGAATGTTCCGAGTATTTAGCTTCAGCCAGATCCAAGTAAATAACTATACACATAATCTAGTTTTCAACTTTAATCCATGCTTACATTTCAGATTTGATTCTAGTAAGGAGCTCTTACCTAATGCTACACAAAGCGTTTTAAGCGATCAATTGAAAATCTTGGAAGATTTACAGTCTCAGAAAACTCATGCTTCTTTGCTTCTAAATACTACAATTGAGCTCGGAGAAAAATTATATGCTTCCACATCTCCAGAAGGACGGGAAATCGTGAGTAATCAACTGAACGACTTGCAACAAACATTCGATTCAATATTTGACGAATTAAATGTGACTGATCGCGAACTAAAATCGAAATTGAACATTTACTCTGGATTTGACAACAGTTTGGAAAACATTCAGCGTTGGTGCAAAGAAATTGAAAAACGTTTGCCTCAGGACATCGAACTTAAAGCTACGCTCGAAGAAAAGAAGGCACAATTACAAACTTACAGAAGCTTATTACACGACGTGACGACGCATCAACAAGACATTGTCGATTTAAAGAGTAAAGCTAATCAACTTCCTGATAGACATCGAGACGCTGAAGTAGCTAAGACAGTGGACCAGCATAATAAAGCCCTTAAAAAGGTTCAAAATTTCGTGGAACGATATGAGAAAATTGTAAACAATCATCAGAAGTTTGATAAAGCTATTCAAGAAGTCGGGGAATGGCTTGAAGCCAAACAAAACTCAGTTAATTTATGGGGAGACACTAATCTAGATAGAGTTTCCTTATTATCCAATTTAGATAGACTCAAGGTACGTTAATCTTTATTCTAATTAACATATACTAATTTGGAATTTTTCAGAAATTGGCAGTTTCAATTGAAGAAGAAGAATGTAAACTTGCAGCAGTAAAAACCCTTGCAGACGATGTTATTCCGGGCACGATCGATCACGGACAATCCAATATTCGCTCCCAAGTAGACACCATTCAACAGCAATGGGTCGGATTGGTCTCCAATATAAGTAAAGCTGTAGACCAGTTGGAAACAAAGCTTCAAAATTGGTCAGAATATGAAAAACTAAGAGATGGTTGTCTAATTTGGCTCAGAGACACCGACAATAAACTGCATTCAATCGATTTGAAAGCTACAGTTGCTGAAAAAGAAGCACAACTTCAAGCTCTCAAAAATCTCCAAGGAGACATTAAAGCAAAAGAGCTGGAAATTGATCAAGTAACTGAAAAGATTCAGCATTTAAATCAAAGTCTTCTAAATAGGCCTTCGCAAATATCCGAATTGGGTGTCAAATATCAGCAAATTTGCCACAAAGTGAAAGAACTTGTAGGCAGGTGGCAACACTACGTGAATAGTCATCACAATTTCAATACAGAAATAGAACAATGCGAGCGATGGCTGGAAGAATTAAACTCCCAATTGTCTTACTGTACAGATGTTCAAAGTGCATCACGACAAGAACTAGAACAAAAATTAGAAAAAGCTCAGGAACTCATTCTAAACAAAGATGAAGGGTTTGCTACAATACAAAAACTAGTAGAATTAGCTCAAAACGTTTTGGCCAACACAGCTCCCCATGGTCATGATGCTATTAATCATACATTAGCTAATCTTCAAAGTGAATGGTCTAACATTGCTACCAATATGATTGAAGTCAAATCACTAATTGAAGAAGCGTTGCGGAAATGGGCCCGACTTTTTGAAGAAATTCGCTCGTTGGAGAAAAAAATTGAAAACCTTGAAGGCCAATATAATGAGTTATGCCAATTTCAAGCCACCGCATCCGAAAAGAAAACTCAGCTCGATCGCATTAAAACTCTAGAAGAAAAAGTGCGATGTGAAAAAATTGAAGTCGACTCTCTCCGGGTACAAGCTGTAGACATTTTAAAAAATCAACGAGCTGAGGATGGTGCTGTTGAAGCACAAAAAATGCTCGATAGTTTTGACGTTATATTCCAGAAAATACAGAAACTGTTTCAGGAACGGACGCAGCACTACAAAGATCATAAAGCCTACAAAGCAGCTTACGAGGAAGTACAGGTTTGGATGACAAGGGCACAAGAAAAAGTTCCTCAATTAAAGCAGCGCCCCCTAGGGGATAAACTAAGCATTGAAATGTTTTCTGGACCATTGGATCATTTGCTTAATAAACAGGCTCAGGGCGAGGTCTTGTTGGAGAGTTTAGAACACACGGCTCAAGTAGTAATTCCAAATACGAGTGTGTCCGGGCAGGAGGCTATTAAAAATGAAATTAGGGCCTTACGAGAAAGTTTTGACAGGCTATTTAAAGGTAAGTGCTATTCGAGTTAAAAAGTTACTATCTAAAAAGGTATTGTTTTTACAGATTTAAAACAACAACGTGAGCAACTGGAAGTTGTACTAGTACATTGGCGCGATTATAAGGACGAATATGAAAAAATATCAGATTGGCTTCAACAAATTTCCATTTTAATAAAAAATCAAAAAATCGCACTATCCCCGACATTAGAGGAAAAAGAGAAGCAGGTGCAAGAAGTCAAAGATATCTCGCAACGATTAGCCGACGGCAAGTCCCAAATAGACAAATTGAACGAATCTGCCAGAACTTTACTCAACTCGCCTCTCGAAACACACGTTAATAATCAGTTGCAACAGTTAAATTCGCGCTATCAAGTGGAACTTAATACAGCCAAAGATGTATTAAAGAAGGTACAAACGAATTACGAGCAACACAAGGAGTACGCGGATAATTTGAGCAAAACAAGAAGCTGGATCGACAATGCTCGAGATATAATTTCTGAATGTTCCGAAGCCATTTCCATTAGCACTAAACCAAATTTGGATGAACATCTTAAAAAAATCCAAGATCTAATTGAGAAACGAGAGGAGGGACAAAGTTTGGTTCACGTAACCGTGAACTGTGGCGAAAAAGTTGTGAGAAACACCAGATCGGATGGACGAGATGCCATTAATAATGAAATCAAAGAGGTGCAAAACGATTGGGAAAGAATTGTAGAAAAAATGTCCAGAGTAAAGGTCAATTTAGAAACGGCTTTAATGCAATGGGCTGATTACGACAGCTCGTACAGTCAGCTACAACAATGGATTTCGGAACGAGAAGCCAAACTGCAACAAGTTATCGAACCGAAAGCAGTAAAAATAAAAGGTCAAGGAGGGGGTCTCAGTGCTCTTCCAATCGGCGAAAGGAAAGCAACCTTAAGAGAAACAGGCAGTATTGTTCAAGATATTGTCTCATTTGAACCAATGATTCAGTCAGTTGCATCTAAAGCCGAAGATTTAAAACAAGCTGCTCCTGCTTCAGAGATTTCCACAAAATACGAGACTCTCACTAAACAAGCTCAAGAACTATATGCTAAACAAAAAGCCACCGTGGAACAACATCAAGCATTCGTAGATGCAGCCAACGATTTCAGTCAATGGATACGACTCGCCAAGGAAAAATTTGAGAAATATTCCGAGGCCATAGGTGATAAAGAATCATTGGGCAGCAAGTTGTCCCAAATAAAAATTTTACACAATGAAGTTCCAGAAGGTCAGAAAAAATTAGAAATCGCTCTAGAAGAAGGTGATAAAGCTTGTCAAGTAGCGGATGAAATTGATAAGGAAATTATCGAAGAAGAAGTAGCTTTATTGCAGGATGAATTCGATAGTTACGTAGAATACCTTAACAATGTCAAAAACCTTTTGGAGAATGGTATAGTCAAATGGACGGAATACGAGGAACAATTTCAAGATGCTTTGCAATGGTTGACTCAACAGGAAAAAATCGTACAATCATATAATAAATTGCAAGACAGCTTAGAAGAAAAACGGGCAGTTTTAGAACAATTCCAGTTACATTTGCAAACCCTTTTCGATTGGCAATCAGAATTGGATCGGCTTAACATGAAGGCCCAACTTCTTCTGGAAACTTGTGCTGATTCACGAGTGAGTAATGCTATCATGCAATTGTCCACCAAATATAACGCGATCCTATCCATGGCCAAAGAAATAATGAGACGCTTAGAGTTGCACTATCAAGAACATCAGCAACATAGTACGTTATATCAGGAATGTCAAGACTGGATCGACAGAACTCGTGATAAGCTCAATGGATGTACGGACATCCCCAATAGCTTTTCTGAAATCAATAACAAATTGCAAATTGTAAAGAATATTCGTACATCCATCGAGCAGGGTCAAAACAAGTTGCGTTACATCAACGAGCTTAAAGAACGCGTTATTATGAGTACTGAGCAATCCGGTGTCACTAAAATCCAAGAAGACACAGAAAATTTAAAACATGACATGGATAAGTTAATTAGTGAAGTTAACGACGTCCGTAACAAACTGCAAACCCGCGCCAATCAATTAGAAGAAAGTCAGAAGCTGCTAAGCCAGTTTTTAGATTGGTTGCAGGATCAGGAAAATCAAATTCAATTTGATGATCTGTATGCTAATGAGCTGCATGAAAAGAAAGCTAAACTGGAAAAATACAAGCAGGTACAAAAGGAAATATCTACTCACAACAGTCTTCTTGAAAAGTTAAAAACTAAAAGTAAAGAAGATGATAGTATACCAGAAGAAGAATTGGAAAGAGCTGTTAAGAGATATGATGACTTGAAAGATAAACTGCAGAAAGCAGTTTCCGATTTAGAAATTCAAGTAGAAAATCACGACCAATACAAAAACTCCTACAATAAAGCAATGGATTGGATTAGGAAGTTACAATTGGAAATTCAGTCTTGTTCCAATCTCCAGGACGAGCTGCCTCAAATCATCGAAAAAGAAGCTAAAATTGAACAAATAGCTACTACTCTTACAGAATGCGATGAGCTAGTCAATAAAATTATCCAAATGAGCATTGAAGTCATGAAAACCACGGGATATGAAGGCAAAGACATTATCAGAGAGGAAATCGAACAATTGACATCAGACTGGGAAGGTCTTCAATATATCTGTGACGACATCAAAAAATCTTTAGGAAAATGCAAGGCAGCATGGAAAGACTTCAAAAACAATAATGAAATGGTCGAGAAAAATATAGATCAATTTAGAATTCGCGTAGAAGATGAACGCGCTAAAGAAAACAAGAAACCTGAAGACTTGGAAAGGTGCAAAACATTACTTTCCGACATTGAAGCATTGAAACCCTCTCTGGAAGATCTAGCAGACTCTTGTGAAATTTTAATGGAGCTCAGTGCAGTTAATTGGGTCAGGGACAAATCGGTTCAATTACAATCCGTTTACATCAACCTCTTAACCGATGCCCAAAGTCTTGTACATAAAGTTGAAAGGAACTTGTCAGATCATACCGAGTTTCTCAAAGCACAGACTGCTTTGGAGAGTTGGTTACAATCCAAACACTCCATTATCCAAGAATGTGTGGGAATTGGTAATCAAGTTGATATAAGGAAACAACTGGATACTATCCAAAATGTTGCCTTGAATCTAGATGAAGGCCAAAAATTGTTAACAACTGTCCAGAGTTCTTTTGCTAAAGTTATTAATACGGCCACAGCAGAAAAGCAAATTGAACTTCGTGATGCCACTACAACTTTAAGAAACAATTGGGATCAATTCAATATGGATCTCAAGTCTACTGAAGCTCAGTTGAAAGCAGCTCTAACTCGATGGACTGGATATAATGAGACGAAGAGTAGGCTCGAAAAATGGTTGACCGAAGTGGAAAAAGTTGTTAAATGTGTTCCTAATACGAAAGGCGAGCCGAGCGAAATGAAGACACTCATGGATCGGTACAAGCACTTACAAGATGAGATATTTAAAAAACGTGATGATCTGAATCATTTGACTAATGAAGCCAAAGAATTGGGTGATTGGTCAAAGCAAATGAATGTACTGGAACAAGTTCAAGTACTAGAATCTCGATTTGAAAATGTAGCGACCGCTTGTAAAGCGATACAAGAATCTCTTAAAAACGAACTTCAACATTATAATACTTACCAGCAGAAGTTACAAGATGCTGAAAAGTGGCTGTTGCAGGTGTCTTTTCAACTTATGGCTCACAATTCTTTATATATCACAAATAGAGAACAGACCGAGGAGCAAATTATTCAACACGAAGTGTTACTGAAAGAAATTCAAAATTATCAAGCCATAATTGACGATGTTAAAAATAAAGGGCATAGTCTGATTAACAAATATGTAATTGAAGCACCCATAGTGAAAGATAACATTGAGCGTCAACTTAACAACGTTCAAGACAGTTACAATTCATTGCTTCAAACAGCTTTGCAAATTAAAAACCGACTGGAAGATTCCCTAGCTAAATTCAAACAATACGAGGATACCTTGGAGAGTATTATGAAGAATTTAGACGAATATGAGCCTATTGTTGAGGAGGAACTTGAAAAGCCAATCAACACCCTTACAGATGCCAACGAAGCACTAGAAATTGCAAAGGTAAATTACCGAATTACCGAAATTAACATTAAAATAGTATTTATATTCTCTTTTATTTTAGAACATCCACAATAAGTTGCAAGGAGAAAAATCTAAATTGGCTGTAGCTGTCCAAGCCTGTGAGGCTGCAACTGCGTCGATTAGTAGACCAAGCAGTCCAAGAGACGCTCTCCCACCTCCGGTTCCTATTCAGGAATTAGAATGTAGAGCACGTTTAGAAGATCTTATTGATCAGGTAAGAAAAATCGTTATGACATTGTTTGAAAAGAATGTGGTGAGTTGCTTTGATTTGCTTGATTTTTGTTTTATTTTTTGCACTGCAATTGCTTTTCAAAACACTTTTACTAGACACACAAGAGATCGGCAAGTTCAGAGGATTCTGATAATAGATTGAAGTTGCTACTGGATCAACTTGTGTCAAAGAATTTTATTGTTCGAATGGAAAGTCAGATCATTAAGGTTAGTATAACATTACAAGACTAAAATAAGCGATGCTAATGCTTCTCATAAGTGAATGGTTTGAATATTAACAATTTTCTATTGTACGAATTTGCTTTTTAATTTGGAATTTTTTGTTAGGTGCAAGCCCATTTGAGCAATTTATTGTCATCAATTACCGAATTGGAAGAAAACGAAAGACAAAAGAAAGCTTTGAAAAATTGGATTAATGATCAAGAACAAACAGTAAAGGATTGGAAGAATCGACCAAATAAATTGCGTTCAGATGGCGCCAAGCAAGACTTTAACAATATGAATGAACTACTCACCACTATTAATCAACGTAGAAATCACTTGACCACTGAACTTTCCGGACCTAGTGGTATTGACGAGGACTTATCGATAGCCTTGGACAAACTAGAAAGAGATCTTCTAGCTGTCATTACCGATAAACAAAATAAACAAGAAGGAATCGATCAATATAAACAACAACTACAAGCGGTCAATACATGGTTCGATAACTTAAATAAGCGAATAGACGTTGTGGACAAAGGATCTGGATTGAATTGCCAACAAAAACAGGCAGCACTAAACGAAATCCAAGAGGAATTCAACGAACTCGGACCAGAACGAATGGAAGAATTGAAACGACTTGGTTTGAAAGCTAGTGGAATGGTCAATAACTTGGATTCGCAACAAATCGAGGAACAAATAAAACTCGTAGATAGACGTTATAATGATATCGCGAAAAAATTACAACGAAAAGCTCAAGTATTGGAAATGACCAGAAAAGGTATTGATGGAACCAAGTCTGAAATTGAGGAGGCAAGAAATTGGATAAAAGAGAAACTGTCTGAGCTTCAGAAACCGAAACCTTTAGGTCCTGAAAGTGGCAAAGTGGATGAAAAATTGAATTCCTTAAAAGATCTTCTTAAAGACGCAGAAAATAAATTAATTTTGAAAGATGCATTAACCAAACGCGTTAACAATATGAATAACGAATTAGAATCTTCAGAATATAACGAGTTAGAAAATTCATTGAAGAATTTAACCAACGAACAAGCAGTGCTAGTTAACAAAATAAAACAAGAAATTGAACGATTGAAGGCAGCGGCTGAAATCCGAAGAAATTTCGAAGCGGAATTTGCTAAAGCCAATGCTTGGCTCAAAAATAAGAACAACGAGGTGAGGAAATTAAGCGGGTATCTTCCATTACAAGCCGTCCAAGTAGAGAAAGAAATTCTTCAACACAAGACGTACGACATTGAAATAAAACAATTTAACGATGGAGATTTGAAGACGTTACTTAATTTAGGAAACAGTATTTTAAAGGATTGTGATGATGTTGAACGTCAACGTCTTCAACATCAATTGGACGAAATTAAAGATAAATATATTGCTCTGACTCAAGAGTCCAAGCAAAAATTGAATGCTTTAAGTGATTTGTTGCAAGGTAGAAAACAGTTTGAAAGTGATCTGGATCGGTGCGTTAATTGGCTTAAAGAAGCTGAAGTTTCCACATCCACAGATCTGCGACTAACTAGTTTGGAAGTATTAGAAGAACAATTGGCAAAATATGAGAAGTTAGTCAAAGATTCTCAAGCAATTAATGAGGAAATCGTCAAAATTTCAGAACAAGGTAAAGCAATGTTACCAACACTCAGCGAATCCGACAAAATCACCTTGAAAGACACATTAAACAATCTCAAAGACCGACACAATAGAATTGACTTATTAATTAAGGAAAGAACAGATGACTTGAAGAGGAATATCCAACAAATTAGAGATGCTCAAGCCAGGCTTGCCGAAAGCATCGCTTTCGTTAAGGAAATTCAGAATCAATTACACGAATTGAACAAACCTATCGGAGCTCGAGTTGAAGACGTCCAAAATGTTCTTTCAGCATACGAGAAAATTCTCAAAGATGTAAAAGCTGACAAACTGAAATTGAACAATGTACCTGGCACTAATACGACCGAGCTGCAGTCAGTCCTCAATATGCAAGACGATCTTATTAAATCAGTAGAAGACCAAATACAGAAACTCAAACAGCTATTGCTACTAAGAGAACAATATCTTGCATTAATAACAGAAATAATGACTTTTATTACAAAATACACTGAAATTGTACGTGATGTGGAAAAGTCTGGAGGCACAATCGAAGAAAAGATCCAGAAATATGACGATATTATATTGAAAATTCAGGAATGTGAAGCATTGCATGCTTCTGCTACCGATAAAGGATTGCAAATAGCTAAGGACTGCAATGCTCAGGATAGAAACGAGATTACTGAGCAGTTGCAGTCATTGAAACAATCTCTGAATAATTTGAGAAAAGCCGTGGAAAAACAAAGACAAGAACACGAAAATACTGCAGCTGAATACAAGAAATTGGCAAGTGAACTTGAGGATATTCTTGATTGGTTGCACACGAACGAGGGCAGTGTTAGATCCAGACCTTTACTCAATAGAGACATTGCCAGTGTAAATAAAGAAATCATCAAACACGCCGAATTATGTGAAAACGTTAATCTATACTTGGAAAAACTCAGAAATATCCAGGAAAGCGTTAAAAACGATGACACTTTGCCAGGTTCCCTACAAGAACAATTGTCAGAGGCTAGTTCTCTTATCAACTCTTTACCAAGAGAGCTACAAGAACGCTCCAAATATCTTGAAGACAACAAGAAATTCCGTGATGAATACGAACAGCTCAAACTCAAACTCTACAATTGGCTGAAAGAAGCCGAATTACGTTTGAACCTTTATCAAAACGGAATCGATTTTGAAAACGTGGTTACCGATCTCGAGGAACATAAAAATTTTTTCAGTGCCGAGACGAATATTAAAGAATTGGCGTTTAATAATCTCCAACAGGCAGCTGATAAGATTTGGCCTAGTTTGACGCCATACGAGCAGGAAGAATTGAGTAGAGAACAACAACATCACACGCAATCTTTGAAAAATACATTAAATTCCGCAAAGAGTCAAAAAGCCCGTTTGGAGCAGGATGTCGACATGTGGAAGGATTATCAACAGATTCTTGTCAAAGTCAAAGGAATTATTGCCAGGACAGTTTTTGAGGATGAGCCGGTGTCTACTTTGGCTGGATTGCATTTTAACATTCAGAAGATCACTCATGCTCTTAATGACATACAGGTAAGTCTTTATTTACTAATTGTTTTCTACAACGAAGTGAGAATACACTTGATGACCGATGTAAAAAAAACAAATTATTATAAAATCAGAATTAGTGTTTACACTTAAAGTCAATTTAACCTTGCAACACTTTAATAAAACAAATAAAAACAATTTTTATCAAATACGTTCGAGTTGTTTCTCAAGCCATCGTAATAACCATTATTTTTAGATCTGAGTGTCATTCTTACTTTTTTCGGTAGATTGTTTACAAAATGTAATCGACGACATCAAAATAATCATAATACATTTATTTAAACCATGACATGTTAAAAATTAATGAATATTATACTTTCTTTGGACTGATGTGAATTAATAATTCGTCCAGTTCCGGTCGTCGTTCCGCAGGTACCCCCAGACGAACAACTAAAACCAAATTTAAGGTGAACAGCCATCATGATGATATCATTCGCTTTTTTTAAATGTTTGATTGTCGTCGCATTACGTCATTGATAGGAACCCAGTACCACTGGTTATCGCATATGCATCTCCCGGTCGAGAGCGACAAAGATAGAAAATAGCAATTGTATGTGCTATTTCAACCAATTTTTAGTTTTGTTAAGATTTCGCATACTTGCGGTTGTAAATTGTGCGAGTTTTATGAGGTGTTACCCGATTGTATTGAAATTGTGAAAAATAACGACCTAACTTTTGAATATTTATTGGGATTTTTTGTTTTTCGTTGCAAAGAATATGAGGAAATCAGGTCAAAATGCCGGTTACAGATGATAATAGTGATAATGCGGCATCGCATAGACGTAAAGTGAGTTGAATAGTGAAAGTTTATAGTCGCTAACTTCGTTTTAAATTAATTAAATTCGAAATTAAGCCTCAAATTGCGAATTAAATTTCCGGAAAAAATATGACGCAATCAAGGTCAATTGTTAATTTTCAGCCGATAAATAAATATTTGAAAATTCTTTAACACAATATGAATAACATTTTCAGAATCAGTCGACTGACTTGGACTTGCTTCAAGAGCGTGCAAGTGAGATATCCAAAGAAGCCGACGAGCACAATAGAAAAAATATTGAAAAACAACTGGATGAGGTAAGCTGTTATTAACTCCCCGTTCTGATAGAATACTTATTTTCTCTCTTCAAAAGGTAACCAAAGAGTGGTCCTCGTTGGTGTCTAGTTTAGAAGGACGTCGTGAGACATCAACTAAACTAGCCGAAATTTGGGAAAGTTTTGAAGGGAAATGGAGGGATTTCGAAAACGCCTTAGCCGGTATTGAAGAAAAATCTAAAGGGCTTGATTTGGTCGTTCGCAATAAAAATCATGTGGAGACGACGAAAAATGATATTGAGGTATGCTGATCAATATTCGGTTATAATGATTTAATGGATTTCTTTATTTGCAGGACTTGCATTCGGAAGTTCTTGCCCTCAAACCGCAGGAAAAAGAACTGTTGAACAGTTCTCAAAAAGTGTTACATTTCTTGGAACAGTGCTCGCCAGAGTCCGCTTCGTCATTGTCTGGGAAACTTCAACAGCTCACTGACTCCTATCAACGGTAAGTTGAAATTTTTTTCGTGAAACATTGTAGTTTCTAAATGTGTCTTTAATGCTATACTATACATTTTTGCTTTCCTGTATTCTGGCGTGGATTTTAGACCCTTCCTATTAAATCGCACAATTTGTATTTGTTTGAAAAAAATATATTTACAAATCCTTACACAAACTCAGCAATATTCAAATCGAATATTCAAATTGATTCTTACCTTTTATTGATACTGTATAGAGCGCTATATTTTCAAGAGTCCATTACGTAACCGTTATACAAGGAACGTTAATAATAAAATATTTCATGGTTAAGCCGGCGACTTCTGTAAATAAGACAAAAAATCCTTTAAACATTTTTATTTAGAAAACGAGCGTATTGGCCGTTTGCCAAATTGTGACACGGCGCTTTATAGATTCGAGGTAGATTCACGTTTTTTTAGAAACTTAAAACGGTTACCAAATAACAGAGCCAAATGGTTCAGCTTGCACCTGGACACTTTAAAATGGACGATGACAGGAATAATCAGATCCAATAAAATGAATAAACATTTATGTATAACTATCGGTGAACAATTACGTCAACCCACAACGTATTTTAGGGCCGCTCTGTATCTAAAACTGAGTCGCATATTAAAAAGCATGCGCGACAATGTCCCGGCGCTAGATGGGACGCACGTTAACGTTCCAGATTCAAATCAAAAATACGTTTTGAACATACTGGATGGCTGGATAGTAAAGTGAATCCAGAAAAAAGGGAGTTCTCACTGCCTGGTACCGACCCATTTTCAAACAATCGAGACGACGATCCACCCGCTCCTGATCGAATCAATTATTCGTTGCCGGTGGTGGAATTTTTAGTGATTTTTCTTTCTTTAAGTGGGACGCCCTTATTAGTTTTGTGGGCCTCCTGGAATTTGTTTTTTAAGTGTAGTGATTGTTTTCGAAGCCGAAATCGAAGGTGATTTGAAGTTTGGTGCTATTTTCAGGCGAGACGAGCTGTTTGCTAACGTCTAAATTAGGCGGAAGTCATTTGAGAAGCACGTTTTGCTTTTATGCTGAACAGACACGTGTTGGTCACACGTTTATGCCAAAAAAACCTTTCGTTTCTTCTAGATCTCTGGATAATTTCTGTTGCCAATTTTTTTTCTCAAATTACCAATCAGTTTACTTTTAACTTTGTTTCGGTAAACTTGATTACACAACAGCATTAAATATTTTGGCAATAATTAAAAGTGATTTTTTAATTGTACATGGTTCGTTTAAAACAACTAAGTGAAAAACACTAGGAAGTGATTTTGCATATCTAAAATTAAAAGTCCTGGGTTTCTAAAACTCTTGCTTTGATATTTTGGTCCGCGTTCAAAACGTGAGGTCAAACGCTAAAAATAACAAAAACGCATTAAAAAAATTTAACTTTTCGACTGCGTTCCATTAATTTTTACTTCTTGTTGCAGGCTTTTAGAAAACTTAAATCAGAAACAGCGTAAAGTAGACGAAGACTTGAAAGCTATCGAGCGAGCTCTTGGAGATATTACGGGAAAGAAGAGCCAGTTGGTGGACCTGAAAAGTGAAATAATCAACTTCTACGTGTTCGACGAGGACGTTTCCCGTACGGATCACGAGTTGAGAACATTAAGTTCGAGAGTGCAGAGTCGAATCAACGACGCCCGACAGCTTTCGTCTGATATTAGAACAAAGTACCAAGCAGCGCAGAACCTTTTACCTTCGGATTGCGCCTTAGAACTCAACAATTTAGAACTTTTAATCGAATCTATTGTTATTGCAATGGAGGACAAAGAAAGGGAATTTAAAAAGGCGAGAACCATTCGCACTGACTACCTAACTGACGTCGAGGAGTTACAGATCTGGATAAAAGAATCTGAATTAAAGATTCAAGATCGGTCAGCGACTCCTCAATATTTACATGAGCAGCTTCAGCAAATCCAAGTGGAGTTAAGTAACGCGACAGATAAACTGGATAAGGTTATCCAAAATGGAAAAACCATAATCGAAAAATCGTTGAAAACAGAGGAAAAAGATGTCGTGCAATCGACAATTGACAATCTAACCGATCAAATCAACCAATTGAAATCATTGCTGGATGAAAAACGCGATCAAATTGGTGATATTTTGGACGCATGGCAACGTTTCTTGAGCTTATATCAACAGGTCATTCAGTGGAGTGAAGAAAAACGAGTATTCCTGCAAGAACCTTTAAACGTCAGCACTTTACAAGACGTTAAGCAAAAACTTCACGATTATAACGTAAGCTCTGCCTTAAATATTAGACTATTAATTTCAAAGTGCTATTTTAGAACGCAGTTAAAAGCTGCAAGGGATCAACTAAAAACCTTAGCGATATGGTAAAAGAACTGGAATACATCGCTACGGTAACTACTGTTGGAGACTTACCAAAAAAATGGAGCACGCAGAAGAAGTAAAAACAGAAGTTGAAGCTCAGATTGTTGAAAGAGTTAGTAGGGTCAAATGTTCTAAGTCGAAGTTAAATTCTATTTTTTTTAAGAATGCATTACTACAAGAAACAGCAGAAGAATGGGACCAATGTGAGAAAAAGATGAAAGAAGCTAAATCATGGATCGAGAAGACACGTACTGCACTGGAATCCAACCAAAATAAAAAGAAGCCTCTTAGAGATCAACACGCAATCCGAGAAAAAATGCTGGCTGATATTCTCGTGCAAAAAACTAAGATTTCTTTATCCATAGAAAAGCTTCAGGTTTCTTTGCTCATAAGCTATATTTCTAAAGAATGTATTCTAAACGATTACAATTTCAGCTTCATTTCCGTTCAGGCGTCAAGGCCGATACTAAAATTGCCGAATCAGTCAACGTGCTTCTGCAAGAGCTTAACGACCTGAACACTTCTATCAAAGATCAAGTAAACCAATTGGAAAGGGCAATAACCCAAGTAGAAGCATATCAGTTGGAGGTTCAACAGTTACGCCAGCAAATCGTTCAGGTACAACACTTCACCATTTGGCGGGTAAGTGGCTTACTAACAGAACGGAACACTAATATTGGCCAATTTCAGGTGGAACAACAATTACGGGCCGCAATGGCTCCAAATTATAAGCCTCATGAGAGAGAAGAAGCAGCTAGAGAACAAGAGGTAGGTAGCTGTGAGAGTTGAGTTGATAACTTTTTGTTTTTTTAACCAAGTGATTGTCGCACGAACTAGGTTGTTTCGTGCCACAATAAATTTGGTTGGTTGAGCACCGCAGCGGTAGTACAGCTAAAAGAGTTATTAAATCCTCCTCAACATTTAGAACCAAAATAACGTTTTTGAAATTCTGAAATTTGGAAACATTTTGATGAAAAGAACGGACGGAGGCGCTGTAGAGGTGGCTGATACGATATACATGTATATAATCATCAAGGTGTTTCCATGGCCCCTCTCCTATCCGGCAGCGGGGATTGTGTTTGTTTTGGTTACGGGCTCTATTTTATGATTGGTTCTATTTTATTTTCATTAAGTTTGTCGTTTATTTTTAATCATTGACCACTTTAATGCTTGTAGTTGCCATTTTGCTTGAGTTTACTCATCATTTACCCACCAATTGTGTTTACTATCTATCTCATTCACCCAACACTATATTCAGCACTCATTTTACACACAGATTTCTTACAGTATTTTACACACGTATCAATCACGCTTTCATCTTCAAAAAATTAATTTTGGGTGAGCCAGATAAAGCGAACACAATCGTTTTAACTTTTGTTTGCTATTTTTTGTTTTCTCTTTAACTGATTAGATATTTTTATTGTTTTTTTCAAATGTTTTTGCTGCATTCCTTTCTCGATCCTGAATTGTTCTCGTGTTCATGTAGAGTTTCAGAGAACGAGTACGAGCGTTGCAGAACAAGCTTGCTGCGCGCAATGAGCGCATCAAACTAATTCTGCATCTGGGGGTACCCGATCCGGAACCTCTCAACACGTAGAATTTCCCTCGATTTCACACATACGACCTCCCCTTACCTTATTAAGACACTATTCCTGACCGATGACCTTTGAACTTGACCATGACAAGCGCGTTTCAGCCACCATCTTGCGCGATTTTTTAACGGGATACTGATATTTTGAATTATTGCTACCGAAACAGGCGCGGATCGAGGTCTGGCGACAACGAATTACGTTGCTGGTCTCATGGATTCGTCGCGAGGACCCCTACGCACCCCTTGACGAGGCAGACATCTTAACTACGCCTCCCGATGTGAAAATATCCGAGTCCCGTTCTATTGCTAAATCCAAAGTTTTATCTGAAGCAACTATAACCGAACACCAGCAGTTAAGAGATTCTTTAAATGAGTCTCGTTTTAAAGAACCCACACGTGTTCCACGTAAAAGCCGATCTCCAAATAGACGCTCTATTAAGGCGGATCCACCAAAACAACGAGAACTTACTTTACCAGATACGAGAGTCCGATCGAACAGTCCCATGTGGGCGCCCGGGTCTGCGACTTACGCAGAAGTTTTGAAAAATCAACTGCTTAAAAAGTTCGACAATCAAAGTACAGAACCTTCTGAAGAAATTTTATCTCTAAAGGTTCCACGTGTTGAAACTCCTACGTTCACAGTAAAAGAAATTGATCTACCAATCTTTGAACAACCACCCAAGGTACTACCATCACCTACTAATGATATTACCGAACAACAGCAATATCCAGTTAATGAAGTCCCACAGTATCAAGCACCCAATCAATTTATCATCCAATCAACACCTTCTTGGAATCAATACCAACAACAGTACGACATTCCACACGGATATGGAATGGTTTCAAATTATTACGTTCCACAACAGTCGAACATTTTAGAATACATCCAACCAATGCCGGATATGATAAATTTCATCGCTTCAGGACAACAACTGATGAGTTCCGGATTAGGCACTTACCATCCAGGAGTCCAATCCGAATATCGTCAGGTGGAGGAATTGACTTTCCCGCAACAGCAGTATATACACGAAGTCCCACCGCAACAACCTATTACAGATGCAGTCGACAGCAATATTGTGGAACAACCTGTACAAGTTGTGGAAGCTAAGGAACGTTTTGCAGAAACACAGGAGGTTCCTGAAACTGCTCCTTATTCATACGCCCAAATTTTATTGCAAGGTTTAAGTGAAAAACCTCTCCAGCCATCCAGTATAAATATAATCCCGACTACGAACCCGCGATTAGCTTCCAGACAAATATCTCCTGGACCTGGAACTGATTCCACGTCCAAGGATGAAACGGTGTCTCAATCGAGAAAGCAAACGTATCGCCCATACAGGAAAGAAGCTCCTAGAAAAGAGCAAAATTCTGTTACATCGAATCGAGAGAAAAAATCTAGTCAAAAACGAGAAAAGCGCGTCGAGAAAGACCGCAAGCAGCAGTTTAATTACCATGGAGAGCCTAGTTGTCCACTAGGTGGTAACGAAACTGTTCAAATTCCTTTATCACAAGACTTGATAGCACCTAGTGATATTGAACGTACTTCCCAATATACGAGTATACAAGACAATGATTTTGTTATTGAAAAAGCGGCAAATAAACATAAGTTTGGAAATATAGAGCCGGAAATTGAAACTGTCACTACTTTTACCGATGACCAGTCAAAGAGGAGCGAGTACCGGAAAGAAGATGACAGTAATATTAATCAAAAGAAGAAACATAAAAAGAATAAGCAACAAGCGAAAGCATTAACTGATGTTAAGCCTGACATAGAAACGAATATCGAAACTCAAGTAGAGGAACTAGCCAACGTAATTATATCACAGACAGACAATGATTCCAAAGTGAAAGATAAGAAACGGTCAAAACCTAACAAGGCTTCCCAGAATCAAACAATAGTAAGAGATGAAATACAATATCAAACTAATGAATTGTTAGACGTTACGTCAAAGCCAAAGAAAAAGAAACATTTAAAGAAAGCAGTGGTCCAAGTAGACGAAACCAAAAATGTAGAAATTTCCAAGGAGGCAGCCTCAACTATAATTTGTAATGAATTAAAAAATGAATTGACTGATGATATCAAGGAAACGTCTAGAAAGAAGAATAAGAAAAATAAAACAAAAGCAACTCCATTTGATGATAAACCACCAACGGATGTTAATGTGATGGAAAAAGTTGATGGTGTAGTTGCAGATAAGAGTGCAAAAGTAAAAATACCATTGACGTTAAATTCTGCCTCAAAAAATATTACTTCTATACCTGAACATTTGGCTGTTGATGAAAGTAAATTATGTGAGTCCTTAGACGCCATACAGCCTGGCACTGATAAGAGAAGAAAGAAGAAAAGTAAGAAAAAACAACGTGAAAATGACATTACAGAAGTTATAAATGAATCTAAGATTGAGCCTTTACATAAAGATATTGCCTTTGAACATATTCAAAGTAATTCAAATGAGGAGACAGATATTAAATCTACTTTTGAATCTGTTGATTTATTATTAGACGAAGTCCAAATTAAAAAAGTTATTTTAGACTCTAATGTTGCAAGATTGGACGAATTAACAAATAAAGATAACAGTAACGAGAAGAAGAAAAGAAAGCGGAATAAGAAAAAACCAGTTGAACCATCGATTGTCTCCACGATATCCTCTGAAAATATTATCAAGACTGAAACTTCACTTGTTGAGAAAAATATAAATAACTTATCAGAAAAAGTGCAAGCTGCACCGATTAATGTAAATGTAAGATTACTTTCTGAAAACATAACTGAGAGTCCAAAAGTTACTGAATACTCAAAAATACCTTCAGAAGATGTGAATGACAATGCATCACCTTCCATTAAAGAAATAAAATTAGCTACAAACGAGGAAGTGCCAAAAACCGAAAATGTAGAACCTGAAGCTTATAATGAACTATCTGAGGATCTCCCGCCTGATAATATAATTAATGTTTCTACAATAGAAACATCTAAGACTGATACAAAAATGAAGCCTGAGGAAATTTATATTGAAGATACCACCTTAAATATTAATGATGAAATTTCCGATAACCCGGTAGTTAATAATGCGTTAGTCGAAGTTATTGAACCGTCCTTAGAAGCAATCACTATAAAATCTGAAGAAGTGCATAAAACAGAAGAGCCATGTCCTCAAATAAATTTAGATTCTACAAAAGGAAATGAAACTCTCACTGTAGTATCATCAAATGATGAAAATATACAGAAGAAAAAAGGAAAAACAGGAAAAAGCCTCAATTGGAAGCTTCGGCTGTTTCAGTGCCAACACAAAATGTTATCGAAATTTATCAACAAGAACAAACATCATTTCAATCTGATAGTAAACAAATTTTAAATGAAAATGTTGAAAATTTGGAAAATATTCCTGCATTTGGGAAATTAGAGCAAGATATTCCTACAGAACCGGTTGCATATGTTGAAGAAAAAGACATTTTGTCAGTTCCTGAAGAATTATCGGAAAATCGACTTAATTTAAATGAATATCCTCAAAACACAATTTTAACAATAACTACGGAAAAAAGTAATCTTCAAACCACTTCAAAAATGAACGAGGCCGTCGAACATGCTAAAATATTAATTGAAGAAACTAACAAACTTATTTTGGAAGAAATAGCAGCCTTAAGCAGATCAACTTCACAGCAAAATACCCAGTTAGAAGAAAAATCTATGAAAATACCTGATAGTCATAGAGAAATTTTTAAAGACATCGAGCATATGAAAATCGAAGAACCCCTAAAATCTAAGAAAAATAAACGAAAAACCAAAGGCAAAAATCAGGAGTTAAAAGAACAAGTTATATGTCCAGAAAATTCACAAATTGAAGGCAATAATGAAAATATATCTAAAACTGTTTCTGAAGTAGAAAATATTACATTAACTGAAACTATTTCTTCTGATTCAACTGAAAATCCTGCTAATGTTGTAGATGGAACAATAAATGTGGAAAATATTCAACACCCTAACGAAGAACAGCCTGCTATCGATATTGCAAAAACAGCCTCAATCGAATCTAGGCCTACTAAGAAAATAGTTTTTATTACACACGAGGAAATAAAAATGAAACCTATTATATCATTAAAAATGGACTTTATCGAAACTCCTTTTGATAAAATAGTGCATTTTAAAGAAGGGGTTGAAAGCCCTGTAACAACAACAGCAAAAGAAATAACTGATTTAAATGACGAAATTAATATTGGTATAACTGAAGGGGTCACTGAAAAAGTTATAACACCTGAAAAGGAAAACTCAGAAATTGCCTCATTAACTTCTGAATCAAGAAAATCTGTAAATATTGAAGATGAAAAGCATGTAGTACATGAAGACATTGCAAGTGACGAAGTTAAATTAGGATTTTCTGAAACTTCGATTATCTCTGCTCAACCTGAAAAAACTCAGATCACCTCAGAGATACCAATAACTCCATTACCGGATATTGAATATCTGCAAGCTGACTTTACAATTTGTCCAACCGAGCATGTACCCTGTATAGAAAACAAATCCAAACAAAACATTCTGAGTTTATTAAAAGCAGAAACTTTGACAAAATATCAGCAACAAACTGAAGCTGAAATGGAAATGATTAGAGATAAACCACCTCGTGAGTACCCTAAATTGCCAACAAAGGAAACTGATATGTATACCAAGCCAGAAAGTTTAGAACATGTAATTGAAATTGAGCAAGCCATTTTCGGTTCCGTAAAGGAACGACCGCAACGAATCAGTAATAAAGAAAAGAAGAAAGAACGTGGCAAAAAACTGGAATCAAATGTTTGTGAAGAAAAAGACAGTAACAAACGGCACGGTATGCCTTTAGATTTCTTGTTAGACTCTCAAGCGACTCCATTATTACCAGAACAGTTATCGTCCTGTATAGAAGATGACAAGACTTTGACATTGTCACCAACAAATTCGATAGATGATGTTCAAGATATAATGGATATTTTAATGAAAAGTACAAAGAAAGAAAAGAAAGAGGTTAAAGTAGCCGAATCGGTTGAAAAAAGCGCGTTGGAACATCCTAAAGTAGAAATACCTAAGAAAATTGAAGATTTCACTTGGTCAACAGAAAAGATCTTGTCTCCAGTTACTCCTCTGCCTGAAATTGCATATCTGCAACCAGATCTCAATAAATTTGAAATAGTTCCAAATGAACAGGGAAAAGAGGAGAATATTACAGGTATTTTAGAAGTATTGAAGCAAGAAACTTTATCAAAATATCAACCAGTAGACACTATCAACAAATCTAATGATATTATTAAGCAATTTATTACAAACGAAAAAGTGTCATTTGAAGATGAGAACTTTTTAGATATAAATCCGATTAAAATTAAAAAGAATAAATCAGTATCTTTTGAGGAACAACCTCAGATTATACCCGAAATAGAAAAGCCAACTGAGCTAGAGAGCGAATTGATTTTCGTTCCGGTTCCAATTGAAAATATAGAGGAACAAGAAACAAATTCAGTTGTAACCACTGATTTGGATAATGTCGTGAAATCTGAAGAGGTCGTGACCACTAATTTAGACGAAGTTGATCAACAACATTGGGACCAAGTAGAGTCGAAAATTATTGAGCACAGTGAAGAGCTTGAAAATGTAACTGATATTAGTGAAATAGCCGATACGGAAATTACTGAAGATATTCCGTTATTTGTGGATTTAAAAGAAGAGAAATCGATAGAAGAACCTAAAGAAAAATAAATGAAAAGTCTAAAAGGAAAAGGAATCGTAGAAAGAAGAAGAATGAAATCCTTGAAACAAACGAACCAGAACATTTTATTGAAGAAATCAAAAATCAAGAAATTGTTCCAGAGCCAAATAAGTTATTACGAAGATGGGCAAGTGTTGTGGGGTCACCAACTATTGAAGAAAAATTAGAGATAATTACTATTACAACTGCTAGCGACAGTTCCAACATACAAGAGAGTTTAATGAGTGACATATCGATTAAAACAGATGACACTGACAAGAAAAAGTCCAAAGAGAATAAAAAATATTCTGAAGAAGAAGAGCCGATCTCGGTTGAAAAAAATATTAAACAATCTGAAATTTTAGCTGCTATTTTAGATGATATTCCTAAAAAGAATGAAGATCTTGCAGAAATAAAACATCTTCATAAAATAGAGGCAGTAATTGATCAGCCAATGCAATTTGAAAAAGAACGCAGTCTAGAACGTTGGCCTAGCGTAGAAGGCTTAAAAACTGATGTTTCCATTAAACCTATTGAAAAAGAACAATTCACTGATGATGAGAGCTCGGAAATTCAAAAGATGACTCACAAAAAGAATAAACGTAGAAAACAAAAAGAGCATGTTGTACAGCCTCATAAACTACACACTAACGAATTGTTAATTATAATAGAAAGTTCTAAATCTGCTGAAGAAAAAAGTTTAACAGACTCAGCAGATTTAGCTGATAACATCAAAAAATTAGAGAGTGATAATGTTAACAATGACTTCTTGCAAAGTGAACGTAATCAATTATCCAATCAAAACAAAAAGGTTTCTCAAAGCTGGGCTGATATTGTTGCTTCTTCCCAAGAATCTGACACTATTACAAAAATTGACGATCCTTTCTCCCAATTGCCTGAATTTATTTCCAAAGAACAAACCTCAGTCGACTTAGTTAATAAAGAAATCATAGAACAGACCTCAAATGTTGAAAGTAAAACAGAAACTGAAGAAATCTGTGAACCCAGTCAAAGTATTGAACAATCTAAAATCGAAATAATACAGCACAGCGAAAAAGAAAAACAGAAGAAAAAGAAACGTCGCACTAAAAATAAAAAGGACAATATTGAGATAAATGACGAAAAATACATGGAGAAAAAGGAAATTGACAATATTCCTGCTGAAACATCTTCTTTGGAAACTAGTAACCCAGACGATCAATCAAGTAGAAAACAACTACGTAGGTGGGCTAGTATTGTTGCAGCAGAACCTCCAAAAGGCAATGAATCTCCTCAACGAATACCTCAAAATAATGAAGAAACCAAAGATGTTGAAGTTGATAAAGACCAGCAAAAGCCACCAAAACCTAAAAAGAAAGATAAAAAACACAAGCATAAAAATGTAACAACAGATATACCAGGAACTGATAGCTTTAGTATACTCAACCCAACCGAAGTCGAGGAAAGTCGAGCCAAAGTCGACCCAAAAACGACGGAAAACTTAAGGGAAGAATCCGAAATTGATACTCCAAATACATCTCAAGAAAAAAAATTGCGAAGATGGGCCAGTGTTGTAGGATCTAAAGAACCTAAAAATCTTGACACTGATCAAGAACCTATCTTAAATTATAACGAAGTAACAGAAACAATTAATGAAGTATCTTCGCCAGAAGAACATGATGAAATTATACTGAATGTAGAAGCACCTGATATTAAAAATGAAGAGACAAAAAGTTGGGCGAGTGTCTTTGGTTCGAAAGCCAAGGAAACTAAGCAAACTTTTTCAGGACAAGCCACTCATTCCGTCAAATCTGCTTCAAAACCAACAATCATTGAAGTTCCGATAATTACGGAAATACCTTCTAACGAAAGTCAATCAACACTGATTGTAAAAGATTTGGAACAATCGACAACAACGGAAATCATCGTGCCAACTCCTGAAAACTTTAATAACGACGACTCAGCCCCGAAAAAAAGGAAATCGAAAAAGAAGAAGCACAAAAAACAACATGAAGAAACAAGTGAGAAGAATCCTGCTTTTATTATTACAGAAGAGATTAGAGTTATTCCTGATATAGACCAAAAAATGGATGCGACTACACGTTTAAATATTAAGCCTGGAAAAAAAGTGACAGAAAACGTAAATCAAAATATGAAAAAGAAAACTTAGAGGCAGTTTCACAACAAACAATAAAGTCTGAAGAACCGGAGAGTCATAAAATGGCAAGTACAATTAACCAACCTACAGAACTAATTGAACCAATCCAAGTGAAAGCAAAAGAAGAGGAATTGTCACAGGAAAAGAAAATTGAAAAAGTAGAGTATAAAGATCTTCCTCTTGACGAAACATCTAATGCGTTCTTAGATATCCTGGATGAACCTCCAGTATTTTCTGATGAAGACTCTGAAGAACAAGTGATCGAGGAGAAGCAAATTCCAGTTGCTCAATCCTCAGAACCATTTGAAACTATTCCAGTGGAAACAAAAGAAGTGGTATGGTCACAGGAAAAGAAAATTGAAAAAGTAGAGTACAAGGGTCTTCCTCTTGACGAAACATCTAATGCCTTCTTAGATATCCTGGATGAACCTCCAGTATTTTCTGNACGAAACTCTAATGCCTTCTTAGATATCCTGGATGAACCTCCAGTATTTTCTGATGAAGACTCTGAAGAACAAGTGATCGAGGAGAAGCAAATTCCAGTTGCTCAATCCTCAGAACGATTTGAACTTATTCCAGTGGAAACAAAAGAAACAATATCGGTACAGGAAAAGAAAATTGAAAAAGTAGAGTATAAAGGCCTTCCTCTTGACGAAACCTCTAATGCCTTCTTAAATATCCTGGATGAACCTCCAGTATTTTCTGAGGAAGAGTCTAAAGAACTAGTTACTGAGAAAAACGAAAATGCAGAAATGATAGCAGAGGAAAGAAAAATTGAAAGTGATGATATATATAAAATTAATTTAGAAAAATTAGAAGATTCTAATGAGCATCATGCAACGGATACTACTACACCAATTGAAAAACCACAAACCTTTATTCCGTTAATTGATATTGAAATGAAACCCGAAAAACATCACTGGGCATGGGAAGACGGGTACAAAACAATGAAAGAATCGCCTTTAGATAAAATCTGCCAAGTTCTAACTTCCGAAAGTACTGCATATTCCATTTCAAATCAAGAACTTCAGTTATCTCAAGAAAGTCTTTCGGAAACTATTGAGATACCTGTGCTCTTCTCTGCATCTGAATTTAAACCTCATCAAATCGACAAAGAACCTGATTCGCCAGTTTGGAATTGGGAGGACGGGTATAACCGTACAGAAATTAAAGAAGTTGAAATAATCCCAAATAAAACTGTTGATAATATGGAAAAGGATACTAATGAAATAGAAAATAAGAATTTTAACATTGTGATCATTGAAGAAGATCTCTTAAATTACGATGTACTTGCAATGCAACGAGCTGAAACAATTTGGCATGAACAGAGGGCAGCAACATTAGGCAACTCTGAGGCTTCTATAAAAAGTTCTGAAGAAGCAATAAACAATAATGATTTACGAAATGATTTGGCTAATTTAAATACACTTTGGTATAGATTGTCTTATTTACTAGAAGAAGAAAGATTATGGTACGAAGAAAGGGTGAGAAACGAAATTCAATTAAAGACGGAAGAAAAGAACAAGGCAGTAACCACTGATGTCGAATCCACAGCTTTAGTTAGTGATTTGAAGAAACTCGAATCTCTAAACATTGTTCAAAAAGAATCTAACGAAAAAGTATTAGCCAGCGAGAATTTAAAAGCCGACACAATAGATTTGCCTCGAAAAGAAGTACTTATAGAAGAAATTGCACAAAACATAGAATCTGTAAAGGAATCAGTTTATGCCCAACCAGAAACATCTAAAACTTTGGAGAGCATATGTGCGCAAGAAGACATCTTAATTAATAAAGAAAAATCTAATGTTGAGGAGAAGTTAGAAATTAATATACCAGTAACTACAAAATGTGAACCAATATTAGTTGAAGAAAAATGTCCTGTAACCGACCTCAAAGAAGAACAACCTATTTTATTGAATAATCAACCACAAATTGATTCGGAAAATCTAAAAATACAATTGCAGCAACAACCTACTGAAACGTTGGACGTTTTATCGGAAATTGTTCCATTACACTTGGATGAATACTCAGACGAAATCCTTACAGATTCAAGTCAAACGTCTGCCCTTTCACCTGATTCACCCGAATTTATCCCTAAAGTGAGTCAAATTAGTGTTATTGACTCAACTAAAACGTTTATTTCTGAAGAATCGCGTAACGTTAATGTCGAGGAAATTGTTGCAACCATTCCAGAATTTGTACCCAAATCGACTCTATCCTCTGATGCTAAAGAATTCGTTCCAAGATCCGAACAATCACGTTTAAATCCAAACGCAGCTGAATTCATTCCTACCACTGAACAAAACATCGTTGTTGACTCTACTTACGAATATCCAAAAGACAAATCATTCGATTCATCTTGGGAATATTCAAAGGCGGTTTATAAATTAGTTAATGAAGACGAAGGGAGTTGTGAAATTCCATCTGACCATGCTAGCAATACTTGGGTGGCCGAAATTTTGAGCGATGAACCAGAAAAACTGAAGCCACATATACAAGCAGAACGTAAACATAGCTTTCATAGAGAAGAAAATGAACGTTTAAATCTATTGCCTAAAGATGTGGTTTCTGAAATTCAAACGAGCAAATCTCAAGACCTAAGTGCTTCTACTGTAATTGAAAATAAAGCCTTAGAACCAAAAACTGTCGATCCTCATCAAGAATCCGTAGAAAAGCCCCCTATAAGTGATGAACATATTGAAACCAAGCAGATAGAACATATTCCAGTATCTTCTTCAACTCAATCTGAAATTAAAACCGAAAAAGTTCTTGACAATGAAGAACCAATCAACGTCTGGCAACAGCTTAAATCAGGTAACAAAACGTACGCTGAAGTAGTCGCAACGCAGTCACCAGTGAGAGATAGATCGTTATCCCATCCACGCCATATAACTCCTTCTGAAGCACACATTCAACCTGTTGAAATCGTTGTAGATATCGATCTAGATTCACCAGAAAAGAGTGAAACCGGAACAAAAGAGAAACCTCCTTCTGATATTTCACACAGTTCGAAAAAATCCTCTAAAAGTTCCAGGAAATCTAGAAAACGAAACAAGTCACCAAGATCTCAAACACCTATTCCAGACATACAGGAACTTGAAATTGTAGATCCAAAAGTTGTTGAGGAAGTTCAAGAAATTAATCTACAAACGCCTGATATTAAGACTTGGGCTGACATTACTGCATTTAGTGGCGTCAATTCTCCATTATGTAAAACCGTAATACATGAACTAAGTTCCCCAGCAGAACTAGAAGTCATAAGTACAGTTAATATACCCGACAATTCTGAAAATACTGATGTCCAGTTGTCTGAAAATATTACAACAATTTCTTCAGAAGTATTGCCTAAGAATGAAATTTCTATTGTAGAGCAAGTTACAAATGAAAAAGTCACTTATGCTAGTATTGCCAAAGCACCAAAGAGTAGAGAAACATCTCCAATCGATCAGAAAGTATCTCTTCTAGAAAAGAAAACAGTAGAAAATGTGACAAAACCTATAGACGATTCTTATCCAGAAAAGGTAAAAAAAAGAAAAAGAAACAGTTTGGAAAAAAGCTGCGACTGGGAAAACTGAAACTGAAAAAGATAAAGAAATAGAAGTAGTTAAAGAAAATAAAAATTCGGGCCTCCAACAAGCAACTTATGCTACCATAGTTGCATCAGGAGTTGTAAAACATTCAGAAACTATCCGAGAGACTACTCCTGAGTCAATTTCACATACCATTATTCCTGAAGTAAAACAGCCCGAACCTTATTCACTACAACCTATTAAAATTGAGGTTACTACAGTAGAGACAATTGAACCCGAATCTTCAAAAGTTCCCAAAAAGAAACGGAGGCGTAGCAGACAGAGATCACGATCCAAGAAAGCAGTTGAAACTGAAAAAACGGCTCTTATTATAATTGAACCACAAGAAGTTAAACAAGAACCAGATGTGCAAATAAATGAAGTAATTCAGCCAAAAATTGATAAAAAGAAATCGAAGAAAGATAAACAGAAATCCAATAAACCAGGATTTATTAGTAGTATAATTTCTTCTGTTAAGCATGCAGTATCTGGAAGTAAAGGTTCCAGCAATAGCGAAAGGAAAGCTAAAACGAAGGTAACAAGCAAAACTCTTGAAAGCCAAGACGATTTGTTCACTATGAGTGAACATGAAATTGCCTTTACGACTCATGAAGAAATTGCACCAGTAATTCCGGTTGACGAATCATTAAAAATTGAATCAAATGAGTTTATGGTAGACAAATCACTCATTCACACATTTATAATAAATGAACAACAGAATGCTTCAGAAAATAAGAAAGAAAACCTAATGGATGAAGCCGATAAATCCCCTGGAGAAGCAGTTGAAGATGATTCAGGAATCATCATTGAAGGAATTAGATCAGAAGTTGAAAATTCTAAAGAAATTTTGGCGCTGGTTCAAAGTGAAGATTCTCTAGACATTACTGAACCTTCCTTAGAATTACACATAGATAGAATTACTGATATTGTTGAAGAAAATCCATCAAACACTGAAATTCAAACAAACTTACCAACTGAACAAGACGAACTTGATCATCAATATTCATTGGACGATTCTGTTCAACTTAAGAAAAACGATGAGAAATTGATTTCGTTTGTTTGTGAAAACTCAATTCAACATATTCAAGATTTTATTGTGGCTGAAAAAATTACCGCAAATGATCCAGCAGTGTTAGAACAAGAAACCCGGAAAATTAAAAAAGAAGAATCTTTGAAACAGAGTGAAGACTCAAAAGAGAACAATCATGACTTTACAACAACAGTAGTGACGGAGTCTAATAGTGAGACTACAAATGATGGAACTTCTTTGAGCAAGAATCTGGATTTGGATGACTTTTGGCTAACGAAGAACATTTACGACAATGCGGAAACCGCTTATTATGAAGCACTTGCCAAATTATCAGTACAAGAAAGAGAAAGAGAAAATTCTATTGCAAATCTGGCTGCGGAAAATGTATGGCTGTTAAAATCTATGTACGATGAAGCTGAGGAACTCTGGTTCATTGAACAAATACACAAAACTAAGCCAAATCCTGATGAAGAAATCGTAAAACTCCCAGATTTCCCCGACAAAGACGACGATAATAACGGTTCCAGTGGTAGAAGCTCACCAAAAACGGAAGAGAATGGTTCAGAAGGAACTGGAGAACCATCTTCATCCTATATGATGTATAGTTTACCGGGCGGTATTGCCGGATGGCAAGAACAAAGCACATATCTTTCAGAAAAAACAGACGAGAATGACTCAATCAAAACCGACGATGACTTAGACATTATTGACTCTTTTCATTCAATATCCAACCAAAATGATCCTCCTCTAGAGCCTGATATGCAGCAACCGACGGACACCGGCACCGAAACCAGCCAGCACAATCGAAAGAAGGTGAAATTGACTTGCGTTATCTGTTTGAGTTTTCAATCGTTCTGCATGCTCTCTACTAACATAATGTATTTATTGATATTTATCGGTTTCATGCTACTATTTTAAATCATCTAAAATAAAATTCGAAGTATTTAAAAACTTTTATAATAATTTAATCATGTTTTGATGAATTTTGTGTACCTCTGTCAATTTAATTGAATGTATTTGTGTTTTTTCAGAAAATTCTCATTCTTTTTGAGAAAGTTCTGTTTTTGTTTGACTTTGTTTGTTATAATACAGTTGATGGAAATAAACTCAAAGACTTGAAAGGCACGCCATTCTCTAAATTAACAACATTTATTCATATGAATTTTATACTTTTGATACTTAACAAAAATTTTGAAGAAATAACTAATTCACACTGCATGTCATCTGTTTGCTTTTATATTTTTAGATATTACATTTAGTACATGTATGTATTTTTCTTATTAATTTCCATCTGAACCACACTAAATTGTCAAAATCTTATACATTGTTTTTATTTAATTTAGGAATCCGTCACCTTAGACGTTGACAGGCTGCAAACATCATTGGAACAAACCGAAGCTTCTATCGACCATTTGCCATTGCAAGGATTTACGGAAATGCTGGAGGCACTCAAGGTAACAGAAAAATCTATGTTCAAGTTAAATGCGACCTTAATAAAGCTGTAAAGCCTTATTATGTTATGTCTGACCATTTGCGCTTATTTAAACTTAAATGGAAATTTCTTTTATTGGTCAAGGCATTTAAGAACGTTAGTATATACAGAGCGACTCATATTGTATTAACAAATGATTCACGAGTAAAAATAATAACATAAATATTTGTATATATTGGTCATTTCCTAATTTAAACAATTATGAATACTTTTTAATTTTATTTCATCCAGAAACTTCCTGGCAATTTGTTTTCGTTTTTACACCTCAGCTCGTTGTAGAGTGGCGCCATTTATTTTAGTTATGATATTTTCTATACAGGATGTCTCAAATTTGAATAAAAATAACCGATGCAGTACCCAAAAGATCCGTAAATTAAAAGAAAAAAATCTCTTAAACGCTGCCAATATTTTAATGTTTCAAATCGCGACAGTCTGTATATTCAAATAACTTTTCTTGTTTTACATAAGCAGAAACTGGTGCCAGGAATCGCTATTTGGTTTTTTATGAATGCATTAAATTTTAGAGAAATTTTACTTTTTCTCTTATAGATATTCATGTTTAAATTAACCCTTCAGTATATGTATACATATTTGTTATTCTCACTTTTGCTTTCGAGGTCAATGTCAACATTAACAATTTGAAATGAAATTAAAACTGATGATCTAATTCTACTTAATTAGAAAGAAATATTTTGACAACACGATTATGCAATACTGATTAGTTAGATATGTGAAAGACAGATGAATAAATAGCAAAAATTAACAACAAATTCCGTAACAAAGTTTTGAATATATCTTAAAATACCCACTGGCCAAAGAATAAATAAACGTTAAATCACAATAAAAGCATGCTCATCTCATTGAACAAGCGTTAAACTATGTCTAATAAAAGCTCTGACTAACATTGAGGTCGCGAGTACAGTCGCGGCTTGACGCTAGACGAGCTTAATAAAGCACTTACGTTATTGTATTGAATTCAACTGTGTCAAGTCGCTTGATAAACACATGGGTATAAAAAGTAAAGCCTCGACTATACAAGTCCTTACCATTCTGTGTGAATCGTTGTCTCTCAGTTTAAATTGAGAGGATACCGGTCAGTCTGTGGTCAAGAGGCGCGATTGTCGCCCGGATTTTCGAAAAACACTCTTTGCGATATATATAATATTAAATTTACCATTGTTACTTGCTGGTTCACCACTTAAGGTATCTCTTTATAATTTTTTTTATAATTTCCTCTTTATTATTTTATTTTTTTTTTTAGATAATCACTGATGAATTGAAGAAACATGCTGCCGAAGCGATCCGATTAGAAGGTCAGGTTCTGGTCTTGAATTTCGATCACGAAACTCGAGAATTGGCTGCCCATCTAGCTGGAATCCGAACTCGAATCGCCACGCTTCTATCACAAGCTGAAAACGGCAGGATTCTAGTCTCGGTAAGCGCCTCCATTGTTTCAAAGAAATCCATTTTATTCGCTTTAAATTTCAACCTTCATATTGTACTTTAATCTTTTGGCATCAAATAGAAATATTCATTCAATCACATCCAGGTAGCAACATTTCAAATCGACCTAGTTTCTTGACTTTTTTCTGTTCATTTTAACAAGACGCCTAAAAATTCGCATTGGAAACTTATTTTTATCTTTTGAGTCTCATTTTGCATTTAGAAACATTTATGTGATTTCAGAATGCACAAACCGCTCGACAAAGAAAACAAGAGGACTTTGAAGAGTACCAACATTTATTAAATGAAATTGACATTTACGTCCAATCAACTGCAAATATTATAAGATCATTCGTCTTGCCAAAGAATGAAATAGAAATCCAAGAGTACTTAGTTAAATTCAACGAGCTCCAACAGACATTGGTGGAGAAGGAACGAACTTTAACTGATTTAACAGTCACTTTGGACACATTCAGGAAATATTCAGATTTAAAACCACTTGCTGATGCTTTAATTGAACAACTTAAAGCGTTAAAAGTCGTTTTTGAAGAACAGAAAATTTCAATTAATCAAAATATTCAGAATTTAAAAATCGAATTAACTAGGGTACAAACCGAACCGCAATCTCCAGATCAGTCTCTAGAGGCTACATTAGACTCAACGTCTATGCCAATAGAATCTCCTGTAAAAAATATCATTACTGCGGAAAAATCGACTCAACCGTTTGCCGACACAGAAACCCAAACCGGACGAAGTCTTTCATCTCCGGCGCCTGCAATAAAACCCATAACAGACGTTTATAATCAAACAGTAGACGTAGAAATCCAGACACAACTTCCCGAAAGTTCCACTCAATCTAAAGAGACCATAAGCATATCAAAACGGACTTCAAACGACCAAGACATAATTCAAATTGCTACCCGACCAATGGCAGACCCTGAACCAATAGTTGAAGAGCCTGATGATCTTCTGGTTGAGGCCAATTACAAGAAAAGGCCGGAATCTGAAACGAGAATTGCAGAACTCAGTATCACTAATGCCCAACGAAATCAGCCTTTCGAAACCGTATTTGTGGAACCAGATGAAACTACCACAGAAGTTATTGTTGATGCCGATGGTTCCAAGAGAATAATCGTAAAGAAACTTCATAGAACAGTTGTTAGACAACAGCAATCTATGAAACAAGAACAGCTTACCACCTTACAAACTTTAGCAGAAGGTGGAGGTCCTCCAATAACTCAATCTTTCTCTCAGGTTACTTTACAAGGACAACAAAGCAGTACCTCCGTTGCCAAAGGCGATGGTAGTTCAGAGACTGTAACCACACAACGGTATGGAGGTAGAGTGGTTTCTAGTCTAGCTGGAGGAGATGTAGACGTCAAAGAATTTCAGTCAACACCTGAAGTCCATTACTCTAGAGTTGATGCTTCGAATTTGCATCAAGGAGACATAGCATTAATCGATGATGAGCAAAATACTTTAGTACCTCTTGCTGGCTCACAACTAGGTGACAGTCAAGTGCGTATGTCTAGTTCAAGTGTGCGAGCTGTTGTTCAACAAGTGACTCGAAAAATTATAAGAAAAACTCGCAAAATTATTAGAAAGACTATTCTCATTGATGGTAAGGAATATGTTACTGAAGAACTAATTGAAGAACCAGAGGAAGTGGAGGTTACCGAAGAAGGAATTCCTCGAGTGAGCATCAATGTCACCAGAACGGAAGATGGTACAGTGATACAACAACAGCAATTTGAACAGCAACCTCAACAAGGGACAATATCGGAACCATCACTTAAAGAAGTTGATGAATTTCCTGTGTCTGATTCCAAAAAGGGCAAGAAAAAGAAACCAAGTAAAGCTTCCAAAGATGACTCTAAATCATCGAAAGAAACCCAACCAGCAGAAGGAGAGAGGTATGTCACTGATTCATCATTAGAGCACGAGCATGCCTCTTTAAGTATCACCAACGTAGTTCCAAGTTCCTCCATTACCAGCGAATTTATTGAGCAAGAAAAAAGTATTGCGCTTAAAAGTAGTAAAGTTGAAGCACCAGAACGTAAGAAGAAGCAGATTAAGCATAAAGCTCCCCAAGACGAGCCTTTTGAAACTATTACAAGTGATGAAAATATTTCTGTTTCCGATCAATCAGAACCACATCCTCCTTCGGAGTCTGCAGTAATTAAAGCTTCTGAGGATATCACACAACCTACTGCAACACGCACTGCAACAATTCCAAATGTCAGCCCGAGTGCTCCACCATTTGAAGAAGTTTTGACTTACCAACCACACGAAATTTTATCATTGTCGGCTAAAGAATTTATAGAAAGCGAGCAAATAGATTCTACATCAAACTTATCAACTGAAAATGTCCCAGTGGTTTTAGATAAAACAACTGTTGTTCCTGAATTTTTAAATAACCAAAAAGTGGTGAAGCTGTCAACAATTCAGCAACCTTCTGAAAATGTCAATATTATTTTATCGATTCAAGAACATTTACCTGTTGGGGATAAACATTCGGATTTTGTTACTGTTGAAAAACAAAATGTTGAAGCAATTATTGATGAAATCACTCCTCAAACCGTGAAAATCGACTTAACACTTGAAGAAAAACTAGAAGGCGTTAATTTAACTAACCCCAAAGCTTCAATTGCAACGATAATCGATGCTCAAACAGCAGAAATAATTTCCAAAAACATTAATGTAGAACTTCCAATTGTGGCCGAGCCACAACCTGAACACGAAGAAGACACAACACCGAGCGACATTGACCATGGAGGTACAAAGAGTAAACGAAGGAAAAAGAAACACAAAAAATCAAGCGAAAGCACCATTGATGATTCATTTAATTCTTCTCTAGCCGAATCCACGGAAATTACTCTTCAAGATGATTCACCTTCATCTGAGGAAACTCCAAAACCAACTCTGGAAGAATTTGTCAATATCGAACCAGAAGAGAACTTACAAGAACCTCCAATCACTGTTAAAGAGGAAATGCCAATTTCAGATGAAACCTCTATAGAAAAAAATTTGGCTATTCAAGAAGCTCAAGAAGAAGCTATTCAATCCGGCGAGTCATGTAAAACACTGTCAACTCCATCCGAACTTGGTTTTGTTAAAATTGTTGAAGAAAGTACAGTCGATAAGCCACAAGCAGAAACTGTTCAAACTTTAGCTACAGAACTAATTTCTACTGTTCCCATAATTGAGACCGTCCTTACACAGGAGAATGTGTCACAGACCTCACCTTCGATTGAGCCGCCAACTGAATACGTAATGAATAAACAAGATAACATTGTAAGCGAAGCTACTCAAACATCTGGTGAACCCACTATTGAAACCGTAGAAGCCTCCACTCAACCTGATATAATTGAAAAAGTTGAAGCCGAAATTTCTGTTCAACCAGATATAGAAGAAACCTCTACTCAAATCACAACGGAAATCAATGAGAGCGTCACTCAAACTTCGCCTAAAACTCAATCTCCTTTACCAGAAGCTACCACCAAAATATCTGTCGAAGTGACTGATTCGTCAAATCAGACTGCAATTATTGAATCATTAGATGAACTAATTCAAACTTTCACTCCAGAGCCGGTTGAGATATCCAAAAGTGACTTAGCGATTCAAACTACTGTCGTTGACAGCAGGGAAGATGCAGCACAAACTTTAAATCCAGATCCAACTTTTGGTATTGAAGTTGCAACACAGGCAGAACCACCGTTGGAAGAAATATCTATTCAAACATCACCTGAACCAAACAAAGTTGAGCATAGTACTGTGGATTCACAAACATCTCCTATAGTGGAAGTTGAAGTACAACCTCAACAGCCCGTACAAACTTCTGAAATGATTGTTCAAACTAGTCCAGTAGTAATTCAAGAAATACAACAATTTCCTCCAACGCCTATTCTAACTTCACCTTCTAGCGAAGATTATGAGGTTCTCGTAGAGGCAACATTAAATGTCCCAATTGATACTTCAGATACAGTTACAGATTTTGATGCCACCGATGAAAATGATCAAAATAGTGAAGTTGGATTGTCTAGTGACTATTCATCAGATGAGTATAATGTTGCTTTAAAAGTGGAAGGGGAAAAAGGGGAAACTATTGAATCAAGTGGAAAAAAGAAACGTAGGAAACGAAGACAAAGAAAAAAGAAACATAACGTAGAAGATCCTGATGCTAAAGAAAGAGAAATGTTTTCAGTGTTTCATCGTCAAGCTTCAGGAATAGACACACCAGAATGCAAGTCGATATTTTCTAAAACGGATTTAAGCTTTAGAGACTTGACCAGAGAAGCAGATCGTATTCCAGAATATATTCCTCAATCAGAAAGTTTCAAAGAGGACATTGTGACAATCCCAGCTGAAGGGTTTATACAAAAAGAAAAAGCTAAAGAACTAATACAGGGCACTCCTATTGTCGATGAATTACAACCTGATACAGAACATATATCCGAAATAGTATCAAAAGTAATAACGGATATTGATCAGGAAAAAATAAAACAAATTAAAGAACAAAAATTGACACCTCAGAATATTGATGAGTTTGAAGTAACAGTTAATGTGGATGTTTCAAAAGAAGTCCCTTCTGAAGTAGAAATTAGTACTAATGACACATTTACTGTAAGGGAAGACACAAGTACTTTAACTCCTCAAACTGCCACATTTACAATTGAATCGATATTAACTGAAACTGAACTAAAAGACAAATCAATAAAAGAAGAAGAAGAGGCAACGCAAGTTGATGATAGTCATATTTCCCAAACTCTTGAAAACACTACAAAAGATTTCTTGTTGAAGGAGCAGGAACATGAATCTAGCAACATTACTGATCAAATTATTATCAATGACAAACCAATTAAGATTTCAGATCTTTCTCAACCCGAGGAACAACTAGTTAAAGAACAAACAGTTACAATATCAACTACTTTAGATCACCCACAACCTTTTCTAATCCACGAAAAAGAAAATATATTAGAATCAATTGATATTCCATTGGATCATCAGGACTTAATCAAAAATGAAGAAAAACTACCAGAAGAAATTGCAATTGGTTCTCCAACAAGTAAAACAGCTGCTCATTTGGAAACGATAACACCTATTGTTTCTGAATCTCCCGAAATAATTACTGTTGAAGCGCAAAAAATATCGTTAGAAACTCCAACTCCTTTCGATCAACCCAAAGACTCATCTGCAACATTTATTGCTACCGAACAAGCAACCTTTGCGGTGACTCCAGCTCCATCTGAAGCTGAACTATCTGAACTAACTCTTATGGAAGTAACTACTCCTTTGGAACCTGTTGAAGTTTCTACAGAAGAACCCTCAACTACATTTATCCTAGCTGAGCAAGTCGCCCTTGAAAAACCTTCAGTTCCATTATCTGAATCAGTTGAGGACCCTATTATAGAAACAACTTGTTTGGTCACTACACCTCAATACGAGCCTATATCTTCTGATTCTGCTGAAACCTTAATTGTGGAATTTCCAATCATACCTGCTCAAGATGAAACAACACCCGCATTGATTTTTACAACTAAACTCAAAGAAAAAGAATCATATCCAGTTTCTATTGAAAAAATTGAAACGAATAGCACCTATCCAGAAACACCTTTAATTCTTGATACATCTGTGTTACCATCCGATTATCCTTTAACTACAGAACACCGTCCAGCAGCCATATTTAATGAAATATCTGTTCGCTGGAACCAAACTCAGGCCTTAGAACGAATTAAAAATTTGCAAAACGTCAAGAAAACAACACATCTAAGCGATGTTCTATATATTGCGAGTCTAAACGAAGTAATTGCCGATGAAAGCGTGGAGCAAATAAATAGTAATTTACAACAAAATCTAGAAGTGTTAAAAGAAGCTGTTGACAAAGCAGACGTAAATTTGATTCAACAAACTATTATTAGTTCGGTTGAAACGATAACCACTTGGTTGGAGACTATTGAATACAAAATATATCTTAACAGACAACAAACATCTGAAGGGCCCTCAAGACAACGAGTAGAACAATTCCATAATTTGAAAGAGGAAGTGGAGACAATTGAAAATAATGTAGGTGAACTTCATGGGATCCTTCAACAAGCTGATCCACTTTACAGCGAAGAAGATCGGCATAGAATCCGTAGTTATATCGATTCACTGCATCAACAAGTTGGAGTGATTGAAACAGTTACTGAAGAAAATGAGCAGTTGGCATCAGGAGATTTAAAACGTTGGGAAGACTTTATCAGTGATGTCGAAATTATTGGAAAGAATATTAATTATTTGAGACGTCAATTGAGCGAACTTAAAGAGTCAGACCACGCTCCCCAGACTAAACTTAATCAGCTAGATGAACTCGAATTGGAAACTAGAAATAACATGGTGAAGTCAACCCATTTAATTACTACAGCTAGAAGCCTATTAAGAGATTTTCCAACGAAAGAAGTACCTGGTGAAGTTTATAACAACTATGATCAAATAAAACAGCTAGAACAACAGGTTTACATTGAACGTGACAAAGTATTGCAATTCCTCTCTTTGGCTGATGACTACGAGCAGACCCTCAATGAATTCAGTCAGATCATTGAAATTGCAGAAGCTCTCGTTGAAAGTCATATTTCCGTCAAAAGCCTTGAACATCTAGAAGACGAAATGCAGAACCATCGCAAATTTTTCGTCAACCTGAGTCATTGCCGAGCAATATTAGAATCTCTAGAAGAAAATCTGGATTCAGAGACACGCGCCATTCACTCGCAATTGCACCAAGACCTTTACGAACGTGCCAAAGTAATTTTAGATAAGTCTACTGGACGATTCCAGCAAATGTCTTTGGCAGCGTCAAGATGGACGCTACTAGAACAGGGCACTCGAGATGAAATGCGATGGTTACAAGTCGCTCAACAAAGAATTCCAGATCTGAATAGCGTCACTTCTTCCGATTACGATAGATACATAGACCTACATCATTCATTAGCTGCTGATATTGCTCATCATCACGCAAAATTAATACATTTAAATGACGTGGCACAGAAATTACAAGAACTCGTGGTTTGTTCTGAGCTTGAGCAAGCATATACCGAGTCTCTGGAAATTATTGGCAGACTCCAAGAGGATGTTCAGAACAATTTAACAAGACTTTTATTATTCGGCGAATCGTGGACTATTTATAATAATTTGAGTGATAAAATTGAGTCTTGGCTAAGAGAAGCGCAAGTGCAATTGAAGAAAATGGAAATCCCATCTGGCCCTAGAGGACATATCAGACAATTCTGGGTAAGAATGCTTTTAATTTTATTTGCAACAAAAATTGTATCTAATTTTTTCAAAAATTAAATTTTGCAGGAATTGAAAGCAAAACATGAAGTAAATAATGCCGCTCGTCATAACGCGACAAAATGTTTGGAAAAATCTCTTCAAATTGTTCCAATTTCGGACGAAATGCTCCAGAGGAAGTTCCATAACGAGCTTCAAACTGAATGGATCAAAGTTACGGAGAGAATAAATGAATTTCACTCATCTATAATTAGTACAATATCTGCTCCGGATGTGCCTATTAATGAAAAACTCGCTTTATTGGAGCAGGAACTTAAAGAACTCCAACAAGATGTCAACGAACTGGGCGGGGTAATTAAAACTGAAGAAGAACTCAGTCTTTACATAGAACGGTTACAAATTATGTCCGAGCGTTTGGAAGCTATTCAAAACGAATTAGGAAAGCTAGGCTTACTATCTACCACCGAATCCGATAAAGTAGGAACTCTATTAGCTTTGAGTAAACGGCTTGACAACATGGTCTCTGAGGAGCTAGAAGGAGGCAATTTAGTACGGGAACGCTTACAAACCATTCAAAAGGAATTAGACAAAGTGCGTAGAAAACATTCCGAACTAAGCAAAATTTTGGACCAGTGTGAAAACACAGAAAAAATGGGAAGCGAAGCTGTCGAAAAAGCGATCAACGAATGCTATGAAGTGGGCGAGGAATTGGTAACTCTATGGCAAGACTTAATGAGTTCCAGACAACTGCTGCATACCCTTCCAATGCGTCTTAGGGCAACAGTGTCTCCGGTGAAAGTGGAAAAAGAAATTTCACAACTCCAAGACGATCATACTTCCATGGAAAAACGATGCGGCCAAATTTTAGCATTATTGCGAACTCGTTTGACTTTGTGGCAAAGATTCGAAAGACAATTGGAGCTGGTGCAGCAGAGCGTACAAGAGGCCGATTTCATGATTGAACTGCTTACGGTTCAAGGCACAGTAGACTATGAAAGACTAAGGAAAGCCACAGAGCGACTAGAGGTGAGTAAAAGCCGTTAATTATTTTATGAGTTCACCCGGTAAATTATATATTGGCAAAAGTATAACTTTAACATTCTTCAAAATTTTCCGTAAGTATAAATAAACATTATGCGCGAACTCGCGCTCAAACTACAAATCTTTTGCATTCAAATCAGTGTCAGTCTTAAATTCGAAACGTATGAACCTCGGTCGCATTTAAAAAAAAAATACGCTCTCACAATTAATTTAAATGAAACAGTTTTAAATTAGTGTTGTCATTTGAATGAAATTGTCTAAAGTGATCGTGTCCGTTCCTGGTCGAAACTAAGGTGATTTTGCAGTGTTGTCTTTTTTTTAGCAGTTGTTAAAAAAAAACAAAATATATTCATACAAATGGTGTTGTTCTCAAGTGACCTAAATGGGTAGCTCACCAAAAAAAGACTACGTATGATTTTTAAGAATTACGGAGAAAAAAAAGTGACGAAACTTTTATTCAATACAGTTAAAATCAGGCGACTGAGCCAGCCAATTAATTGTTTTTTAAGTAATCACGATTTTGTTTCTTTTTTTTCTCTTTAATTAAATCGGTACTGTTTCATGATTTGAAAACAAAATACTAGATTTTTGTTTTGTTATCGTCATGTTTAACATTTGTATGTATATTTTTACTCGTAAAATTGATCATTTTTTACATGGAGAACCACAATTTTTAACGTATTTTACAAAATATAAATATGTATAAGTTATTGTTATTATGTTATTGTTACCACTCTGGTCGCGCTTTAATATATCTACATAGTTGTGTTTTGCAAATATTTATTCGAAACTTAATAATGCTGATAAAACGATAATCTTGTAGTTTTGTTTGTTGAAAAAATATTTTTATTTACTCAGCAACCAAATTAGACTCAACCACAACCAATACAACACCGTAAAATAACTTTTTACCAACATTTCTCTTCATTCGTGATCATACAATGGCTAAATGTTTATTAGTTTGTCAAGAAATAAACTGCTCGTTTATAAAAACAAGCAAGCACATGTTCTCCCATAAAAGTTTATTTAAAATTCCTCGAGATATTCTAAATTTAGTGAATGAAATTTATTTTTTGTGTATACATTTCAGTCAAATTGACGGGAAACTTGCTTGGTGGTAATGGTGACAATATTCTCTATTTTTTAGGGATTATCTGGTGACTTGGTGTCGAGAGAGAATCTGGTGATTGAGTTGCGTACAGCAGCCGAACCACTGGCAGAAAGTTGTGCCCCCGAAGTGTCAGCACGAGTGGAGGCAGCGGTTGATGAAGCAGTGACCGCCTACAATTCCACCTGCACGAATTTGAAGGAATTGTGTACCAAATATCAGAACGCTGCCGATCTCTGGAAACGTTACAAGAAGGCCAGCGATTTAGTGAAAGAATGGATTGAAAATCCTATGGAGTCAGTTGATAACTTACCACCGGAGGAAGCCATCCGACAAGTTAAGGTAGGTTTAATTGTTTTTCGATAATAAGAGAATGCCAAATCTGAAATTGCTTAAATTAGGCCATTTATTATCGTAAATATCGTAAATCTTAATGCAGATGTAATCAAAAAAACTGTCAAAAAAATTACTTTGTTTATAATTGGCTGATAAATGAAGAAATTCGTTATCGGAATGTACACAGATAAGAAAAAAAATAACTGTGGTTCACCCAATTTGTTGCATTTTCATTGAATTTCCCATTTTAATGCATTGCAGCAATATTTAATAACCGCCCTCACTCCTAGAGATCACTTTTTAATAACACAGGCTAAATTTAAAATTAGGTCAATAACATTTAGATTTGATTAAATTTTTTCACATGGTTTCTAACGAAAAACTATTTCTAGCACATCAAAACGATTCAAGCATTTGTTCTCGGATTATTTCCCACACGAAATCTACAACCCCTCTAAAAAGCACGTGCATATTAGGGACGTTTAGCCTACAATAAACTTTAAATAAATTAAGGTTGCCTCATTAAAATTATCAAGACTGGCCCTGGTCAATATATTTAATTTATATTTGCTGAGGTCGTAAAATGTTATTGTATTAAAAGGGGCTAAAGCAACGATAAAGATCGGTTGAATATCTCTATTATCATCCCGAAACCCTCCTTTACGATAGCGAGAATATTTCCAAGGATGAACGTTCAGTAGCCGGCCCGATTTCTATGGGAAAGTTAAAATTAGCAACCGTTTTTTCGGACAGACAAAGTCGACTCGACTCCAAGCGTTTTAGTGTTGTGCAAAATCGTATTAATAACTCAACTATTTTCATTAGTTCCTCCATATTGTGTCGTTGGTTACGATTGCATTTTGTTTAATTAACATCAATCGAATCAATCTTTCATGGAACGGCAGCAGGTCTGGTATTGTTCTCTAAATGTATATATTTTGGAATTCGAATTAAACAAAGGCTCGGGCTATTGCATCTTCGAGATATTTTTGAAAGTTGATGCACACGCGAACTTCCAGCCGGATATATTTAACATAGAAATCATTTCAAACAGGAAGTTTGAGTTGAAGAATTTCAAATGTCATTTCGCGTGTTGTATAGAAATATTAATTTCGGAAAAATATGATAGGAGTTTCGGAAAACTCATTTAGAAAACAATTTTTTTAACATTCGCTGCAATTCCGAACGTATTTCCCGTGCAAATAATATGAAAGAAATAAAAAATCAAATAACACTAAATCGGTGTATGATCAAGATTTGCAAATTATGTAAGCTTCTTTGACTCTCAACATGCACTTTTCTCCTTTCTTCTTTGAAGGTGATATTTCAAATTTCCATTTGCAATGCAAGATACGAAAATTCAACCTTGACCTCTTATTTTTACCACCTCGCATTTTCAATTAAACTTAATGAAAATCGAAACCACAATAACCCTCTCTAATCCGAACGCTAATATAAATTGACACGCAAAACGATTTCGCCCTTAATCGAAAGAATGCAACACCCAAATACAAGTCATACATTTTTAAACTACTTTTCAGATTTACGAGGAAACTCTATCGGGTCATACTAGAAGTCTTGCTGAACTACAAGAATTAGTGGCTGAAATTGCTTCAGCTGTGGGTCTGGACGCCAAAGCCCTTCTTGGAGGTGAAATAGATGCCCTGGGCAAACGTCTCGAAGATGTTCGAAGTAAACTTACTACGTTGGCTGAAGTCGCTGAGACAAAATCGGTAACGCAAAATGCATCCGCAAAAGAGATAATGGATACCAAACTCTATCTGGATTCTGTACAAAAAGTAAGTGAAACAATCAGTTTCATATTTCGATTGTAATTTGAGTTAATGTGATTTAGAGCGTTAACGATATGCAATTAACCAAATTGGACGAGGAAACGGAACAGAAACTCAAAGCACTAAGAGACCATTTGATTGCGCTTGGTAGAACTGAAAGTCAAATTCAAAAGATCAAGAATGAAACTTCTGAAGTATCGACGACTAAAACGGAAACATCGGTGATTGAAATTCTGGAATTATGGCAGCAAGTATTTCGGGATACCTTCCAACAATACCATCGCTTAAGTAGTCGACTGGTAAAGAACGAAGACGCTGCTGCAGCTCTTCGTTTATGGCAAGAATACTTGCAGAACGTACAACAATTCTTGCAAGGCAATACTCCAGGAGACTACCAAAGTCTGTCAGAGCATCAACATCTATGCCAAGTGCATCAGAACCTTCTCACCACTCAGCAAAACGTTTTAATACCTGGAGGTAAAAAAGACGAACGCCTAGCAAGTGGTTTGGTTGAATCTAGCGTCATGGAACAGTTCAACTCTTTAACGAACCTACATAACGAAACCCTCAGTAGGATTATGGAAAGGCATAGCGAAGTGCAAAAACGTCTAGAAGCCTGGGAAAATTATCGATTGGATCAAGCCACTCTCCTCGATTGGCTCAAAGGCGTAGAAAAGGAACGTGAACATATGCAGCTACGGTACTTACATGTGAGACGAATTCCAAAATTGACAAGTCGCATTCAGGCGATTTTGGACAAAATTCCCCAAGGAGAACAGCAAGCCGACAATCTACAACAACAACAAAATTATTTATTACAATTCTGTGATGACGCCCTGGCCACATCAATAAGGATGGAACATGTCGCCATCAAGCAAAGAATATCTAATCTTCAAGCCGGTTTGGACACTTGGAAACAATTTCTCGATAGAATATCCAATCTAGTAATCACACATGAAAATCGCGTTGAGACGGTACAAAAACTCTTTGACGGTATGCAAGCGGTCATCAATGAATCGCAGAACCAATCGTCCCAATCTCACGCCAGCTTAGCTAATCGTTTGGAAGTTCTTCAGAGAACTCGGGAACGACTGGCTTTAGCTGTTAATGATCTAGAACAACTAGGCCTATCGCAAGAACAATTGAAGGAGTGTCTTAGTCCAACGGACTTGAAAACTATTAATCAGCGAATGTGGCTGCTTTGGCACCAACATAGTGATATTGATCATCAACTTGCAGTGGTTTGTCATCAATTTGAAGAAAAATTAGGTATAAAATCCATGTTTGAAACAAGACAAGCAAGATTCATGGCTTGGGCTGACGATTTGGAAAAACGACTTGACCGAGAGACTCAAGGAAGTCTCGCTTTAGATCCCAGAGACTTGCTGCGCAAACTCGAAGTGGAACTGAAAACTGAAATGACACTTAAAGAACGAGAGTATGAATGGTTGATAAGAGTTGGCAAAGAACTGGTGAATTGTTGTGGTGATGACTACGCCGACGTGACCGCAAAACAAGTTATACAAGCCAGAACAGAGGACGTACAAGAGAGTTGGGAAAGATTAGAAAATATTGGTAAAAATAAGGCAGCTAAGATACACGACTTGATCCAGACCACTTTGCAACTAGATGAACGAATTCGCAAAATCAGAGCTTGGCTATCAGAAATCGAAAACCAACTGTCTAAACCATTCATTTTTGAATCTAATGCCAAAGAGATTATCGATAGGAGACTTCAAGACCATGACAAACTAAAAAAATCTATTGAAAATGAAAGTGCAAATATTGCAGAAGTGTTGAATCTGTGCGAACTCCTTCTAAGTGATGAAGACACATTAAAAGCTCACTTCTCCACGGAGAACCTTTCGAACGCAGTCCAAAACTTAGAGCGACGTTGGAAGGCTGTTTGTGGACGTTCAGTTGATAAAAAGAAAAACTCACCTTCATCTGGAAGTTGCTTCAAGAAGTCACGAAGCTGAGTTCCGATCAGGAGCAATGGCTGAGTGAAAAAGAGCAACATCTAAAAGAAATGGATAAGCCAACCTCAAAACTTGACCGTGCGCAAATTGACCAAGCAATATACAGAGTGGAATCCGAAATAAAAGATATCGAGTCCCGCCATCCAACCTTGCAAATTCTCGAGCAGATTTATTCAAAACTCGTTCGTACCAGTGGTACCGATCCAGAAAACATTCAAGAATTAACATCCCGAGCTCGAGTCGTAATCGCTCGTTGGCAAAATCTACTTCCAAAGGGTAAAGCTATTTTGAAAGCACTTCAAACAGAGTTGGCTCCTTTCAAAGAGTTTTCGCTTGCTCACGAAGAGGCTGTGGTGAATTTAAGTAGGATAGATGGAGTATTGACTCAATTGCAACATCTAGAATCTGCCACTCAAAGTCCCGAAGAACTTCTTAAGAAGTTAGAAGAGGTAGAAAGCGAGCTAGCTTGCCAAACGCCTGTTCTAGAAGCAGCCGATCAACTGGGCCTGCGTATACTGAAAAAGCAAAGCAAACCCGATGAACGAGTCAAAATCCAAGAAATGATAGACGAATATCAAGTTCTTTGCAAAGAAATTACCGAACGCATATCGACTATCAAAGCAGAGATCACCCCCGCACTTCAAGAAGTGGATGAGAGTGTCCAAGTGGAAACTCTTAAGTTCGAAGAAGATGCCGCCGTCCAAGTAAATACCCTTCCACCGCAACTACAACGGATGACTTCAATAAGCGCCAAAGACGCGTATTCCGTTGAACTACAAGCAGCCATTGATGAATGCAGAACGAATCTTTTTGAATTGGACGAATTTATTAGCAAGGCTATACCCCAACAAGGATCTCCCGAGTTACCAACCAGCAGCAAGAAAATCGCCAGGCTATCGGCTAAGTGTCAGGCCAGCACTGAACTTATAAGACATCTCCACAATTTGTTGGTAAATGAATGCCATGTCACTAGCGAAGAAGCTTTCAGTGAAGAGGTTCTAGTACTGATTGATACATTCGAAAAGTTAATAGTTAGAGCAAAGGAGAAAGAATTGAAACTGAGGGAATTGAGGTGAGTACTTTATTGTGGTTGCTAGAAGAGGTGTGGTTTTTCTTCAATAATCTTACTAACTGGTGTTTTTTTCCTTTTCTTTATTATCTTCTACAGAACTACTGTGCCAGATGCTTATAGCTTATTGTGCCAACAGTAAGTAGGCTTTTTAATCTTCATAACTATTAATAAGGATCTTTCATAAATCTGAAATTTCTGCTTTGTACAAAAATCTTTCCTAAACTATCTTTACTTTAACTTAATGTCTTCGTATCGTGCCAGAACACCCGCTATTAATAGCCTGTGACATCTATTTTTCGCACTCTAATTATAGCTAGAACATTCATTGAAAATTGTTTTCGTTCTTCAGCGAGGCAGGTCGTTTGCTGTGTCCTCTGTGCACGAAACGTAACTGGGCGCAGCTGGACAACGATTTGTGGCGCCTGGAAAAGTGGCTTCAAGTGGCTGAAGGCTTACAAAGAACTCGGAAACCACCACCGACCAATATTGAACAACTGGAGGACGTGATCCAAGACCATCACGAATTTCTTCTCGATCTGGACAGTCACAAGAGCATCGTGCGTTCACTGAATATAGTGGGAACACACTTGGCCGATCATACTGAAGACGTAGCTAGAGCGAACGAATTACGAGCACGCCTGGAAACTGACAACAAACGGTGGGATAATATTTGTAAAGTGGCGACCGCTTGGCAGGTGCAACTTCAAAGAGCTATGATGGATGTAAGTGAAAAAATTGTGTTATTAATTGTTCCTATCAATTTTTTTTTATAGAATCAACAATTTCATTCAACTCTGACAGAATTATGCGTGTGGTTGGAGAAAAACGAGCGTAAAATTAAAGTTTCAGAACCCGTAGACTTAACAGCGCCTCGAGAAGTTATCGAAAGTAAATTCCAAAACTTCCTGGAATTGAGAGCAGAATTGGAACGTTGCGAACCACGTGTACTGAGTTTGCAAGAGGCAGCGAATCAGCTATTACGCGAAGACGATGCACCAGAGGGTTCCAGCGTGGTTTATCGACAATTAACAGAACTGAGGCTGAAACTCCAATCGCTTATAAGACTGACCGTTGTTTATACATTGAAATTGGGAGCCGTTTTGGGCCGAGACCCTAACGAGATAGGCAGGACGATTGCGTCCAGCCAAAGTTCCCCGTTACAAGCCTTTAATTATGACGTAAGTTTGAGCAGACGTTGTGCTATTTTGTAATGATTAATTGAATGCCACAAAAAAAAACAAATGGTCCTAGTTCTGTTTAGTAGCCCGTAAAACTTGTAATAATAATGTTAATCTAGACTTAAAAAAGTGTGATATTCTCGTGCCATTGTTGTTAAACGATATAATGTTGAGTTTTTTCTTGTTAGTGTGGGTTAGTAATAAAAAAATGTAGATTTTTCGTTGGTGCACACTAGATTTAAAAGAAAAATTTTAGTTAAGTAAGAATGACGAGCACTCTTTTTACAATTTCTTTGCATTTGGACAGCTTTTGGACCAGCCTGATGGGGAGCAGCAATCAAGTTCCGTACGCACAGAAAACGCTTACAAGTAAATATTATTTATTTTTTTTATTTATCATCTTCAACAACGCACATTTTCTCTTAAAACATATTCCAAAATGGAAAAATATGCGTTGGTTGCGTTTAAGCTTCTTACTTTCACCTTAATTAGCATGACCAAACACTTTAGACTCGATATCATCTTACTTTAGAGGAACAAATTGACTTGTAAAGAGACGATGACTAAAAAAATGAGAAAAATTGGGTTTTCCACCACCTTAGTGTAAGAAGTAACCGCCTCGTCGCGCTAAAAACACATACAGTGTGGATCAAGTTCGCAAAGGCCAGGTTGTTGTTTCTTGAACAGTCATCTTTATTAGTTTTGACTCATCGATTCATGATCTGCTATCTACCAACATTGAATCTTTTTTATCATTTAAAACAAATATCAACAGCCTTATTTGACCTATTGTTTTTTCTTCTTTTGTTTTAGTGGTTCATCTGACGATTCCGAAATCAATACTTCCGTCCTAAGACGGGGATGTCGTTTCTTGGGTCGAGTGGTTCGCGCTTCAGTTCCAATCCAAGCTCTGATGCTGCTGATGTTAGGCGCCGCCTCCCTAGTGCCCCATTCGGAAGACGATTACGCCTGTTCTCTAGTCAACTCGATTTCGAACAGTTTCACACCTACCTTACGTTATAACGAGGGAAATCCCCCGATTTAAAGACAAATTATTGTAGCCATTGCCATTAGAGAGGTGTTAGGTCCTAAATCTATTCATTCCATTTCTTGACTTGGATTTTCTCTTGTTGGCCAAGAAGAAATCAAGTCTTTTTACTCTTTTGTTAAATGCTTTTTTATAACGGAAACAAATGAATTTTTATTTTTGTTTAAATATCCGGCAGCTGTGTTGTTTTGCCTTAAACACTGACAAATATCTATTGTTGTAATAGCTTTTGTAGTTTTTATATAAAATGTGAATATTTGTATATTGGGAAGTACGAATACGAACGAATATATATTTTATACTGTTGATTCTATATGAGAAATGGTTGTGCTTTACTTAACAGTTGAGATTATAGAACGAACCGTAGTCAAAAATGAACTCTCCACATTTCAACGGTTCGTTCTTGTTTAATTACTGGCAAGTGTCGCCTAAAATAGATCCTCTCTCCAGTTTTATTTTAGGTGTTTTACGAACCCAAACTCTTTATGATTCTCCCCTAGATTTATTTATAAACTGATTGGGTTCTCGCTTGTATAATTGTTGTTTTATTTTATTGAATCGCTTTTTTTGTTTCAAACCAACAAACTCACCTATTATTATTGTTCTTATTATTATTATTATTATATACTAACCCTCCTCAAAAATATACCTATATTTCGAACGCTTTATAATTATTTCTTTGAGGTACTTAAAAATAGGATTGTTTTATTTTTCGAAATATCGTATCCCATTAGTTTATAAAGTTTATTTATAATAAATCTCTTAAAAATAATACTTTATTGGCTTTATTTAATGTCACTACTTAAGAAAGGTAGATGGCCAGCAATGCAATAAAACATTATTAAGCACAAGCAGTGCCTGCAATCACATCGGCAACTTTAACTCTGAAAATTCTATAATTCACCTCGTTTGGATCGAGTTCACGATAAATAAATTGTGGCATTTTATCTGAAAGTATCCAAAGATTTCTTTCTGCATCGATCTAGAAAGGAAAAAACGCAATTTTTGGAAAATACTCCATTTTTTGGATCGGTCTACCTTAATGTCATTGGTGAAAATTAGTCTCCCGGGATCTGAAGCCACTAAAGCGACATTCTCCGGTGTTAAATGTCTTTTTGTGTTCCAACACGCCACTCCGTCTTTGTTCAATTGAGTTAAGAAAAGACTATTAGATTCTTCATCAAAAGCTGATGCAGAGGTCTGAGATTTTTCACCTTTTAATCCTTGCAACTGAAAAGCATTTCATTTTTAAAAAAATTATTTTTAAAAAGAAATTAACCCTACCTTGAAAGCATAATATATATGAGGATCATTGGCGGCCGTTTTATTTCTTAAAATTGCAGTATTAACCGAAAATTCATTTAAACTGGCCAGCGGATGGAAATATGCTGTGCGGAAGCTAAAGAAATAAAACGGAGTGTTACTAATTTGATTAAATTACTTAGGGTCATCCGTGACCACTTCAAAATATACTTTAACCGATTTCGCATCTCATATTCATACAAAATACAACAATCATAATACCCGTTTTGATCTGCAGGTCCTAATGCCAATCCAAAAACACCGTCGGTCCATTGGAAATTCACGCCGCCCACATTAAAATCACCATGAAGCGGATCGAAATGGAAGAAGTTATGTTTGAATCTCCAAGAATCGTTTTCTTTCAAAGAATAAGCAATAATCCCATAGCCACCCAAGTCGGGAACATACGCGTAGGCCTCATCACATTTATCTTTGTCAACGTCCACCACCTAAAACAGTTTTTTCTTTTTTATATGTATTTACACCCACGTCGAGTACGTTTGAAACATAGAGAATAAAACTTTTACTTGAAAAATGCATAAATTAGTCAAACGAACAACAATGAGTAATAAAAATGAATTGAAAAAGCCGGATTCTTACTATATTAGCGAAGAAAGAGTCTTGCTTCAGATCCTCGGCTTTGAAGGTATACCTTCTGATAAGTTTGTCAGTGTTCAAATCGTAAATAACTATAGCTGGTGGTGAAATCACGGTTGGTTCGCCTAAAATGTCAGCAAGTCCAGTGTCCATGACCCATAAACGATCGCAAACATCCACAAAAACTCTTTAAAAAAGAAAATATTCTTTTAAAGAGAAAATATTTTAACAAAATTCTTTGCGCGCAAACCTAAAGACTGAAACAATGTAATTGTCATCTTCTGGCTTGCCGCCTGCTTTAGGCAAAATATTAGCTTTCCAATCTGGATATGGGACAATAGACGCAGTCTTATTGATAGGCTCATCGAGAGACACGTAACCTAAGGAAGCCGCAACCCCATTTTTCCATCTGAAATTATTGTCATGTCATTAATGAATAATTAATATTAAATAACAATTAGCATATTTTCCCAATAAATTACTCAATTCAACGATCAGGGTTAAATATAACTACAAGAAATTGCACACTCACCTTGGTACCGTGACAAACAACTTATTTTTCCATCTATCCAGGCCCAATGGCAGATTATTGCCAGGCACGTAATCTCCATCTTTGAGTGCAGCATTATGGACTTCTTCACTGGGCCAGGCAAAAGATAATTCCTTCCATGCAAACACTTCCTCGAGATTGGCTAAAGCCGATACTTGGTGATCGTGCCCGACTAACGCGAACACGAAGAACGAAAAGTAAAAACACAACATGTTGGTCGGGTGGACTTCAACCAACAACTGACCAGAATAATCGAAAAGAGAATGGTTTTATAACGAAGAATTGATTGATGGCGACGATGTTGCCTTTGACGTTTATTGTTAAGGTCGAGGATGGCATTAAGACGCTTTTTATTGTTTTATATGGATACTGGATGGCTAAAATTTGTTTTTATATAGTCAGGCAAGTTGACGCTAACCGAGAAAATAGGTAAAATTCCCCACATAAATGCTCGGTGACTGATCAGTTTTCTAAGCTTTAATAATTCTTTTCCTTATCGTATATCCATTTTTGACTATTGGTAACCTTGACTGGAAGCAATTAGAGGTTTAACAGTGCTTACATAACTCGACTTAGGAAAAAAAGATGAATTAAAAATTTCAATTGTCACGATGAAAGGTACAAATTGGGTGAACTTTAAAGAACCCCTCTAATAATTAGATGGAAAATGTTTTCGTTACAACATTGCTCATTCGAAATAATCAGATTTTGCAACAATGTGTCTGACATCACGAATTATTGGCTGAAATCGTAAAATTGTTATTGGCACAACAAAGGCTAACAGAAATTTATTAAAATTCTGTACAGGATTTAAAACGAGAGACACTAAATATGTAAATATGTACATGTACAGTCTGAGCACAAACCAACTATCAGATGCTTAAGATGTCAAAAAATTACCACTTAGGGTACACGTGGGCACCAAAGATTAGGATAATATCTATCATATCATTTAGAGATCAAAGGGTTCTAAAAATTGAAAAAAAAATCATAATCAAGAAAGAAAGAGTTCAGTTTTATAGTCAGATTTTATATAAAATTATTAAACTATATTGCATGACCAAGTCAAGTGAAAAATTTGAAAAATTACCTCAAAAAATACATCGAACAAAACTTTAAGTTGAAAATGTTTATTGAGACTTTGCTAATGACATATCATATGAACAATTGAAGGTGTTTACACAGTGACAGTTTAAAAATCGCCCTACTATAAGGAAGAAAGGTGTTTTTTATTAATGTCTTGTATATTAATCGAATGAAGGTCATTGATATTCATCGTAGAACGAAAGAACAACATAGCAGTTCAACTTTGAATTGAAAAAATGACCTCAGTTACCAGATTTAGAGCCTATTGAAAACTTATGGATGATGGTTGAAAAGCCAATTACTACACAGTACGTGGAAAACAATTACAAAAAAAGAGGCACGAGTCCTATTTAGAATATTACTGATGCCTAATTAACCAATCCTCTGTGAATAAATAAACGGATGTCAAAGTTTGTTAAAAACGAGTCAGGAAACAAGCTTTAATTTTTGCACAATAATTGGTTACAGAGAAAAAAGAACTGTTTTGCAACCGTAAATTTTGGCAGGCCTCATCAAATATTGTGCAAAAAAACGACAAACCAGAAACCATACAAGTGGTTTTCGATGTTGACAACAAGTATTTCTCGTTTATGGTATCTACCTAATATTATAAAAATTATTATTGAAAAGTATAATTTTACCGCCCTGTATAATATTAACGTCTGTGTTAGTATGACATTGAAGTAGATGACTTTCATTATCCTCGGTTGTAATGAATATATTTTTAAAGCAGGTTTCTTTTTTTCTAGAATTTTCGCTCCAGCATTGTTTCAATATTGTTACGTCATACAATTATAATTATAATTTTTCAATTTCATATTGAACTTACAGTGCCCTTAAAGGGTCGATGTTATGCTAATTGTTCCGGACCACAACTCGCCAACCCATTTATTATAATAATTTTCTTTGTTATTTGACTGACGACGATTATGTAATACGTATTTTCGGTTCCAAATTATAAATAACGACGTCAAATTAGGGGAAAAATAAGGCAGGTCTTTTTTTATATTTCACAACGCCATTGACCGTGTTGCGATTTGGCATTGACTCCAGCTAATTTGAAAAACGAAATATCTCGATTTTTATGCACACGTTATTTATTTGGAATAGATCAGTGGCGGTGCATAAAGCCAAAACTCACCATTTCTAAATCGTATAACCGCAAATAACAAACTTCTATCATTTTTTTCCTTAATGCCAAGACAATCTGAGAGTTTAATAAGGTAGTTTGAGCTTTCACGTCTGGAAACATTATTTAGAGAATTTTCATTGAAACAAATTTCAGTCTCGCCATCAATGATAGCACTTCGACCTCTCCTTCATTACCTCTGAAGATGTTCGTCACAAATGTGACCGAAATACTAGGTATAAAAACCTTTGAACCCGGATGAACATTCTTTTAACCGTCCTAGAACTTGTTTGAAAAACTAAACTGGAACATCGCCATCATTCAATTAACTAATCTATCTACTTCTATAGTTTTTGACACTTGAGAACGGTCAACATGTTATCAGATACCATATTACCAAACTCGTAACTTAATTATGATTAATTCAGAGCTCCGTCAAGTCTGGTTCTGTCCTTAAGCTGGGATTATAGTTTTTATTTGTGGAAACGCCACTGATTTAAAACGACGGCGAAATTTGTGAATGAAAGGAACTAATTTAACACGTATCAGAAGAGTACCAAAGGGGGGAGAACCTTCAGGGCGAATTACGAAAAATTTAGATTAGATTTATTTAAAAAAATAGGTCAGGGTTTGAAAGAAGTTCTCAATTTTAGTTCAAATTTTAATTCACTGTTTCAAACACAGTACAATTTTGGATGCACTATCATTTATTGATTCTAAAAGCACCTTAATTTTTTTTGCCAGGTTTCGTGTAGTACAATGAAAGCATTCTAACGAGAAATTTCCAAAATTATCACCTCTGAACGTATAATCAAGGAATTCATAATTCAGCAGGTTACTTGTGTCTATTTGCAGGAATAACAAGGTTTATTGTTTTTGTTCATTTCAATATGAAGTTAAACGTTTTATTTGTTCTATTTTTCTATCCTTTAATGGTTTTTTCCAAGTGGAAAATTCCATTTCTTAAAGACTATTTCAAGATTAATAGGGCAGACAACATTGTGGAAGCACATTTGTGTTGGAATAAAGGTAAAAATATAAATATAAAACAAAAAAATTGAATTTTCACATACGATTAGTATTAAATCTGGGACTAGACATACATATGTATGTATGGTGGTCACTAAATGTTGTCGACCAAATTTCCTTAAACTGGATTACTTCTTGAAAAAATACATTTCTTATTTCAATTATGTAAGAAATAAAATGGAATTAGAACATTCTGTATATTTTTTATATTAAAATCGACTAGGTGTTGTTAAAAATTTTGATATTTAGGTGATATTTTAAAACTACAATCCAGTATGAATGACTTTGGTATCAGATACGTGTTCAGGGATTCGTCAAATGAAAATTCCGTTAATTTTGAATCCAGAACCTATCTTGCTGACATGAAGTGCGATTTTTTCGAGTTGCTTTTCAAAGAAGTAATAAATGTGTGTGTTTGGAACACATTTTTCTAAAATTCCTATATTTCAGTCACGAGACAAACATTTTTAAAATATCCAATAAAATGGCTTATATTCGGCAACATGACAACATTGAAAAACTCAAAGTACGACATACCAGTGAACAGTTACATAATGGTAGTCGAACCGGGAATCAGTACTGAGTCTCTCTTGATTTCAAGCTTGTATAACTTAAAGGACAAATCCAAATATTTCGTAAACACTGTAGCCCTCTGGAAAGCCCAAGACGGGTTCCTGTATTTCCATACGATTATTCCATCTAGAGATAGGTGGAATTTTCATGGAATGCCAATGACAGTTTCCTATGTTATAACTGATAATAGAAGCTCAAGCGATAGTAACATCTATGATAATAGGTAGGTACAAACTTTTAGTCCTCTGAAAAATATTCAGTTATTTTGAATCAGATATAAACTTTTGGACAAGACTACTGTCATCAATCTGGTTTTGTACAACCATTTTGTAGACATATGGAACATGACACATAAGAAAATATATAGATCAGATTGGGGTTTACAATTTGACCCCATTAAACACTTTTATTCAGGAATGATGGGTGATATATACAATAACCATGCAGATGTTGCAGGTTGCAAACGAAAATATTTAAGAAACCTGTATATCTTTCAATTTCTTCTGTTAGGTACCATACAATATACACCCTCGGACCGTTTAAAATACTTCAAATATCTTGTGTCGACCACCAGACATATTCAAGTGTGCATAATATATAGGGCACCTCCATTAGCCTATTCCGAAAACTTATTTGTCATTCCATTTGATGATCAGGTCTGGATTGGGTGCGGAATCATTTTAACCGCTTGCTGTATCGTAATATGGCTGATAATGCGATGGGAAAGTAATGTGAGAAATTTTAAAGCAAACAGGCATGAATCATTAGAAAACGCTCCAAGTTTTCTTGACATTGTCATGATGAATGTGGGTAGAGCATTTTACATTTAACTGCGTATTTCAAATATCCTTTCCAGATTGGAGCTTTATGTCAAATGGATTATTTTAATGAGCCAAGGAGTATTGCGGGCAAAATTGCCATTTTTAGTTTGCTATTCAGTTTCAGCTATATCTACACAGCATTTTGTGCACGAATAGTCATATTACTTCAGTCTACAGCAGGTAATTTCCGTGATTTCAGTGATGCCCTTTATGAAGCGAATATGGGTTTCGGCGTGGAAAAGACACCATACAACGTCTATTATTTTACTGTAAATTCAAGTAGAACTTAATGGAAAGTTAAAATTGTTAGAACAAATTTCCTTACAGGTTCCAAACCCACGGATAAACGAAGAATGGCGCAGACGAATTTACGAGACTAAACTTGCACCAGATGGAAAACCTCCAATTTTCTATTCGTCGGCTGAAGGAATGAAACTGGTTCAAAATTCTTTTTTTGCTTTTCACGTCGAACAAACTACGGCTGGTGATTTAATCTCTGCCACATTCACTGAACAGGAAAAATGCTCCACACGGAAAATACCTTCGCTTTTCCAAGGAGATGTTCCTTATATTGCTTGTAATAAAAACTCAACGCTTATTGAATTTTTTATGATTGGGTAAGTAACCGGCCATTTTTTCCTTGACTAATTGGCTTTTTATTTTAGATTTTTTCGATTATTTGAAACAGGTGTGTTCGAGAGGGAGAGTAGGAGGAGGTATTTGAAACTACCCAAATGCTTGGGAAACAAGGGCAATTTCTTCAGTGTTGGACTGATCGAATGTTATTTTGCTTTTACGATATTTCTAATAGGATTGGCTTTAAGTTTGTTGACATTCATTTTGGAAATAATAATTAGCAAAACCATGATGGGAAAACTATTGTTACGCCATTTTCATGATAAGCGTATATGAGTAAAAAAGCGGCTGAGCCTATTTAATCAATTTAGTCAGAAACTAGGTAATTAAAAAAATCAAAATAATGACATATGAAAACGTCAGTCGAAGCAACTAATCTCTATGAAAAAAATTTTTAAATCTCCACACTCCATTATTAGGTAAGTTATATAAAACGATTATTAAAGTAATGGAAGAATTATACAAAAATAATAATGAAGAAAAACACGCAAAAAATGTAACTTTTCAAAATGGTATTCAATATTGTCAAAAACGAAGATAAATAGTAAAATGGCCGGCTGTATTACGTGACCTGACCTCACTCTATCCTATTTGGCAGGTTCAGAGAATAAATGATATTCTTCATTTTAGCCTGTATTTAATCCTATATAATCTGAATTTATTTCTAATTTATATGTTTATTAGAGTATATTTCACAAGTATAGCGATGTTCAGACTCTATCTATCTACATTTGTCTGAACCAAATGTACCTTTGGTGATTCAAGATTCAGAAAAAATAAAATAATTTGTTATTATTTAGCGCATTTTTACGTTTTCTTTTTGATAAAATTTTCAGGCGCGTTTTATCGCAAACTTCAAATCTGTCTTCGCCGTCGCATGATCAAAAATCGTTGTCTCAGAGCGATCAATTTTTAATGTCCGGAGAACAGCAAATGCAATTAGAAATCCAAAGTTTAAAAGCTCAAATAGGGAACTTGAAAGCCGCTGTGAACACTTTACACGAAGACACAGAAAAACGGGAAATAGCAGTTGCGGAAATCGCGAGGGAAAAGGAAAAAATCACAATGGAATTGTTGAAGCAAAAGAGATCGTATAGAAGTTTGCTGCTTCAGTTAGAAGAAGAGCGTAAATTTTATTATAAAGAAAAGGAGGCTTATTGTAAGGAAATGACTCAATACAAGAAGCTTAGACAGGCGTTAAGCTCTACTACAACTGCAACATCTTCAACAAGTAATAGTAAAGAAAATGAGCAGTCTAAGAAGGAAATCGCCAAAATTAAACTGATGTTGAATCAAACTTTAGAAGCCAATTACAATTTAAGCATAAAATTTTTGAGAATGAAAAACACAAAGACGTGTTTGAAAAGTGAATATAAAACGTTACAATTGGAATACGAAAAGGTACGTTTTTAACGCAAAAACCCTAAAAATAATAAATATAATATTTCAGTTGGTGAACGATTACAAAGCAAAAATCCATGATCTCTCTCAAGAGTTGAACAATTTAATTCTAAAACGCTTAAACAGTCCTATTTCTGGTAGCAGCAAGAAATATTTAAATGTAATTCATTAATATTTCAAAAATCTACCACTCTTACGTTGAATTTATTTTAAAAATTTACAGCTTGTGAAGCAAAATAGCTGTTTAGTCTATGAAAACCTTTGTCTACAATTGGAGGTTGACAACCTACGGTTGAAATATCAGAAACTCAAGTTAAGCAATTTGAAGAACGAAACCAATAGCAAATTGAAATACATCAAACACAATGAAGAAACGAAAAAAACGTATGCTAAAAAACAAAAGAAAATTCGTATAAAGGAAGAACGTCCCGTAAAAGATGTACAACCAATACCATCTACAAGTACAGATCAATGTTCTAATGAAATTCAGAAAATTTTCGAAAGATATCAATTGCCTGACATCCCAAACATACAAATGTTCAGCAATGAGATGCATAAACAGAATTTAGTACAGGCGAGTGAGGAGAATACTAATGTGAATAAAAATATAAAAATATCACAAAAATCGAGTTCCAAATTAGACCTCTTTCAAATCTCCAACACCACATCCAAAAGTTCCATACAGGGTAGTTTGGTTCGAGTCCGATCATTGCCAGAAATTATTCAACGAGATTAGGCGATTTAGGGTACATCATTATTACAGTACATTTTTTAAGTTTAATGCATGTTAATCGTTCATTATTGACAATAAAAGTATTAGAATTAATTATTTCTGCAGTGGCTGGCAATATGGTATTGTCAATGCAAAAGAGGTAGTAATTTAACACATAACCTTCAAGTTAGTTTTGTTTACTAGAATTTTTCAGTTTTGAACGTTTCTACTTAAAGAAAATGAATAATATTGAATTACGAACTGAAAATGAACCAGACGTATCTTCAACTGACGAAACCAGTCTTTTAGTAATAATCATAGATACAAATCCTACTCAAAAACTACTGCGAGATAAAGCAAGTCAGCTAACAACTGTTGTAGACTCTGTAATAGCTTTTGCTAATTCCCATTTGATGCAAAAGGCCCAAAATAAATTAGCTATAATGGCTTGCCACTCAAAAACTAGGTACTTCAAAGAGTTTTACTTATTTTTTTCTATATTTAAGCAACATGTTTTTAGCCAGTTTGTGTATCCTGGTCCTCGGAAACCTGTGGATGTAAGACAAGTGGATGGTCAATATGAAATATTTTTGCAAGTTGAAAAAACTGTAAAACAAAACCTCTCTCTATTGTTAGCTTCTGAAAACTCCACAATAGCAACTGAATCATTACTAGCTGGAGCTATTGCTATGGCCTTGTGTTATATTGCACGAATTCAAAGAACAAAATCCGCTGGAATTAAAGTATTGAACAGTGTGCTGTTTTGCTTTTGAATTATTTTTCGAATTTTTAGCTAAATAGTAGAATTTTAATTGTATCTGGTAGTGGAGACTCAGCATCTCAATACATGAATTACATGAATGTATTTTTTACTGCTCAAAAGCAAAATGTTGTTTTGGATGTTTGCACCCTGGATCAGCATCTTAGTCTTTTACAACAGGGTTGCGACATAACAAATGGCTTGTATTTAAAAGTTCCCCAAGTTTCAGCATTATTACAATTTCTACTGGTACGTTATAGTGTTTACAATGAAATAAAGACGCCCATTCATTTCTTTTTCGATTTAGTGGGTATTTTTACCGGAACCACCTATCAGAGAGAAATTAGTACTTCCTCCTCCAGTCAAAGTAGATTATAGAGCTGCTTGTTTTTGTCACAGAGAACTGATTGACATCGGTTACGTATGTTCAGTATGCCTATCAAGTAAGTATGCAACTAGAAATTAATTTGTTTTTTAAAATTGCCTTCTTTTTAGTTTTTTGCAAGTTTAGTCCAATATGTACTACATGCCAGTAAGTATTACTTTTATGGAAATGTATGACAAAAGAATAATTGGGTAATTTTTAACATTGCAGCACTGTGTTCAAGATTCCAGGTCCGCTCGCTGTAAAATCTAAGAAGAAAAAGATGAAATTGTAAAATGATTTGATCTTCTAATTAACTCCTTATTAGACAACAACGATGTTACTTCATCTTACACTGTCATAAGACCATAAAACCTCAAGACCCTAATATGAATCGCAAATTTCTGGTACTAAGAAACACATATTAAAACTCAAGATGATGTGCGAATCGCTCGAATATTATTCCTTTATAATACAACAAAATAATAGATATTCTGCAAACTACCAGAAACCTCTCCGTCCCGTACAATTCATAGAATTTTATCTGACTTTATCACTCGTATGCAGCACTTTGGCCACTATCAGTCCCAATGCTGTCACTGCCGCTAGGCTTAACCCTGCTTTCCACCAAACTGTTGGGTCATTTGTGATTACTCCAAATTCTCTGAAGTTTCTAATAAATAACAAATTAATTACTTTTTAAATAAGTTCAAAACGAAAAGTGCTAATTTTTCCATGCAACGTTTAAAGATACAATCAAGCAAAACAGGCATTTTTTTAATAAAAATTGTTATTCTTTGAAATTTTATTGACAGAATCCCAATCATCGTTTCGTTAAGCATATGGACCATATAGTCAATAGAGAAATTCAAACACAAAGGCTGTTCATTTGAGTTTTCTTAAGGTTCAAAACTTTTATATTTTCATGCATAAAAATACCCCATCAAAACCCTGTTCACTTTAGATTTACTCTCAAAATGACAGGTCTGTGTGGAATCAATTTACTGTCTTCTCAAATAACTGAACAGCCCTCGTACAATAAATAGTGGTTATTATTAAATTTAATAAAACGGTTGCCAATTAGTAGTCAATATTGTGTTTTAACCACACAATTACATGAACATACTGCAAATATAGAATAAAAATGAATTGCAACCTGCAAACTTCGTATAACCACTCAGAAGGTTGAGGACGCAACAACAACATATGAACCAAGCGCCGTAACGGACTGTAAAACAAAAAGTATCAAAATCAAAATTAAACTTCATAAAGTTGAACCGATCGTGTTTTAAGCTTTTTTAACTAAAATTTTCGTTGTGTTAATGACATCGGAGATAACAAATTGAACAAACCTCCTGTTATAAAATAATATCCAGGCAGCTTGAAATCGACTGCAGAGTTATTAAAAAGAGATTAAAAAATACACTGTAAAGGTAGAATTACTTACGGAAAAGCAGCCATTGTAGCCAATTTTACAAAAACGTCCTTCCTAAAGTGTCCCTTGATGCTAAATCGTTGCGGGGGCAATATTTTGTACTTCTGACAAAATGCTGCTGGTTGCAATAAATATTCTTGTCGTACCTCTTCCAGATCATCCTTACAAGCAACTATTAATACAGGTATTTTACTATCAGCAAAGTATTTCTGAAAAGTAAAAAAATAAAACTTCGATCTTCAATTTTAATATAATCACAACTTACAATATAAATACGTGCTATATACTCAAAACTCTTTGGATTATTAATGTCGTATAGTAAACACGCAACATCACATTGAACCTCATAAGGTAACAATGGATCTGAGACGTTCCTTACGTTGATATCACGTAAAACCATTATTTTTTCTTGTCCATAGACCTGGACATTATTCACTGTACAAGTTGGAGTTCCGGATTTCTCCGAGATAGTCTTTGACTGAAAAAACTTTCGAGTAAAACCAGATTTCAATTATAAATTTACTTACGTCTACCACATTTCTAATAAAACTTCTACAAAATGTCGACTTTCCAGAATTACTAGGACCAATTACATGACACTGATATACATTTCTACTGGACTGTTTTTTGGCTAGATCCAATTTCTTTTCGCGAGTTACTAAAAATAACCAATTACTTCTTTACATCGACAGATCTTAACGAATGGCACCTGTAACTGCTGAAACTTGACTCTCGTTTTCGTAAACATTATACCCTAAATAGGCGAGATACTCAAATGTTCTCGGCAAATCAACTAAAGTCATTAGGGCCCATTGACACATGTAGCTCTGATACGTGATCCAACCTTTTTCATTTGTTTGTACCATTGCGCTTACGTCAGGGGGCCAGGCTGGAGTTGGACAAGTGGAAAACAGTTCGTCATATTCAGCAGGCGATAAAGCTTTGTCCCTGTCTTTGTCATACCTTTCGAAAATATGAGTCAAAAATTGTTGTCCTTTGTGGGATAGTTCAGTCGTACAACCAGTCGGTATTTTAATACTGCAAGAGGGAAAAACGGTTAANTATCTACACAGCATTTTGTGCACGAATAGTCATATTACTTCAGTCTACAGCAGGTAATTTCCGTGATTTCAGTGATGCCCTTTATGAAGCGAATATGGGTTTCGGCGTGGAAAAGACACCATACAACGTCTATTATTTTACTGTAAATTCAAGTAGAACTTAATGGAAAGTTAAAATTGTTAGAACAAATTTCCTTACAGGTTCCAAACCCACGGATAAACGAAGAATGGCGCAGACGAATTTACGAGACTAAACTTGCACCAGATGGAAAACCTCCAATTTTCTATTCGTCGGCTGAAGGAATGAAACTGGTTCAAAATTCTTTTTTTGCTTTTCACGTCGAACAAACTACGGCTGGTGATTTAATCTCTGCCACATTCACTGAACAGGAAAAATGCTCCACACGGAAAATACCTTCGCTTTTCCAAGGAGATGTTCCTTATATTGCTTGTAATAAAAACTCAACGCTTATTGAATTTTTTATGATTGGGTAAGTAACCGGCCATTTTTTCCTTGACTAATTGGCTTTTTATTTTAGATTTTTTCGATTATTTGAAACAGGTGTGTTCGAGAGGGAGAGTAGGAGGAGGTATTTGAAACTACCCAAATGCTTGGGAAACAAGGGCAATTTCTTCAGTGTTGGACTGATCGAATGTTATTTTGCTTTTACGATATTTCTAATAGGATTGGCTTTAAGTTTGTTGACATTCATTTTGGAAATAATAATTAGCAAAACCATGATGGGAAAACTATTGTTACGCCATTTTCATGATAAGCGTATATGAGTAAAAAAGCGGCTGAGCCTATTTAATCAATTTAGTCAGAAACTAGGTAATTAAAAAAATCAAAATAATGACATATGAAAACGTCAGTCGAAGCAACTAATCTCTATGAAAAAAATTTTTAAATCTCCACACTCCATTATTAGGTAAGTTATATAAAACGATTATTAAAGTAATGGAAGAATTATACAAAAATAATAATGAAGAAAAACACGCAAAAAATGTAACTTTTCAAAATGGTATTCAATATTGTCAAAAACGAAGATAAATAGTAAAATGGCCGGCTGTATTACGTGACCTGACCTCACTCTATCCTATTTGGCAGGTTCAGAGAATAAATGATATTCTTCATTTTAGCCTGTATTTAATCCTATATAATCTGAATTTATTTCTAATTTATATGTTTATTAGAGTATATTTCACAAGTATAGCGATGTTCAGACTCTATCTATCTACATTTGTCTGAACCAAATGTACCTTTGGTGATTCAAGATTCAGAAAAAATAAAATAATTTGTTATTATTTAGCGCATTTTTACGTTTTCTTTTTGATAAAATTTTCAGGCGCGTTTTATCGCAAACTTCAAATCTGTCTTCGCCGTCGCATGATCAAAAATCGTTGTCTCAGAGCGATCAATTTTTAATGTCCGGAGAACAGCAAATGCAATTAGAAATCCAAAGTTTAAAAGCTCAAATAGGGAACTTGAAAGCCGCTGTGAACACTTTACACGAAGACACAGAAAAACGGGAAATAGCAGTTGCGGAAATCGCGAGGGAAAAGGAAAAAATCACAATGGAATTGTTGAAGCAAAAGAGATCGTATAGAAGTTTGCTGCTTCAGTTAGAAGAAGAGCGTAAATTTTATTATAAAGAAAAGGAGGCTTATTGTAAGGAAATGACTCAATACAAGAAGCTTAGACAGGCGTTAAGCTCTACTACAACTGCAACATCTTCAACAAGTAATAGTAAAGAAAATGAGCAGTCTAAGAAGGAAATCGCCAAAATTAAACTGATGTTGAATCAAACTTTAGAAGCCAATTACAATTTAAGCATAAAATTTTTGAGAATGAAAAACACAAAGACGTGTTTGAAAAGTGAATATAAAACGTTACAATTGGAATACGAAAAGGTACGTTTTTAACGCAAAAACCCTAAAAATAATAAATATAATATTTCAGTTGGTGAACGATTACAAAGCAAAAATCCATGATCTCTCTCAAGAGTTGAACAATTTAATTCTAAAACGCTTAAACAGTCCTATTTCTGGTAGCAGCAAGAAATATTTAAATGTAATTCATTAATATTTCAAAAATCTACCACTCTTACGTTGAATTTATTTTAAAAATTTACAGCTTGTGAAGCAAAATAGCTGTTTAGTCTATGAAAACCTTTGTCTACAATTGGAGGTTGACAACCTACGGTTGAAATATCAGAAACTCAAGTTAAGCAATTTGAAGAACGAAACCAATAGCAAATTGAAATACATCAAACACAATGAAGAAACGAAAAAAACGTATGCTAAAAAACAAAAGAAAATTCGTATAAAGGAAGAACGTCCCGTAAAAGATGTACAACCAATACCATCTACAAGTACAGATCAATGTTCTAATGAAATTCAGAAAATTTTCGAAAGATATCAATTGCCTGACATCCCAAACATACAAATGTTCAGCAATGAGATGCATAATCAGAATTTAGTACAGGCGAGTGAGGAGAATACTAATGTGAATAAAAATATAAAAATATCACAAAAATCGAGTTCCAAATTAGACCTCTTTCAAATCTCCAACACCACATCCAAAAGTTCCATACAGGGTAGTTTGGTTCGAGTCCGATCATTGCCAGAAATTATTCAACGAGATTAGGCGATTTAGGGTACATCATTATTACAGTACATTTTTTAAGTTTAATGCATGTTAATCGTTCATTATTGACAATAAAAGTATTAGAATTAATTATTTCTGCAGTGGCTGGCAATATGGTATTGTCAATGCAAAAGAGGTAGTAATTTAACACATAACCTTCAAGTTAGTTTTGTTTACTAGAATTTTTCAGTTTTGAACGTTTCTACTTAAAGAAAATGAATAATATTGAATTACGAACTGAAAATGAACCAGACGTATCTTCAACTGACGAAACCAGTCTTTTAGTAATAATCATAGATACAAATCCTACTCAAAAACTACTGCGAGATAAAGCAAGTCAGCTAACAACTGTTGTAGACTCTGTAATAGCTTTTGCTAATTCCCATTTGATGCAAAAGGCCCAAAATAAATTAGCTATAATGGCTTGCCACTCAAAAACTAGGTACTTCAAAGAGTTTTACTTATTTTTTTCTATATTTAAGCAACATGTTTTTAGCCAGTTTGTGTATCCTGGTCCTCGGAAACCTGTGGATGTAAGACAAGTGGATGGTCAATATGAAATATTTTTGCAAGTTGAAAAAACTGTAAAACAAAACCTCTCTCTATTGTTAGCTTCTGAAAACTCCACAATAGCAACTGAATCATTACTAGCTGGAGCTATTGCTATGGCCTTGTGTTATATTGCACGAATTCAAAGAACAAAATCCGCTGGAATTAAAGTATTGAACAGTGTGCTGTTTTGCTTTTGAATTATTTTTCGAATTTTTAGCTAAATAGTAGAATTTTAATTGTATCTGGTAGTGGAGACTCAGCATCTCAATACATGAATTACATGAATGTATTTTTTACTGCTCAAAAGCAAAATGTTGTTTTGGATGTTTGCACCCTGGATCAGCATCTTAGTCTTTTACAACAGGGTTGCGACATAACAAATGGCTTGTATTTAAAAGTTCCCCAAGTTTCAGCATTATTACAATTTCTACTGGTACGTTATAGTGTTTACAATGAAATAAAGACGCCCATTCATTTCTTTTTCGATTTAGTGGGTATTTTTACCGGAACCACCTATCAGAGAGAAATTAGTACTTCCTCCTCCAGTCAAAGTAGATTATAGAGCTGCTTGTTTTTGTCACAGAGAACTGATTGACATCGGTTACGTATGTTCAGTATGCCTATCAAGTAAGTATGCAACTAGAAATTAATTTGTTTTTTAAAATTGCCTTCTTTTTAGTTTTTTGCAAGTTTAGTCCAATATGTACTACATGCCAGTAAGTATTACTTTTATGGAAATGTATGACAAAAGAATAATTGGGTAATTTTTAACATTGCAGCACTGTGTTCAAGATTCCAGGTCCGCTCGCTGTAAAATCTAAGAAGAAAAAGATGAAATTGTAAAATGATTTGATCTTCTAATTAACTCCTTATTAGACAACAACGATGTTACTTCATCTTACACTGTCATAAGACCATAAAACCTCAAGACCCTAATATGAATCGCAAATTTCTGGTACTAAGAAACACATATTAAAACTCAAGATGATGTGCGAATCGCTCGAATATTATTCCTTTATAATACAACAAAATAATAGATATTCTGCAAACTACCAGAAACCTCTCCGTCCCGTACAATTCATAGAATTTTATCTGACTTTATCACTCGTATGCAGCACTTTGGCCACTATCAGTCCCAATGCTGTCACTGCCGCTAGGCTTAACCCTGCTTTCCACCAAACTGTTGGGTCATTTGTGATTACTCCAAATTCTCTGAAGTTTCTAATAAATAACAAATTAATTACTTTTTAAATAAGTTCAAAACGAAAAGTGCTAATTTTTCCATGCAACGTTTAAAGATACAATCAAGCAAAACAGGCATTTTTTTAATAAAAATTGTTATTCTTTGAAATTTTATTGACAGAATCCCAATCATCGTTTCGTTAAGCATATGGACCATATAGTCAATAGAGAAATTCAAACACAAAGGCTGTTCATTTGAGTTTTCTTAAGGTTCAAAACTTTTATATTTTCATGCATAAAAATACCCCATCAAAACCCTGTTCACTTTAGATTTACTCTCAAAATGACAGGTCTGTGTGGAATCAATTTACTGTCTTCTCAAATAACTGAACAGCCCTCGTACAATAAATAGTGGTTATTATTAAATTTAATAAAACGGTTGCCAATTAGTAGTCAATATTGTGTTTTAACCACACAATTACATGAACATACTGCAAATATAGAATAAAAATGAATTGCAACCTGCAAACTTCGTATAACCACTCAGAAGGTTGAGGACGCAACAACAACATATGAACCAAGCGCCGTAACGGACTGTAAAACAAAAAGTATCAAAATCAAAATTAAACTTCATAAAGTTGAACCGATCGTGTTTTAAGCTTTTTTAACTAAAATTTTCGTTGTGTTAATGACATCGGAGATAACAAATTGAACAAACCTCCTGTTATAAAATAATATCCAGGCAGCTTGAAATCGACTGCAGAGTTATTAAAAAGAGATTAAAAAATACACTGTAAAGGTAGAATTACTTACGGAAAAGCAGCCATTGTAGCCAATTTTACAAAAACGTCCTTCCTAAAGTGTCCCTTGATGCTAAATCGTTGCGGGGGCAATATTTTGTACTTCTGACAAAATGCTGCTGGTTGCAATAAATATTCTTGTCGTACCTCTTCCAGATCATCCTTACAAGCAACTATTAATACAGGTATTTTACTATCAGCAAAGTATTTCTGAAAAGTAAAAAATAAAACTTCGATCTTCAATTTTAATATAATCACAACTTACAATATAAATACGTGCTATATACTCAAAACTCTTTGGATTATTAATGTCGTATAGTAAACACGCAACATCACATTGAACCTCATAAGGTAACAATGGATCTGAGACGTTCCTTACGTTGATATCACGTAAAACCATTATTTTTTCTTGTCCATAGACCTGGACATTATTCACTGTACAAGTTGGAGTTCCGGATTTCTCCGAGATAGTCTTTGACTGAAAAAACTTTCGAGTAAAACCAGATTTCAATTATAAATTTACTTACGTCTACCACATTTCTAATAAAACTTCTACAAAATGTCGACTTTCCAGAATTACTAGGACCAATTACATGACACTGATATACATTTCTACTGGACTGTTTTTTGGCTAGATCCAATTTCTTTTCGCGAGTTACTAAAAATAACCAATTACTTCTTTACATCGACAGATCTTAACGAATGGCACCTGTAACTGCTGAAACTTGACTCTCGTTTTCGTAAACATTATACCCTAAATAGGCGAGATACTCAAATGTTCTCGGCAAATCAACTAAAGTCATTAGGGCCCATTGACACATGTAGCTCTGATACGTGATCCAACCTTTTTCATTTGTTTGTACCATTGCGCTTACGTCAGGGGGCCAGGCTGGAGTTGGACAAGTGGAAAACAGTTCGTCATATTCAGCAGGCGATAAAGCTTTGTCCCTGTCTTTGTCATACCTTTCGAAAATATGAGTCAAAAATTGTTGTCCTTTGTGGGATAGTTCAGTCGTACAACCAGTCGGTATTTTAATACTGCAAGAGGGAAAAACGGTTAATGGGACGAAATATTGCCGGAGAATCTCTGAAATATTGCCTTGGATAGAGATATTCTTTGGACATATTCAAGTTGTCATTGTAGCCAAACTTTCGCAAAACAGTCCAAGTAGTTTCGTTTCGACCACGCTGAATGAATAGACTATGTAGGTACAAGAAACCCTTCAAAGTGACACTATTTTGGCACACTCCATCGTCCAGATTTTTTCTTAAAACCGCTTTAACATCGTCTAACACTTGAGGCTGAAGCGGTGCATTAAAACAACGTGACTGAAAGTTGTTCAATTCGATATCATTGAGCAGACCGTCGCAATCGACATCGCATATTTTAAAAATTCGTATTAAGGCTTTCTTGCAAGCGTCTGTCAACTGGATAAAAAAACAGAAAGTTAGTTATAAGAGAATCGCACTCTGCAACACTTACATCGGCATTTTCAACTGAATATATGGGAGAAGTAGGATGAAGGACAGCTTTCTGTGCATAATAAAACATTTCCGAAATGTTTTTTAAGGTTTTTGCTGAACATTCTACGCACGTTTCGATTTCCGAAAATTCTTCCATTATTTCGTATATACCCTAAAATGTATATTATTAATTTAGCTTCACGGCTTTATATTTATGCACAAAAATACATCAATTGTCGAATATTCAACAAGGTCGATTTTGTTTCCCACTAGCACCACTGGACATTGTGTATCTGGATGATTTTGACGAATTAATGGCATCCAGTACGAGGAGATTCTAAAATAATGCAAGTTAGACTTCAAAAATCCATATTTTTGGTAAACTGACCTTTCAATAGATTCATCATCATCAACTGCATATACTATACAAACTACACTGGCTCGTTTGATGTGATCATTTAGTTCGGCTTCACTCTGTTCAACACTGGAATAGTCGACTATATTTGTGGGAACTTGTTCCGGAGTCACGTCAGCTGGGATGGTGATTTCTTCCGCTTTGGCGGGAACATTTTCGGGAAATTCTTCACTCACTAAAGAAAGGATTAAGGAGGTCTTTCCCACACCTCGATCACCAACTAACAGTATTCGCACAGTACGCTTTAAATGTGGCTTGATTACCATTATCGTTTACTGAAAATTTAAAAAATTAATTGGTTTTCGAAGATAATTCAAAATCATTTAATAGAAGTAGTACAAAAGTTGCCCCGACATAAAGTGAAAAATTTCATCCCCATACTCCAATTCCCGCCTAAGTAATTTTGGTAAAAATATATGAACTTAAAGAGGCAAAAAACAATTAAAGTTATAAATTGAATGTAAATATCTGCATAGAATTCAATGAAGAAATAAAGGAAGTAACACACTTTGACCAATTGCAAGTATTGTATTCAAACACTTGCTATAATCATCTCATTTATGATCATAACATATATTTTTGAAAAATGCATGAAATAAAATTGTAGTCTCTTTTCAAACGAGTATTCCGGTGTTCTATAAAAAAAACTACAAATTTATATTCTAAAGACAATAATCCGACTTCAGAAAACCGAATACTGGCCGACAAAAGCACAGACAACGCGTTCCAGGTGGAACATTTCCACATCAAAGCGATGTAGTCTGAAAAATACTTTGAACTAAATATATAGAAGTACTTTCTAAATGGGCCTACTCAAAACAGAGTAAATATACAGAGATATATAACGTCATTCTTACAAATCATTATTAATGGAGAAATTGCAGCGACCCTTCATCAAAGGTCATTAAAAAAAAGCAAAAAAAAGAGACGAAAACTTACTGCACCAATATTTTGGCAAACATAAGGAATAGATTGCAGTTCTCTAGTCTGTTAACAAACTGGTAACCATAAGGACTTCTTGAGAAAATAGGTAAAAATAGGTCCTTTCTATCATCATACCATTGAATCTGATTTAATTTCATTCTAATATTGGAATCATATAAGTACTACATAATTCAAAATGAGGAAAGAGGAACAGTCCTGTTTAAATGCCCATACAACTTTTAATTATGACTTATTGATGGTATTACTGACTTGTACTAAAAACTGAGGAAGGATATTTATTAAAAATTAAGCATTAGAAAAAATGCTTGAAAAGTTAATTTTTTTATCACTTTTCCACATAAGAAAGCCTTAAAACTAATATTGTCATAACGCTTTTCTAGTAAAAGCCAAATATTGAAACATTAAAATCAAAGTTTACCCAAAATAAGCAAAGTGTTTACTTTAAATTATCTTGTTTTAAGGTTATGTTAAGACTCCCCGAGATTTTTGGCAAATGACACAGGTGAAGTCTCCTTTGGAAATATCACTTACTTACCCAGGACTCGACAATTTACACGAAAGTAAACACCTCTCTCGACATAACAGTATCACCCAGAAAAAAGTCGTTAATATTCACGACCAAATTTCCCTTTTGCACAAAAATAAAGCTAAGTTTTTTCAATAAAATAATTCATTCGACACTCATTTTTTTCATGACAACTGACTTTACGCGCTTGCGTCATTGGTCACATGCGACAACTGAATGAAATAGATCGTTTGCCAAGTTGTGCAATTTTTCCTAAAGCCAACGCCTCCCGCAAAGACCTTTTTTTTCGAGAAGAATCTCCCGCGAGGATTACAAATGTCGTAAAAATAAACTTTTAAACATTCGCATTAGGAGGTTTTAAAAATATTTATTGCAGCTTAAAATCATAGGAATATGAGATTTTATGTATTTTTATCCGTTTAGGCCCTATGTACACAACAGCATTTTAAACAACATAGGCTGCAGATTTCATTTCAATAGATGCTCGGCAAATGGGACACTGAAGTGATATATCATCCGCGCAATCTTCACACAGACAGACGTGTCCACAGGGCAGAAGGATAATCTTAAAAATCAATAATTTGTTATAATTAACATAGCGATTTTCATTAGAAACTACCTCAATGGGATTTGATCTGCAGACAACGCAAATTTGATTCTCCGGGAGACCCTGAGTATTTCTAATCATTCTTCGACGTTTTTTTCTTGTTTCTTCCATTTTAATCTTCCTCTCCTCCTCATCTTTAAGTAGTTTCTGACGTTTTACGTATTTTCTAACTATAATACCAACAAGAGCTGCTCCTACGGCTGTACAAATTAAAGCTAACAATCCATAATTCCTCTTTGATGTTTCCAATTTTTTAATCAATGTTGAAACGGGTAAAGTAGTTAAATAATATGATCCCTTTTTCGATGGCGGTTGTAGTTTTATTGAACCATCTTGTTCAAGTATCAACTCTCCAATTCCCGTCAAGACGGTGCCTTCTCTTAACATTTTCTCAGTTGTTTGAACGCCTCTTTGCCTATATCCGGAAAAAAATCCCCATATATGATCCATGACACTTGGAACAGTAGGATTGAATGTATCAGATATAACTTCCATATCTAAAATTATTTTCACAATGTAAACTTGTTTGGAATTTTGATAGGAGAAAACCTAAGTATTCAGCCACCAGGGGCTCAGTAACTTCCACTCTAATGCCTTGAGTTGTTAAACAGAACGGAATAACATTATGAACTTCTTGAATTGTTCTTTCGGAATCGGACCAAAACCCAGAAGAACTTCTTTGCACTACGTGTTCCTTGATTTTCAATGATTGAATTACACCTGCCACTTTTGGATTGTTGTTGCTAGTAATTGGTATACCCATGGACATTACTGTCCCTCGAATCGCTATATAAGGAAATTTAGCTTCAGGTTGTGCCATAAGTTCATTTTTGATTTTTTATCCAATGCAACATTGGGTGCCGTCTAAAAGTAGATGTGACATTTTTATAAATTAAGACAAGTGTATATTGCATACTGATATCATCGAAGCTGAAGTTTTCTTCTTGTAATATTGCCTTAAGCAGGTAATTAACACTAGGGAATCTATACCCAATGCAATTAATTCCACGAAAAAGTCCATTTTTAAGGAAGTCTGAATGGATATACTGCTAAAAATTAGGGACCGCCCATGGTATTTTTTATGTTTTCGAAACTAGATGGATTTGTTATTAATTTACTTTTGTTATTTTATAAATATTACATCACAAAAAATAAAGAGGTTAGGTAGAATTCTATTTGAACTACTTCACTTAGGTAGTCATAAGGAAACTCAAAGTAGTTTACACGTTACTCAAATATGACAACGCTGTTATATACAAAAATTAATTTAAAATTATTTGGGATTTAAAAGATTTCAATGAAAAAGAAAAATGAATTTTCTGAAAATGTAATCAGTTAATGTAAAATTAAATAGAAATAATGATTATTTAGATTGATTCATTAGACAAGGCGTTGCCAAAATTTGGCAACAACACACTTATCCCAATAAAAATTATGAGTGACAGGATGTAAGATCAAAAAATGGCATAATAGTTTAAAACTTTAATAATTTTTCATTTTACATTCGTTTTTTATCGTTTTCAATTATCACTTTTAATAGAAAATGTCGCGTATTAAGCCTAAACCGAACGTCGAGGTGTGTGGAGACTGTGGGGCCTCTGGTGAGACAATTAGTTTCAATTGAAAATTGTTATTCTCATTTTCTGACTTAATTTTTCTAGATGCTACTTGGGCGTCAGTAAACAAAGGCATTTTATTATGCACTCAGTGTTGTAGTGTTCATCGTAGTTTAGGCAGACACATATCTCAAGTCAAATCTTTAATTAAAACCACTTGGAACACTAATCAACTTAATGTAAATCTATAGAATTGAATTATGAAGAGAAAACAAATGAGAATGTCTGTTTCTTCCTTTTAGATGGTAACTACTTTGAACAATAATGGAGCCAATAATATCTGGGAACATGCTTTACTTGAAAATGGGTCAAAGTTACTGAAAAAAAAGCCAGGGCCCAGAGATCCTTTAAGGTAAAGGCTACAATTAAAAATTCATATCGAGATTGAAAAAAAATATTTCACTACGTACCATATTTTCAGTGTAAAGCATGAATATATTAAAGCAAAACATCAACAATGCCTCTACGCATTTAGAGAAAATTATGAGGATGGCCTTCTCAGTGTGGAAAATGAATTAGGCAAGCAATTACACGCTAGCGTTAGAACTCCAAATTTAGAAACGTCATTTCGATTATTGGCTTTGGGAGCTGATTCGAATTACTTCCACGATGTAAGGGGTAAACATTCATTTTTATTAAAATATAATTTTGTCTGATTCAGGAAAAGGGTTCAACTCCTTTACATGTGGCTGTTAAATCGGATCAGAAGCTCCAAGTTGAACTACTTCTGGTCTATGGGGCTGATCCAAACTGTCCGGACAATCAAGGACGCACTCCCTTAGATTATGCCAAGTAAATTTGAAAATAATTAATTTCAAAATCTAAAATTACCTTGATTTTAGGCAGTTTAACAATAAGGAGTTAACAAGTCGTTTGATTGAAAGCCAATACGAAGTGACCGACACTCTAAGCCATTATTTGTCAATGAGGAAACCTGACCATTCCACTGGAGTTCGTTTCCTAATACCATCTTCAGGATTTAAGTCGAATACTGCTTCGTTAGTCAAACTTCAAAAGGTTTAATTTCTGTAACGAGATTAGAGTAATTTAACATTATCTAAATCATCATGTTTAGCTTCCCAATCACGTATTTGAAGAACTAGTAATGGACGTTTACGATGAAGTGGACCGAAGACAAACTGAAGCCAGTAAGTTCTCAATGGTGTATTTAAAATTGCATTTAACAAATTATTAAACCAGTCATCACTTAGATACGCATTAAGTAGCAAATATTTATTTGAAATGATGATTAACTTCAGGTAATGAACTTTAAATGTTCCCTATCTTTGTTTAACTCATGTTCATTCTGGGTCTCACGGAAGGAGCCAAGTGAGTATTTAAAAATTCACATTTTTAAACAGAGTCGATAAGTTTCTGTACAGTGTTGTTATAGAATAAAAATCTTCTAAAATCTCTAGTTAATAATTAAGATTTGATTAACAGTTTGAAATTTTGTCGTTCCTCTAGTTTGGTTGAGTTGCGCTGACACGACAGATCTTAACGCCGTTCCATTTCTACCAGTAGACAATACATTGTCATCAACTAGAAACCAAGGACGACAAAAATTGGCTAGATTTTCCACGCCGGAACTAAAAACTTTAGTCTACGATATTCTCGTGGACACCCAACGAAGACAGAATAGCGAAAAATGTAGAAATACGTACTTATTTAATACTCACTTAATTAAGAAACGCTTTTTTCAGCGAGTATTATTCAGTTGAAAGAATCTTCAGAAGTTGACGACAGCGATGATCCGCTCTACGATTCTGTGGCAGAAGATGAGGATTATGCCGTACCTGTTTGCAAAGACGAAGAGCCGGCCTCTAATAAAGACAGTATCATTTCCATTGAGAGCATTAACAAAACCAATCAAGTATTGGAACAGTTGACGAAACAGCTTCGAAATTCCGATAATACCATAACGGACTTACGGTCCGAAGTGGCTAAATTACGTCAATGTGTAAAGGCATTACAAAATGAAAATTTTGAATTAAAAAGTCGTTTGTCCCAAAAGGCGCCGGCTTTTATTAATGGGGACAGCGGATTCGATTCGTTGGAATACCTAGGAGAGGTACGAAATTTATTAAATTATTACAGTTATTAAACCATATTTTCCTTTCTCAGAATAACATTACAGATGCCTCCAAGTCCAATGGAAAAATCAGCATTGACGAGGTAGATTTGAGACAGAAAAAACTCCATCAAAGACCTACTAGTATGTATGAAACGCGTGAAGGTATTAACAAAGTGTCAAACTGGCACGTACTCAAAGCGCAAGTAAGTGCAAGCCTAAAAGTTCTACTGCAGTTTTTATGAACATGTGTCATATTTTCAGCTCAAACAAAATGAAAATGTCAGAAATACCTCGCCAGGCTTGTACGCATCGCCTTATGATCGAGAAACAGTTCTACAATGTACCGAACAAATAACTAGAAGCATTCAGCAATTATGTAACAGCATTCAGGAACCAGAAAAAGAGGAATGCGTGACGAATGCTGAAAAAGTCAAAGTTGCCATTGGCAAATTAGCTGCAACATTATCAAAAGTATGTAAATCTATGTAATTTACTTTGGATGTACACTTATGATATAATACTTTATAGGAATCCGAGGGTGAAAAATTAAATTAATGATGGAAGTAGTAAATCGGCTTCAACCCGAATGTCTGAATCTGCAATTGGCACGACTTAAGAACGACAATAAAGCAGTAGACGTTCATTTTAGTAACATAAGAGATATAGCTTTGAGTCTGGCCAGATTCACTAAAGAATTTGTCACAAAATATTCGTCAAATCAGTAATAATTCGTATCATTTTCATCCACTTGATGTGTATAAATTTGTATTTTGTTTAAATTCATCTTGTATCTGTTACGTTTGATTATTAACTTTTTATTATTAAGTTTTAAATTTTTGTTTAGTATGTCTCAATACTATGTTGCAACATTACATAGTATTGAAAATAAAATAAATAGGTTTATTCCAATTAGGACATTTTACCACTGGGTAATCTCTTTTAGAGACATTCCGTTGTCACAATACAATCATCCAGAATTGAAATTGAGAGTCCCTTGACCAAATGAAGAATTTAGACTGTTAAGGTTAAGCCCCGTAATTCACAATAGCTTTAATATATACTAAAAGGTTGTTTCCTAATAATTTTTAGAGTTTAAGCTTCAGATTTATTATTAACCATTTGTTTTTGGTGAATAGTAACAATCAAATACGCCACAGATATTCTTTTTATAGTTGGATCCCTCCTTAACGAATCTGAAATTTTCAAAAACGTAGTTTAGATTGAAAATATGTATTATGGCTAGCAAGCCACTATTAATGGTATATTTAAACATAGAAAAATATATTATTTCATCATACTGACTGACTGACTTTTACACAATGTGTTTTTATATTATTTCAATATACTAATAGGAAATATATTGTTTAAAAATATTCAATTGGTATGTCTAACACTTCCATATAACTATAGCTAAATTTCCTCCAAAAAACATGTAAAGCAGATTGGTGCATTCGTAAGAAATCTCAAAGCCGAAATCTTCACCTACAACTACATGAAAAGGAGGCCCCAATTTCTTGTCCATTTCTTCTTTAATCATTTTCGCCGCTGCCTAAACAGTCTTGTTGTAGGGACTCATTTAATTTTTTTTATTTGTGCATTTACCTCATTACTTGCCGAAAATTTTTCACATGCAGTTACTACCAGTTCCATAGTTTCATTTTTAGTTTCATCAGGCATATCGGAATGCTTAATGGAATAATAAAAATCAATAAAAGAAATTTCCATATAGGTATGACTCACTCACCCTAACTAAGGGATATGTGTGCACGATCTTTTTCGGTTCTTCTTTCACTTCTTTCGCTTCATTTTCGGCCATAACAAATTAAAGTTAATATTATGACAAAATTTAAATAAATTTGCGACAATTTGAAAGTGAGGCGCTCAAATTTCAACTTTTGCGTCAAACAAAGGGTCGCCAACATTAATGGGAAGCACTGAAATTCCCTATAAGAGAAAATAATGTATTGCTAGTTCTCTACTGCTGTCAGTGAATGCCATCTTTGTTAAATTTCAATCTCTGTCAGGATGAGAGTATATGAATGATACAGGGGAAAAAATAAATGTCAACAAAATATAAAATACAAAAAATCACTTTTATGTTTTTGACATTCATCATTTTGTTCAGTTCAATGAAATAAAAACCAGTCATATTTTTATTATCATGGTTTCGCCTAATTTTTAGTAGTGTGATCGATGTCCACTGTTAACTAAATTTTGATGATTTTATGACATTCATATTTTTCCCTGAAGTCCTCATATACATATAAAATAATCAAAAGATAAAGAAGGAATCTGTAACGAAATAAAATAAGAGTCTAATAGCGTTTTCCTTTGCTTGCACTTTTTGGCACTCATTATTATTACTATTTCTATTCTTTATTACTGAAGGTATAGAAAAGGATGGAAATACACTAAGTGCCGAAAAGTGCACCCAAAGGAAAACGCTATAATATTCTATTTCTTTTTCGAGAGGAAAATTAAATTATTAAAAAATAAAAAATTAATTCAAGTTAAATAAAATACGAAATATAATAAATAACTATATTTATTATACAATATTTTAGGACGAATTATGTACTATCGGCCACAAAAGTGGCTACCCATGCTAAGGGTCAAATTCGCTTAACGCATATTCCGAACCGTCGTTTATAGATATTCTAATAAGTGCCGACACTCCCTTGATGTACCTCAAAATGCCGACTTTTTTGCTACTGGTCTTAAATGCCGGCGTTACCGACCAGTACAAACACCTGTGTTGCGATATCAACTTCTTAGGGTCGGTAAATAGATCAATAGAATTTGACTTTTTTAAGTCTCGGTATTTTCTTTGTCGGCCTATTCTGGCCACGCGACTAGAAAAAACCGACAAAGACGAAAAAATTCGCGGCTTTTGGCAAAGGCGAAAAGCGGCGACTGATGAATGGGCGGTTTGATAAAAGTAAAAACTCATAGCAAGCGATTTTATTTTCAAAGTGGGTAGCCACTTTTGTGGTCGATAGTACAT
>JABRWK010000009.1:170173-188165 GCA_013372445.1 Hypothenemus hampei | reverse complement strand
ATGCACACAGGGTGTTAGAGAAATTACTTTCATAAATTTAGCCAACGATTAAGGACGTCATTTCCAAGAGAAAAGTTCCTTACAACATGTATCGAAAACCTAATAGTTTTTGCAGAAAACAATATTTAATTTTGTAATTTTTGACTTTTTGAGGCTCTTTTTCTCAAAAACGAATCGATACATTTAAAATCTAATTAGGCACCTATATGCAGTTTTAAAATACCTTTCAAATGATGTATCACAACATACCCCTTTCCATTTAAGATTTTTAGGGTTGTAGATCCCAGGGGTAGGGGGTCAAAAGTAGGAAGTCATTTCTTACACGAAAAGTTGTCCCCTCGATGTTACGTTCGACGTGTTTCGGCGATTTTTTAAAAACGTAACACGTTTCGAGATAATAGGGATTCGAAGTTTTCAAATTGACACCCTGTATACAGTGTGTCCACGGATGGAGTTGACGAGAGGAAAAACTTTTTTATTTTTGGTTTTTCGAAAAAAGCTCACTCCTGATAAAAAGTTCTGCATATTTTTAAAATACCATAGTAAATGTTAGATTGTTAGATTTTGATACAGGGTGGTCGCAATTTGAAAAAGTATGAAGAATAAAATATCTTATTAATATACTATAAACGGGTATATAAAATGGCCTCTAACTTAAATGATAACAAGAAACAATAACAATAATATTTAATCTAACATTTCGCATTGTTACTTTACAAAAAAATAAACTATGTATTTAAATTAGAGGCCGTCTCATATGAAAACTGTTTTCAATTTTGAAATTAACATACTAAGATAACGGCAAGAGATAGAAATACTAAGTATTATATAACATATGAAGAGTACAGGCAAAGAAGGTGTTATGTCAAAATTTTAAGTTTTGAGAAAAATGATTTTAAAGTTTTGACATATCACTTTTTTTGCCTGTATAGAGAAATCAGAATTAATGTTTACTCTTAATGAACAGTTTTTTTAACAGTGATTTTTCTCAGGGCAGTAGTTTACGTCTTTAGCTAATAGATTGCATAGAATATCCCATTTCGAAAAAAATTGACATAACACCTTCTTTGCCTGTACTCTTCAAATGTTTAGAATTTTCCTTGATTACGAAAATAAAAAAATAAATATGCTGTTCGATTTAAAAAAATGCAAGTTACGTTAATAAATGTCAAAATTTGACAGTTATGAGAATTCATTTTAAATTCACAAAAAAACTTGTAAAGAAGTCGTACAGAACAGCCTTTGTCCCGTACCAATATCTTTAAAAATAAAACAATTATTGTTAAATGAAATGTTGTCAAAATAAAATAATCAAACCGTGCATTTGTCACAATTTAATTCGTAAAATTTAACTAATTATTTGTTTATTAAAATCGTTTTGAACCTCTCATTATTGTTTACTATTGTATGAGGAGTTTTCGCAGGTTGCTATTCTGTACTCACATGATATATGATAAGTAAGAGCAGACAGAAGAGGCCAAGTGCAGTATGAGTAAAGGTTTATTATTATTAGTTTCTGTGGTTTTGTTTAAATTAATTTTTATTGTCTCACCTAATCTCAACTAATAATTAGGCATGACCATATTTCATAGCCTTCACGTTTCTAAGATCAGACTCTGTTTGAATTGTGATGATTAAGTAAATGATTAACAAGAATTTTGATTTTCAAACTAATGTTCTTACCATAACAGAAGTATCAAATATCAGTCTAGTGTATCCCAATTCCAAAATTCAACGAGTTAATGAAGTTATTGAAAGGTTTTTGTAAAATATTACATACACTTGGAAAGGGGATAAAATATTGAAGCTTTTCCAGAACTTTTGTAAATTAATAAAAGGAAAAATAGATGTTAATTGTAATTAATTTTGATTTTGATAAAACCATACAACAGTACACATTAAAATTACAATTGAATTTATTTATTTAAATTTAAATGATCAATTTTGAGATTATTCAAAACATATAGTAAAAAATAGAAATAAAAAAAACCCGTAGTGCCAAGAATGAGTTATTGGGACTGAAGAGATAGCCAATGATCCCCTCCTTTCGGCCACGTCAATTTGGCAAACAATGTGTCAAACATTCTGTAGAATATATGTATAATGTCGTCGTAATAGAGGTAAAAGTCCTTAAGAACATTTTTGACAAATTTGGGTTTAAGCCAAAAAGTTGTTCGGAAAACAGAAAAATGGTTCGGAAATTTTTTCAATTTGGGCTTAATATTTTTCAGTATAGGCGAATTTGGACGATACAAAATTCTCAAGTTCAAAAAAACTTTTTCGACATTGACAGAGATCAAAACAGTCCTCTCAAAATGACTCTCATATTATGAACTTGCGCACTGTGAATTTACTTTACACACACTAAATCAGTTTACACTAGTTTTATAATTCAGCAAGGATAAACAAGCACTTTTGACACGGTTAGCAATGTGTAAAATGACGTTTTGTACCCGTCTGTAGAAAAAATAGTTTTTTGCTTCTCCTGTAAAGTTTCATTTTCGTAGTTACGCGTTTCCATATTTCCGTTGTCGATATATTGTATGCAATACATGAGTAAAAATGTTTTATGTCATTCGCTCGGATTTTGTTTGCACCTCACCTTCGGTTCGGCGCAAAACAGCTCCGAGCTCATACTATAAAACATCCCTTTACACACTTATTACATAAATAACTATTCTGACCAGCTTTTCGGCTTAAATGCAAATTTGTCAAAAATGCACTTAATGACTTTTACCTCTAATGGGACGATATATGATAAGTTTTATGATTTGCAACTTTATTGTTGTATCGATAAGAACACTACAATGAATTGTTTAAAATCTCTTTGAATTAAATTAATATAATATAGGTATTAGTTTAATTCAATATTATGTAAATTTGGTTGACTGTTCTTTTAATTAAATATCACAGGTGAAAATGGGAAAAATTAATACAAAAAAAAAATAGAATAAAGTGATTTATTAAAGTATATGTTATAAAAAGTTTTGGTTGTTGTCCAAAAGGTAGATATAGATACCCCACACTTAATAAGTAATAGTTTAGTAGGACTACTTTATTTTTCATTTGCTTTTTTTATCATACAGGGTGTTCTAATCTTAATGAATTCTACTTGGGAACTATTTTTCCAATAATTTGTAACAAATATTTATAAAAATATTACGTTAATTTGGATATTAATGAGTTTTGCTTGAATCACCTAGCATTTTCAATTTAAATGTTTATATAAAACACCCTGTATATATATTTCTGCGTTTTTTCAATACTGTTTAATTATTGTTTTAAATGCAATCATAATAATTGACTTGTGGTCTCAATAATTGATGTAAAAAGGGCATTCAATAAAAATATTGTAATGAAAAAATGAAATTCTAAAGCTGTATATGAATAAATCTAAAAAATACCTTAGAGCCAGAAATATATTTTAATTGGATTGACTAATGTTCTTAGTGTCTAATATGGTGTTATAATTTTAACAAAAATAAAGTAATCCCATAGAATCACTGTCGACAATCATTATTTTAATGATGATTATTATGTCAGCCAAAAAAAATGTTTTGTCCTTCTAACCACTAGTTGGGCACAAAATATCCACTAAGAGATAGTTCTTACATAATGAATACGGTTTTGTTTGAGCAAAATGCGAGCTAAAACCGTTCCAGACCATACTATACAATTTCTAGTCGAAACGTTACAAGAGCACCTCAAAATTTCACTGATATGCTATATACCATCAATCCCAGACCTGAAAAGACCTCATTTTGCTCAATCTGGAAACTTATAGTTAAGGAACCTAAGAATATCAAAGATTGCTTGAAGAGAGGGCAGGATCAGACTCGGATTTACGCGAGAAGCAGAGACATCCGGAGGTGTTTTTCTCGTTCGGTTTCATTTCTTTATCCCGTTCGGCCAAACATTTTTGATAGTAATCATAGTCTTTTAGGTACCAAACTGGCGGCCAACGATGTTCTACTAAATATGCTTGATTTTCCGGGTGGAGCAAACGTAGATTACGCGGTGACATACGACACAGCTTGTTATAATTTATACATAAAAGATTCATACACCAGTCTGCCAGTTGATGCCCATTGTGCAGCTAAAAAGTTCCAAATTAAACAAAGTATTATAGTGTTTTTCTCCAAATTGGAAAATAAGTCAGTTCATACAACATAAACAACCTATTAAATATGGTCCTCCGTTGTCTTACCACTATATAAAACATTTTCGAATGGCTTTCTAGTTTTAAATAACTTATTTTCCAAATTAAGAAAATCAATTGTATGAAGATTGATCAAGAAATTCGGCCGGTAAGTACCAAAATTGGTGCCAGAATCAGAAACACTACTTTTTGGCCTTACATGATTCCTTAAACTGTTTATTTAGCGAATCTGGTCCATTAATATGGACTGTTGTTATTTCCCAAAGAGAAAAACTGAAAACAAGACAGAAAAAGTAATATTCTGCATATTTCTTGGTCAATCCTTTGGTATTTACATTAAGAAAATATATATTAAAATAATATTTATGTTCGACTTACTTTGACGGGTTCTAACAGTCTTAAACATTGTTCGATTGCCTCGGTAGGTTGCAGATGTTCCAGATCTTCAATCACTCGTTTCTCAACCAAATTAACTAATCTAGGTAAGCACAACCTGTTGGCCAATTCTAGTAGATTCACACATCTGGACGCGGAAACAGCGGGAATCTCGTCGGTATAGAAAAAGCACAACAGTTTATGGAACGTATACTCTCTTACCCCAGGAAATTCAATCTAAATAACAAAAGTAATGGCCTACAAAGGAACCACACGTTCAAAACACAACGTACTACTTTGGCCTGACTTTCGCGAAAATCGCCACTAAACATAGCCTTCATGACATCGCATCGGGCCGCGAGCATCGACTTGTGAGCAGTGCAAACGCCATCATCCAATTCGAAAATCACATCTGCAAACAGTCCTTGGTCTAGGCAAATGTCCTGAAGATGTTTTTTCAAAAAAATTTGGTAATTTTCATCCGGAGGATCGGGGGCAACGAACGGATGTCTGGTCAGTAAAACTAAAAGCTGGGGCAACTCTAAAAATTCGGCAGCTTCACGTGTTTCCTAAGAACAATTCAATATTGTTTCTTTTGCAAATAAGCGGAAAAAATGATATTTACTTGTAAATTAAGTGCGCTACGATCGACGGTGCCAGTATAGGCAAATTGCAAGCATTGCTGCATGGCGCTTGGGGTCACCAATTTCGAAAGAGTGACCACGGTTTGTCCCTCAGGCTGAACATTTCTAATACATTGGAATGCTGGATGGTCTAGTTCTCTAGCTGTTGGCAACGCTTGACAACTTGCCCTTCTTTTGCATGTTTTCTGTTCCGCCCTCACTAAACATTCAGTTTCATCGGCAAAATCTCCCAATGAGCTTACCTAAAATCAGCAAAATTTTCCATAAACGCCGATGAACAATTTCGTACAAACCATGCTAGAATCACTAGTGCTACGTGCCATTAAATCCACTGTTAATAAACGATAGAATGCTCCGCTACTGGCAGCCAATACGAATCGATGCGCGGGGAATCCCATCGAACCCACAATAAGGACCACGTCAGTATGAGCACGTCCCAACCACAGATGCTGAAGTTGTTCAGAATACGAGCTTAAACTCACGTGTACTTCAGGCTTCAGTGGCGGTGGCGGTTTAAATGGGGCCTATAATAAAAAAATATAGTATATTTGACAAACACCACATAAGCTGGATAGTACCTGCAAGAGTGGACGTTGAACTTTTTTCAAATTCGTCATCCAGAACCGTTGAGCCCTTCTTGCGATTAGGGCGGCTCTGATTGCGTTTTCGAACACTTCGTTAACTCCGTAATAGGTCAGGACCTATAAATAAATTGAAAGAAAAAATTGGTATGTTGTTACAATATAAAATAGGAATTTCTTTGAAAAAGTAAGTCTTTGTGAAAATAAGAAAAAAGAAAAACTAACTTTGAAAGTTGTACTATGTAGAATTTTAGAGTACATACAGAGGTCTCGTAATAATAGAGTCCCAATTCCCTGGCAACATCTCTGGCTTCGTCTGGCATCACCAGGTCGCTTTTCCGAGTGGCCCTTACGAAAGGACTGCGTTCTCGGAAATGAGACAAATACACCTCGTCCCGATACATATAACGAAGATCGCTCTTGCAACCGACCAAGAGGACGGGAGTGTTGGGACAAAATCGACGGATTTCCGGGAACCACATGAGCCGACAATTGCGCAGCGACACTGGATTGTTGATGCTGAAGCACAACAATACCTAAACATCAATATACGGCTGAATAACGGTAACTAAATTCATATTTTATTGAAGGTACCACGTCGGAACGTCCATAAGCGAATCGTCGATCTTTTTCGTGGTCGCCGAAAGTGTCCCAAAGACGTAGACTGACGTTTACGCTGTCCACGACGTCCCAGGATCGTTCCAGGACGTCTTTGTATATGCGGTATTGGTCGATCGCCCATACTGTTGGAACGTGGGTCGCTAAAAGCTGTGTCAATGATACCTACATATTGAAAATAATAAATCATAAAAATCATAAGGAGCTTTAGGCTTAAAAGTTTCATTCCATATCTAAACTAAACCTATTTCGGGGTATTCACTTGAAAATAAACAAGATGTTGTTATCGCTAATGGAAAAAGTCTGGATTAAATGACTAGATTGAAGGGAAACGATCCTTAGCTTCGAAGAGGAAAGAATTTTTACGGGTTGCAAAGCTTTTGGTATTGGACTTTGGTAAATGTTATTTACATTTCAACTTTCTTGAAACATGTAATTTGTCGTATTAAAATATATTTTTGATAATATTACCTGCTTGTTGCAAGCTCTGGCGCAGATTAGTCGAGTTTTGCCAACAGCCGTATCCCCGACCACCACACACTTGACCAACTCCTGATGGGGTTGTTCATTATCCATCCCCCAAGACCACAACTCTCACATCCATCACACTGTGGCCCCCTGAAGAAAATGAAAACGATTTTTAAAAAATCTATTTCGACAATCAGTTCACCAAAGGAACTTGAACAGTTAGAGCTAATGACAGTTGGAGGGTTATTGACAGTTGGAGCTAATTTTCTCTAATACTTGGGAATTTTAGAGAAAATTGTTACTAACATTACGAAAAACTAAATTTTACAAAATATTTAGTTTTTTACTGAATTCTTGTTTTTACGGCTGTGGTGCCATTGTAACGGAAACTAATTTTCCAGTAATCGACTTTTCCAATGCACGCGATAGCCATTTTGTTACCAAAAAAAATCAAAAGAAAATTAATTGAAAGAATGTCGAGCAAACAAAAGGCTACCTAGCCTTTATAATGACGAATTATTTATTACCAGAAATTACCGGGAGAGGGTCTTTTAGTGGAAACATATATGGGCATCTCCCCATATATGTTTATGTATAAAAATCTATACCCTTATGTGTGATCCCGTTTCTTCGCCAACAATTCATCATTACTACAACACATTTTTGGTGCTGAGCTTTACTGTAATAACGAAAGCTCATAACTCAGAAATTGAGATTTGGCCAAGGGATTGTATACGTAACGAAACCAGAAGGCAATATTGTATCAAATTTTATCTATTTAGAGCTTATTGGTTCCAAATAGGGCAAATATTCGAAGAAAAAATACAAAACCCTCGAAGGGTTGTCTGGCCTATAACTATTCATTGGATAGATTTATTGAAAGCCAATAGCCCCACGTAACAATCATTCATTCGTTCATTAACCCTAAAATTAAATGAATAAATGAAAATTTCATTTCCTGAATAAGATCCCCGCCTAAAAATAGACAAGATAAAAATATCTTTGTCCATTTAACTCCTTAACAAGCCCGATAAACATTTCGAATTAAAGTGCCACTTACGCATTAATCAACAATAGCTTGCTTGTGACACTGAATACTACAAAAAATAAATATAATTGGCTGTAATTGCTTTGTTTTTTGCACCTGTGTGTGTGGGTATGTGAATGCATAGAACCGGATTCCTGACACGTTCCAGTATGTAACGTCATAAAATTTTACAGTAAACAGGATCGTTAAAACGTTCCAATGAGAAATCAAAACAACGATGGATCTTCAAGAAAAAAGGGCGTGCACATTCGGATAAAAAAGCCATAGAGGCCAATTTCTAAAGCAGCAAGTCTAGAATGGGTCGAGGTAAACGAAAAATAGATCGAACTTACATTCATCAGTTTAAGTCGAAAACTTAATACGAAAATAATGCAATTCTCTTAACGTAACATAAACGACGCACCTCGCTCAATTTTACACACTAAAAACTACGAAACCGCTCTATAGGACTCCTGAACCTCGACTGGCGCGTTTGAGCCGTTGTGACGTAGGTGAGTTTTCGATTATTGCCCGTTTTGCATTATGAACAGCCTTGGCTCGTTTGGTCGGACGCCTCTCTCCATCGTTCGCAGCTTAAAATATTATCTACTTTCCTGTCTCCAATTTAACCGAAACTTGAGCATTACCATGAAACTTCTGGATCGTTAAAGCACACTCCGTAACGATTCTAATTAATTACGAGTCGGAATGATAAAAAATACCCCGGGAATTGGCTGTGGTTGATGAAACGAATAGACGAACCATCGGTCTGGATAATAGGGACGGCGTTTCCAGTGAAAAGATCTTCGTATGAGGCTGAAATGGATTTTCGCGATTGATTTTTCCAATGACGTCAAGACTAGCTGGCGGGGTCGAGTGAAGTTCATTTCGGAGGTTGAACTCGAACTAGGTCCATTGGCGGAGAATTTATTTGGTTATTTACCTTTATTTTCACTATGAATATATGAATATTCCAATATTTGAAACATTTTTTTGTCGTTTTAGAACCTTCATATTTCAATTGAGAAATCACGTTTTCGTTGTTAAGGAATCTGCTCGTAAAAATTTTCTATGTCCATGTCTCAAACTAGTGTTAAAAAACCCAAAAAATTCATTAACACCATATTCAGCCTATTATTACTTGGAAACTTTACTAGAACAGAAATATGAATAGAGAAGAAATAAGGTCAGAATGCTTTTGTACAGTACTATACAATGACAGAGTCTCTGTATTTCCATATACATACTTTTCGCATCTTACGACTAGCATTTTAATACCTTTGAAAAAGTATTATGGAGCTTTGTCTGAAAAATACTCTAAAGCCGCAAAATACATCTTTTACTGCTCACATTTTTTTCCTTCGAAAATGTTTTTTAAGTTTTTAAAATTAATAATCGCAAGGAGGAATATTTGAGTAAAGAGGTAGGTGAGTAAACTTAATATAGCAGATAATGAGTTAAAAACATTTTCAAATTATTCATCGTAATACGAGGATTACTGCAAAAGTTTAAAATTATAGACATGTATGATACATTTTCGAAGCAACCCTTGTACATATGTAAATTGTATTCTGTATTCCTCGATACATAGACCAAACCTCGATTCTTAAAATACCACCGTGATTGGTAATATCTGTAGAAAGGCTTTTTAACTTTCCATAAACTATTCTATTTTATTATGGTGTAACTAGCAATTCCCCGAATGGTATAACATTAATAAAAGTCAATTGGGTTTTGCAATTTCCTTCAAATACATTAAACTTTTTCCATGTTTTTCAATCAGGTGGCCAGGTGAAAAATAACCCTCTATGCAGCAAAAAAAATATTTATTTATAAACATCTATTGTAAAGACATTTTCTTGTTTCATGAGAGTATCAAGGTAAAACGTATTTCTGAAAAGAAAAAATGAGAAAAAAGCCAATTCTCTACCTCCAATTCAATACCTCTGGATTAGCTTCGTAAACACATTGTGAAATTTCTAATGCAGCTTTGCATCGATCATCCAAATTTTTAACTAAACAAAAAAAAGGTTTTAATTACCTACGTTACATCGTTCGTTTAATTTATACCGGCATCCTTGCACTGTTTAAGGGCTTCGACAACAAAAGGAGCATACGACGGTGGCGCTTGAGTTTCTACAACTTTAACTCCAGTTTCCCAATCGAACGAATTATCTGGCAATTGCTAGAAAAAACTATGACAGTTTTGTTTCTGCAGAATAATAAAATCGTACTAAAACTGACTGCTCAAGTGCACATATATATATATATATATATGTATGTATATAGCGTTATCATCTACTATGCATGAAAAGTCAGTTAAAGAACAATTCTGTAAGTCTACTGAAACAAAGCTGAATAATCAGGAATTTCTAGTTTATGATAAAAGTTTCACTCACCAATTTGTAATAATTTAAAACACAACTCAGGTAACACTAAAACGGAAAGATGCCATTAAAATTTAAACTGGCAATTGATCTACCTGAATTTACCATTCCGTTTTGATCTTGATTAAAATTACCAATATGCATCGCCACTATTTGATCTTAAAAAATTGTCATTTGAAAAGAAAATCATTTAGCGTTAAAATTTGTACAGTAGGTCGTTAGGAAAATAATGTTAGTTTTTCGCCCTATACTGGTTAAGCGAAAAGCTACACACCTTGTGCAGATCACCTCTTGCTGCCTAAATGGCACCGCGAAACTGTACCTTTTCCGTATCTGCCTCCGGTAGAGCATTTTTTCAAGCATTTAGAGATTTAGAGAAAATTTTCACACATTCTGTATTTCTGGCTTAAAACAATCTTTTCGTTGGAAATAGTTAAATTTGGAGTTAAAAACCGACATTATTTTCCTTTGAATCCAACATTTAAAACACGTACCGTCGGTGGCTTTAGTTTTCGGTTGGCAAACATTTCTTATTAATTTCTGTGCTGCCTTCATTTGTTGCTCATTCATCTGGAAAATAGTTTGTAATAAATCAATATAAAAATCTTGGCTAGTGAAGCATACGTACAGCTCCATAAACGATTACAAATGTAATGTTAAAAAGTAAAATCTGAGTAAAATTCATTTTGTTCAGATTGTCTTTCGTTAACACCGACTAAACACAGCATCGCCTCAGCATTATGTTTATAAATTAAATAAACATATTATTAACGGAAAAGGTTCTTTTTTATTTCGGAACTTAAATGCAGTAAAACTATAATTTTATCAAATATTGAAAGGAAAAGGATGTAACAAATGAACGACAATTATAAAGCCTTTTTTAGAAAAAAGAATATTTTTTGTTGTGTACGTATTTGGAAACGTGTACTTTAATTGACGTTGCTATATCCTCTGCCGTCCTGGTTTGACCATAATAATCAACAAAATCGCCATCTGGATTAACTAAATACATAATGATGGTGTGGTCAACCTGAAGTATAAAAAAATATTTATAATTGTTTCAAAATTACTGTTATATACACACAATATAATCACTGTCTTGGTCCTTAGGGCCTGCACTGAAGTACACTCGATAAGCTTTACAAGCTTTTGCCACTTGTTCCTCACTGCCTGTCAATCCTAGTAGTTTTGGACTAAATTCTTTGCAATATTTTCCTACTAAATCAGGGGTGTCTCTGTTAGGGTCAACCGATATAAATATGGGTTGCACATTTACTTTTTCAATGGGATCATTGTCTAAAAATAAGAGTGCAAAGTAGTAGTGTGACTGATAATTATTTAATCAGATACCTAAAATATTAACTGCTGAAGCCATTTTTTCTAATTCATCTGGACATATGTCTGGACAATGGGTGAAACCGAAATAAATTAAAATCCATTGACCTAAAAAGTCTTCGCTTTTCCTCAATTTTCCAGTAGTGTCAATTAATTCAAATTTGCCCCCAATAGCTGCCTTGCCCAACATACGCTTACGCTCTTTCTCACGTGCTGTAAAAAATAGTAAATTAAAGGTGTGTTAATTAATTTTATGTTAATTTACCAGCTTCTTTTTTGGCTTTCAAATACCACATATAACATAATAAAACACCACCTATTGCACTCGTAATGCCTAAATTTTTCCACGTTATTGGACCGATACCTTTACCAAACCTTTGTCCAGTCTTTTCAGGTGGTTCTTTAGAGTAATTCCGAATGTTAACTAGTTTATACGTTTTAAGTTGACGTGTTAATTGAAGCTGTAAGAATAACTTTAAGTTTCACTGGATTTACATTTCAAAATAATAAAAAAACTACCTGGGGTTGTATATAATTTATTTTAGGGACAATTTCATTAACATTTCTTAAAATATAGGAAATATTTCGATACATTTTGTATCAATCAAATTAAAAACTAGGTTATGGCAATGTTTGGGTAATTTTTTTAGGTTAGGTTTCTTCTTCTGTATGCTTAAATCTAACAGTTGCACTAATATTTCAGTTGGTTTCTCATGCCAATATCTTCTATTAGAAATAAAAACAACAAAGAATGGATAAAGGCAAAATATTCGTTAACTCTAACGTTTACACGTGAGCGTTACAAGGATTCCACCCTTCCACGTTAAGCGCCATGAGACATAATGCGGGTGTTGCACTTTATAGAGATCTTCAGGACTCGAGACCACTCGAGACCTAATTGCTGTGGCGCATTGCTCGTCGTTTATTTCTGCGACGAGGCTAATTGCACCAAGATTGCAAATAATTCAATCCATAAAGACGAGTTCTGACAAGTCTTAATAAATTCAGGTTGCATATCGCATAAGCCAACATGAGTTTATGGTTCATTGGGCCGCTGCGAGATAAACACAAAAAAATAAAATTAAAAACAAGAAAAATTTTGGATTTTCAAGGAAAAATAAACTGGCCGTCCGGGACCAAATTTTTTTATTACGCGATGGCGCTTAACGTATTAAAGGCCGGCCGTCTAACATGTTTAGTCGTCGGTTGTGCAATTTGGTAGTTTTGGACTTGTGGTAACCATGACCATATTCCTCTGGCGGCATTGACGTCACGGTTCGATACTGTTCTACAGTTTGGGCAAACTTGAAACCGATGGCCTTGACGTCTCCTCCACCGACAATCATCCTCTACCATTCTCGGATGCCTAGGTGGCATGGACATCGCATTAAAACACGCGAGCAACACCTAGACGTACAAAATTTGTCCGCGTCGATAACGCGACGGCAACAAAACGTAATTCAATAACTGTTGGTATTCAATTCCGCCTATAAGAAACTCCACGATGAAGGGTGCCACCAGTACAATGGAGTAGTTGCCATGAATGTGGAATTGGAAACATTCCTCAACAACCGACATGCACGAATCAATTGGTGCAATGCACATGCATTGTAACAGATTCCCAAAGTTTTTGAGATGTTTAGCTCAAATTTTGAGTATATATTACTTTTTAGGGTCTACATGATTAAATAATATTAGATGATCGTGAAAATCTACAGGATAATATTTTTTTGGAATTAAAACTCATTTTATCGCCCAAAACTTTTTTTTTTGATTATCTAGTATTATCTAATTACGCGTAGAATATATGGTTAAAACCCTGCTACAAAAACCCGGACACTCTGTATACATATACAGATGTATGTGTAATATATGTACCATACCACCATATGTACCAACAGTTGTAGAACTGGTGCCGAACCTTTTTCTTTGCCGAAAAACACAACATGAACATTTGGCGGACGATGACCGTTGATGAACATCGTTGCCACAGGCCTTACATGGTATTGTTACCAAACTACACTTAAAACGTCCTGCAGTTTATGATTCATATTAGTATCGGTAGTGAGAAAAAGATTTAATTTGTAATTACCTCAATATAAAGTACAAAATATGTACCATTTTGATGGCACGCATTTGTCTTTTACGCAGTATTTTTTTGAAAAACACCAAAATATTGTATTAGGAGTAAAATAATTTAAAATTATGACTTCTCTATTGTCTTGCTCTTTTTTCTAGGATGGTTATTTTTAATAAATGTCTAGCTACGGCTCCAGTTTCATTAAATGTATGATTTATTCTATTCACTGTAATTCTACTAATTGAGGAACGATTAGGATATCTTGTTTCTTTGCCATGAATTTTAAGCGAGCGCGACGACAAGACGTTGTACCAAGATAGAATTATTGATGCCCTAAAAATTAAAAAAAATTATCAAAATCGAACCGCAAAAAAAAGTTTACAGGGGTGTCCTGCTTTTTAAGAGAGTCACACTGTATATACATTTGTTCATTTATTTATATTATTCAACCGTACTCTGGAACGAGAAATGTTGGCAAAATTCAAGGAATTGGGTACAAGGAAATGTCAACCCAATGAAACTCATTAAAATTTAATAACATTTAATATAACACTAATATAATTGGTAAATATATAAATAATATACATATACCGGACATATTATAGAAAACAGTTTTTAATAATGAAGAATATGCAGAAGGATAGCGAAAAACATTGTACATTATTTTAAATATAGATATTTAAAAACCTAAATAAAATGCATTAAACTATATGTTTTTTTTTACAAAAACTACTTTATATATATATAAATATATGTAATATAATATATAAATATATATATATAAATAATAAAAAATATGAACAAGAACAACAGTAGAATGATAAAATTAAGAAGTAACAAACTATTAACACCTATAGGTGGCACAAACAGTTTTAATTTTTAATCCTTGTTGATCTATTTTCGTATGTAGTATAGACAATTTAAAAAATATAAATGCATATTAGGAGAAAATAAGAAAATTGATTATATTCTTGCCAGTTTATACTGACTAGTTAGCCTCAGAATCACAGCCTAATTTTATGTTTCAATTCAGCACTTGTACAAACAACAAGGATTAAATTTACATTTTTTCCATTATCGAACAAATAACATTTTCCATAACTATTCAAAAAACGTATTTGAAAAATAAGTTTTTTTTTTCATATATTTTCTAATAAAAAAACTTATAAACGTCAGTCTTGCGGAATTCACCTGACCGTCACAGCCTTAAAGCAATCAATCGTATTTCAATCCTACAAAGCGTTTCTCAGTTTAGGTACTTCTTGTTTTTGTTATTGTCATGTCGCTTATTCTTCTGTTTCTTAAATAACCAATCATATTATCAAGACAAATTCCGTTCAGTTCCAGTTATTATTAAATTCGTAGTTACACTTTTTCTGAAAATCGTTAAAATTCGGCATAAAATTTACATTTATCGTCACTGGATGAAGAACATGCGTCGTTGCCTCAGTAATATTATAATTTTGCAAATATGGCAACAGTGTTTTGTAGTCTATCGACAAAGGAATATAATACGATCCTTTTTTATGAAAAACGAATATCGGAACATTAAAATTATTTTCATTCGTATTTGAGACGGTTATGCTATTTGGAGACAGTCTTTGCACGACATCGTGTCTTGGCAAATCCCCATTTTTTTGTTGAATTCCAATTGTTGATAAATCGTCTGGAGTATGTCTATGAATGGTTTCACTTTCCGATATCCTAGTGCATGGTTCACTACTTGGTGGAGAACTTTGGTTCGAACTGCAAGAGATATTAAGCAAAATATCACATACATATACCATAAAGAAGACTACCTATACAGGATATTATTATATGTCCCGTATGGGTTATAAAACAAGTACAAAAGTTCCTCAATCTCACCTCTGATTTTCATAAATAGTAACAGAAGTCCTTCGTCCATTATCCAATTTTCGTCTTTTTGGTGCCTCATGGGCATTCAAATCCTGACTGAATCGCAATTTTATATCAGTTTTGTACTTGTAAGACATCGCATTGTTGCCGGATTCCTTTTCCAGATCGACGCATGTAGAAGTTTTCAAGGCGAACGCGCCCGGATGCGTATCGTTGCTATTACTATTTTCCGGCTCTGCTTTTGGAACAGACAGCTCAGTAATCTTTGTGTTGGTTATGCCTTGCACGCCATTTCTTAAGAGTGACGGTACCTGAACTGGAAACGATGCGATTGGTTCCAACGGAGACATTGGATAAGCCGGGGCTGCTTTGGAGATTTGTTCGCAATGTTTTTGCAAATGGTTTAGAAGGCGCATACATACAGGTTCTCTTGGAAAATGACCTTCGACTTCTACCATGAATCTCATTGCTTCTGATATGCATTCCTGATAGCCTAAGCTAAAATCAATTGGGTTTTACAATCAAAAATCTTAATAATGGCAATTATTGAAAATAATCGTTATAATAAATCGATGATACTATAAAAATTCCTTGTTTATGAAACTTTGAGAGTAACCCTCGTAGTATTAACCGAAAAATCAAACTACTATTATGAATATTGTCACTGACCAACTTTTACTACTTGTTTATCTGGAAGCTTTTCCGTTTGATTTGAAAATTCATGAATTTCGGAGGCCAAAAGTGAGAGTAATTCAGGAATTAGCCTTGTGGGTTCCTTTTTTGTATTGAAATCAGGGTACTTGCCTTTAAAATTTAGTAAATTACCTAGTTATTTTAGGTAAATGTCATTAAGAAAACTGTTTTACATATCTATTATAATAAAGACAAGGTTTTTCAGTTTTTATAGTGGATTTTTAGTAATTTTCACTACCTACGGTAGATCAATAGGTTTCCATTTTACCAATAATAAAAGTATTGACAAAAAAGAAAAGTATCTTACATACACCAAAAATAATTTCTTACCGATAATGTTCAAGGGGATTGGGCCTTTCCTGCGCTTGCAAATGTTTCATATGCTTTATGGCCATCTCGATAATTTCGGTTTTCTCAATACGTCCTCGGCCCTTTTTCAAATACTCGGTGGGTATTAATCTGGACAAGTCGGCCAGGCAATTGTTCATCCTATCTCGTCTTCTTTTCTCGATTATCCGATGCGACATAGGATCTTGCTATAATTGATTAAAAATATGTTGTAACACTTGTGATACAATTGGAAAAACAAAAACAAAAACAATCACAAAATATGGCTATTGTTTTGAAAAAAAAATAAGCCATCTTAATATTGAAATTTCAAATCAGTGATTGTTACAAAAAGATATAGAGTTTATCCAGTGACAAGCAAATTTTGCCGATTTTTCATTATTTAGCTTGTGACTGTATAAGGGGGCGTATACAGGGTTAAAAACTTAATTGAACACGGTGTTTTCCTAGCTGCGCAACCCACTTTGACTTAAAGGACTAAAGCAATCCATGTTTTTTCGGAAATTAACAAATAACCTCTACCTTAGTAACCTTATTCAAGGCAATTGTAATACATTTTTTTTTTAAATGAATTTTTCAATATTATCTTTTAAACTTAAATGTATTACAATGACCTTTACGATAATCTTAACGCTATTGTTATCTGTAACGTTTTAAAACTCTTACCGCAGTTTCGTAACGTTACAGAGAAAATTTGCGATACGCTGCTTTTCTCGTGTTTCCAAAAGTCTGCGAATTTTCCTAACGAAAATGCACCAAAAATGAGAAAAGAAAAACAGGGGATGATTAGTTGCGGTTGGAACAACCAAGCATCCCTCTCCTTAGCCTAAATTCTTATGCCAATTTTCTGATTTTAGTAGGTAAAAAAAAAATCAGTGTTACCAATCAATTTCATGAATCAACACAGACATTTGTTTAAACGATCACAATTGTTTTTTTTTCAATTTACTTGTGTGGTGTGGTATCAAAACAACCCTTGCCATCAACGAAATATGTATTTGTCTATATTTATTTATAGGAATACAAATATTAGAAAACATAACTTGTGATTGGTACACTCAGAGAGAGGAGGGGGGTGCCATTAAACTTCGATAACATCGGAGGGGCACACCATTTGGTGGAGAGATTGCACACACACGCACAATAGCTTTTCGACATCCCATTTTCTGACCTCCTCACGAATTCGTTCCATATCGTGCGATACATACCCTTTGGCAGACTTTAAGAGGAAGCCGTGTGCTGTCAGAGGGCAAAACGGTACTATTTTTACTCACATAAAAGCCATTAAGAATATAAAACAATATATTAAATATATAGAAGAAAATTGTCGCTAGGAATCTACGTGCATCATCATATTTACGTATTTTATTTTTTTTCTACACGTGTCATTTTTTTGTTTTGTTTGGTCATATATCTATAC
>JABRWK010000009.1:130462-170018 GCA_013372445.1 Hypothenemus hampei | reverse complement strand
ATCATCATAATAGAGATTTACTTGAAAAACTGTGGGAGGAGATATCAACAGAAGTTGGTGTGGGAGGTAAGTAATAAAATCTATATAATTATCCTAATTTTAATTGATTTTTAAATATCAAAAGTAATAGTAGCAGTAGTGTAGTAAGTAGAATTTAATTTTGTTTTGAAATACAATAATCATTACAAATAGTACTCAAACTAGGCAAGAAAAGTAGAAACTAAATAATTTTGACAAGTACAGATTACACAATAACAGGGTGTTACTTAATAATTGCCCAATATTTCACAGGGTAACTTTTAAAATATTTTTAAGAAACACTCTATATTTATTAGATGCAATTATAGATGAGCGTAATTATTTTGCCAGGGAACAGCACCATCCGCGGAACAAAAATAATCTACAAACTGCCTTCTAATATTTATTCCCGAATTTGTTCTTCTTGGGTTGAAGTTTTGCGTGTCATCACTCTCTTCTAAATCAAGAAGTGCGTCATGAACGTCATTTATTCTTCCTTCCTTTTCTTTTATTATGTTATGTAAAATACAACAAGCTAACACAATTTTAGTCGCTTTTTCTGGACCAACCAGCATAACATTCTCAAGAATACGAAATTTTTTAGAAACCATGCCAAATGCACATTCTACTATTCGTCTGGCTCGTGAAAGGCGATAATTAAATATTTTTTTCTGAGGAGTTAAATTTTTCCTAGGAAAAGGACGCATTATTTTTTCTGAAAGTGGATATGCCTCATCTGCAACGAATACAAATGGAAATTCTGTGTTATTTTCAGTACAGATTTTTCTAGGAGATGGAATGTTTAAGTTTTGTCGCAAAAATTTTCCAAAATTGGAGTTGTTAAAAACACTACTATCACAATTTCGTCCATAATCACCAACATCCACAAATAAAAATTTTCCTTCTGCATCAACAACTGCCTGAAGAACAATTGAATGAAAATCTTTATAGTTGAAGTACGATGAACCCGAATTAGGTGGACATTGTATTCGTATGTGTTTTCCATCAATCGCTCCTAGGCAATGTGGAAAGTTCCAGAGTGTATGGAACTTTTCTGCAATATCTACCCATTTTTCAGTTGTTGGTGTACTCATATAAATTGGAGCAAATTCATCCCAAAGTGCAAGGCAAGTTTCTTCTATCAATTTTCCAATTGTGGTCGCCCCCACGCGAAAATAATAATGTAATGATTGAAAACGCTCACCTAAGGCCAAAAATCTAGAAAAAATCATAAAATTGTAAATTATTAATTTATCGTTTACATAAAATATCATACAACACTGAAAAAATTTTAATGTAAGGTCAATTTCAAAATTGTGTGTGTCATAATATGGAATAAGCTATTAAATTGTTTAATTTGAGGCAGAGGTATTAATTTATATTTGTTTAGTTACAGAATGTAAAAATAAATGGAATTCTGTGCGTAGTTCTTACAGCAGATATCTAAGACACCAGAAAAAACTACCTAGCGGTTCTGGGACATCAAAACGCAAGAAGTGGTATCTTGCCGACAACATGACTTTCCTAAAAGATTTCATGGGACAACACAGACAGCCTGTTGGAAATGCAACAATCGAAGAGACTTCCGAAATCGCACTAGATCTCGACCAAGAAAGGTGCATTGGTGATGACGAAGATACCCAAGACACCCCTATTTCTATTACATCAAGTGATAGTCAGAGTATGACACAAGGTAGATCAAAACCTAAAGTACCCAAAATGGCTTCCGTGGTAGGAGCAGTTGCTGGTCCCATGATTAAATTTTTAGAAAGCAGAACAACATCGGGTATCACACCAAAAGATTCAACATTAACCTTTTTTGAAAGTTTAGTACCGGATATAAACTCTTTAACGCTAAAAAGGCAGCGAACTTTTAAGCAAAAGGTACTGTCTCTACTTCATAATTTACAGGACGAACAAGAAACCGAAGTTGCTAGAAGTATTAGCTCTCCAAGCGTCTTTTCGCCACAACCATCACCTTCACAGCCGCACTGCAGCAACTTTTATGGCTCTGATGCAAATGTCAATACTTGGACACATATGTAATTCAGGTATTCTTTTCATTACGAAAAGAAATACCATGTGTAATTCATATAATTTTGTTCAGTTTTTATAACAAATATAAATATTTCTTTTGAATGTTTTTTTCATCAACTTACCTTAATGTAATAAATAATCGTTCTTCTGGAGTAATGCTTTTTCTTAAATTAGTATCTCGTTTTCTAAGCTTGTCTTCAAGCACATTTAAAATGTAATCGAAAGTATTCAAACTTAATCTGGTGAAATTACGAAATTTTTGTTCATCATTTCGTATTTCACTAATAAATTTTTTCAGTGTGTTCTCTTCAGCCCTCTTTTTATTTATTGGATGCGCCCATAATGATTTCTTATTTTCTTCTTCTATACATGCTAGTTGTAAGCAATGCCATAGCAGCACAGCATAGACTTCATCATCGGTGGTCGACATGATGCAAACTAATTATTGAAAATTCTTCTAGCCGACTGTTTCGACTAAAGTCATTTTACGTTATCAGTGTGCATTAAACTCAAATCAATTGTTTTCGAACAACATGAAACAGTTTTGATGTAAAACGTTTCGACGCATACAATTTGTAATTAAAAAAACAAAATGTTTTTAAGTACGACGAAACGATTTGTCTAACAACGCTTTTGCTAGATCAATCTGCGTCCAGCCTAATAGAAAGCGGTTTATGCAGAACACGAAAGCCATCACCGAAATACATGCATATTAAGCTGATTTCGACAAATCATATTTATGCATGATATGAATGTGTCCAAATTTAGATGGGCTACGCGTTTGATGATAAAAAATCTTATCAAACAGCCCTCGTACTTAAATATACAATCCAGTAAAAACAATTAGGTCACCTCATATTTAACCCGATTAAAAATTGAATGCTTCATTACTCGAATGATATAAAAAAATATAGCTCATTTTTGAGAGCACTCCTCATATCTCAAGAAAAGAAACTAGAACTTACCGATATCCTGGATAGGCCAAAATCATGTTTAAATCCTTAAATCCGTTCAAAAACAAGATTGTCTAAGAAACGTTTTATAATAATTCACGTCTAAACACGAGAACACGCTACCGATATGTGACCGCCGCTTCGAGTGGCACGTAGCGAAAAAAGTCGACAAATCACAATCGGCCAGTATATAAAGGTTAACGCAACCAACTGATAAAATAAATGAAAAACACACAATATTGCACGTGATCAACTCAAAAAGTTAAACGATCCCAATCGGATTAAATTTTATAGTGGTGACGCTTTCATGTCACATGACTGGTCGCATGACTTTTGTATTTCCCAAATTTCGTTATCAACATAAGATGTCCTAATTTATATGGAAAATTAACATGTGGATGTTGTGATCTGGAAAGTCGTTACGAATGATACGCGATCTATCACCTGTGGGCGGTGAATACAAATTCGGGCTGGTAGTAGTAGTAAAAATGGAAGACAAAAATAACACTTGTGTTGTTTTTCGTCTCAACTATACGTAAACAAATAAATTTTTCTTGAGAAAGTTGTTGTATTAGCCATTTTATTTTATTTCGCATATCATCTTTGGATTATTACATATCAAAAAGTTTATCGGCCAACTTTATCACAACGACACATCATTTTCAACAATGGTTTAAGTCATAAACAAACTACATACATATTCCTATGACGAAAAAATTAAATAGACTTCAAATATTTTAAAATGTTCACGAAGACGAAACATGTCTAGAAATAATATATTGAATAAGCGACTAATTCATATTTTAGTGACACATTTCTCTAATTTAAATATCAAAATTAAAGGAGTGATTGAAAAATAGACAAATTGAAAAAATCAGAGCACAGAAAAATAAAAGATTGCTCAACAAAAATACTACAGTTGATCTATGCTATGTCTTTGTTACTATGGCAACGGCAATCGTAAATTATGTTGATGGTAATTATAATGTATCTCAAATGGCCTTTGTTATTAGACATAGAGGCTAGAGCATTCTAGAGATCGTAGGTCCGCAACCTTTTGACCTACACGGTAACATTCGAGGAGGGCATAGAGTCGTAAAAATATAAAAAATTAGACTAAAATTGATATATTTTTAGTTTATCCTTAACTCTGATAAACATTCAAATTTTGACTCACTAAATATACAGTGTATTGATTTACAACTTAATACTGTCAACTAATATACAGAAAAGTCTGACGACTGAGTACAACATTTTCCATGTTTTTAAATGTACAGTACAACTTCCATAACTTGAATATCCAAGGGACAGGGAAATTAGTTCGAGTTATAGAAATTTCGAGTTATACAGACTAAAATAAATAGGAAAAGCGAAAGATTAAAGGACCAAAATTTCAAATTATAGAAATATTCGAGACATAGAAGTTTGAATTGTAGAAATTCCACTGTATATTATTTCAAGAATTCTACAAAAAAATACGCTTAAAAATATCAAAATAGATAACATTATTTCGATTAACGGCCGGTTCAATTGGCGATCAGGGTATAAGAACGAATTAAGTTCGTAAACTGATGTTCTATTGTTAGCTGAAAAATTGATTTTTCAGAAAATCGTAAATTGCGATTTTCTGTCGGTAATAAAATCGATTTTCTCTCTTGCGAGTTACGCAGCGAAATCTTCGTGAATTTATAGATTTCGATTTGCTGAAAAAGCTGATTTTGGATTCAAATTTATATCAGGTGTTAGAAACCTTTTCAACAACGTGGGCATATTTGATGGATGTAAAAACCCACGAACATTGTAAAAACAATGAAAAAGCTTGTCCAAAGACATTTAAGTTAATCGTTTATAGACACATTAAGAGAAGTTTGTGAAATGTTCAGCATCTGAATGAAAACTATTAGTTCTATCATTCACAGTCTTGGTAATTACAAGCATGCTGTTAGGCTCATTAATCGTCGTTTGGTCGGGCCACATCTCTAACCTCCTGTGTTATCTCGAAGATTTTGCATTTCAATTGAGGACACCCTATACTAGTTAATAATAAATGATAAAGTTGGAGATGAATTTTATGTTGCACGATTAAGGGATTATTTTTTTGTAAAACGTGCTAATTCTTTATTGTAAATTTTCCCACGATTCGATGGGAACAATATTAAAAGATTAAATAATGTGTGTATAAACGATTCATTAACAACATTTTATCTCGGAATTATATTTACTATCTATGTATATACATTTATGTACGTAGAAAACTCTCGAAAACTAAAAAAGATAGAGACTTATGTAAATCAAACACACGGTTATTCAACGTATCTTGTTCTAAAAGTATATTTAATTGCAACGTAACATTATTGAACAGTGTCTATGCGAAACTAGCTTTTGTTTTTAAAAACAATGGCAAGCAACAATTTTATCGACGAAAAAATGTTTTTTGTCTTGTTTACTCAATTTCAAAACTAATTACATATATTATATTAAATAGAAAATTGTCTCGTTTGTAGTAGGCATTACCGGCAACTCGATGAAGATGCAAGATTTTCATTGAAATGAAAAAAATCAATTATTTCCAATCATCAATTTGTATTTAATACATAATCATAATGGAAAATCATTAAAATTACATTTACATGCATAAAAATATGTGACAAATAACGCATTTCATGCTAATAACCACTTGATTCCTTATTGAAATTAATTTAATCTCATCTATAAATAAATACTACGTGATCATTTTTAAGTCTGATGTTGATTCGTTTAATTCTTGAGAATAAAATGTAAACGTTTCAACTTACGTCAGTGCAATGTTGCCAGGTCCTGTGCACTATTATCAGTGGACATGGACAAAATACATTAAAAACACACAAACACACTCAAAATAAAGGTCCGATGAGTTAATATTTGATCGTTAATCAAATATGCAAAATATATTAAAAAACTAAATATATATTTTTTCGATTTCGAGAAAGGGGATTTGAGTGTTTTCTAGTTTAAAATAGGTATTTTGTTTTTGATTTTCAATATTATAACATGAACTTGTATAAACTGTTGTGAAAAAAATACTAAAGAGGGCTATTAGAGTACCGTTTTTTATTTTATATAAATTATATATTTAAATTATTTGGTAGAACTTTTAGGGGCTCTCACAGACAATCTATTTGGATGTCAACTAGCCGTGTTACAAATAATGTGGAACGTCTGTAGGCAGATTGGTGGTTGACAAGTTGGCCGAGCAAGATGTTTACAACTAACATTAAGTTAAACGTCTATACTTTAGTTTGCATATAGAGCTGCGAGTACGGTGACCTCCTTTAGGAGGTTTTTTGAAAATCTGTACTACGAAAATACTACTTTGTATTATTTTGTGCTCCTTGGGAACGTGATTCGCAACTGGCAATGAGTGGCAATGTTCTTATAGTATTTACAACCGTACTGGGGAAAATTTTACAATTTTACTTGGGTTTTACATTATTTTTAAAAATAATAAACCTACTCCTTTTGAATAAAAAAGTAATTGGCAACCTTAAATAATAACACTCTAAAGGCTAGAGTTTCTTCAAAGTCTGTATTTTGTCACCTCATTTTTCAAACGTTGACTTCAATTAGACGCTCTTTATAAGTCATTTTTAGAACTTTAACACATAAAAACATTGAAAAATCTAAAACACATAGGAAGACAAACTAGAGCCTTTAAGGTATCCACTACTTTCTAAGGGTTGAATCATATTTTATTATATTTATATTAGAAAATAGAAAATTGCATGTTATGCTAATTTTATAGGTTCATTGAAAAATCAGTAAACTTGATAACACTGCGCAACAGTGCATTAAGTATGTATTACAATTTCGTATCATGCCAAAAATACAATATATTTAATGACTCAAAACGTTTTCGCATTCAATGTCAAGCAACACTTACCTGTTTTCGTATTTCAGGCTTTGCATATTGGAATTTTCTTCCCAAAAAGCGTGTGTCATATCCATAACGATTAATGAAAATTTCAATATTCCCAAATACGAAATAATAAACTTTCCAAACACTTTAAGATCATAAATAAGGTTGAACAAACTCAAGTCGGCATACAACAAGACAACATTGACACAACAGAGGGGGCTTTAAGGGCGTACGAATGTTTACAAATATTTATTTTGACAGATGATCGACGAACAAAATGTTAATTTCCCACGATGACGACGATCACACACTTACATCCGAGTAGGCCGTAACAACTAATCAAAATTGAATAAACACGCTACCGTGCACGTGAGATCGTCCTCATATCCACGACAAATTAATTATTTTTCGTCTTTGTTTCGCTTGGTTATTGCCAGAGAGCCGAGTGGGGAGAGGGGAAGTGATTATTAATGGAAAAGACCACGGATCGATAGCAGAAAATAATAGCGGACACGTGTGTACGTGTATCTGTTCGATGCCATACGCGCAACATGGAAAAATCTCCAGGAAAAGTGAGCGGACGTATGTCGGTGCTCAATCGACACCGATTTTGCACATGACCAAAGTCAGGGATCACGTTTGCAGTATCGTGGGAAACCACGTGAACGATAATTGTTTTTTTTTCTATCCTAAAAGTATTTTTAATTCGGCCTTCGCACGACTCGACATTCTGGCGTTATTATGGAACGTCCTGCGAATCAGTAGTTTTTATATTTTTCCTGATTATTTTTCATCTCATTTTTATGTAGACACTAAAACTCAAGTCTATTTCTGCTGAAAATATTTGGAAACTTGCCGCTTTCATTTTCGTTAACTGTTATTTCCAGATATTCTTCCAAAATGAGCCTGGTCCTGGAAGATCCTGTATCCTGCTGAAGCAAAATCGTATAGTGTATGAATTACAAATTAACGATTTGGAGTCAGAGAACTCTTTCCATCTGTCACGAAGATTTTTTGGGCCGAACAGTGACTAATGATTGACACCATGGAACTTCTCACAGATGTATGTAAATGTTCTTTTTGAAGGTGTTGGTTATGAACTCCATTCATAAACAATAACTCCATCATTCAATGGGAACAGTTTTGCCCGTTAACACTTCTACTTAAATAAAATGTTGTTTCAAAAGGTCGTCTAACACGGGGCAAGGTCTACGTCATGGGCGTAGCACAATCGGCTGTCCGCCTGCACTTTCGAAAATTTTTTAAATTGAAAACTAGTTTCATGCCTTATGATTTGATGAAATAGGTCAATTAACAATATCCAAAAGTGAATATTAAATTATGGAAATCCTTATGGGTTTGATAACGAAATCTTTTAACCAGGGGTTGAGCTACTAATAAATACTAATGCATTTCTAATTTGTCAATAATCAATAAATGTAATTATTTCTTGTCCGTTTTGAGTAAAAAATCGCAATTACCTTCAGAAAATGATTACGAAACGATTTATATACTTGTTTACTCATTATTAATAATAGTTTAAATGTGAATGCTTAACATTAGAGTGCATATAATTATAATTTTCAATGCAAAGTTCCGTAGACACTTTTAGTTATGCTAATACATAAGGAAAACAACAAATTTCAATTGATACCAATTTAGTTTATTACATACAATGGATCCTATGTACAATTTATGTTTTTAAAAAATTCACAGTGCTATTCTTTATATGCATTTGTACGACAAAAACCTATAGAAAAAAAATGATAACATGTGAAAACGCAAAATGGAAAAATTAGCAAAACGGATAGGGGAACCAGGAAATGAATAAATGAAACACTTAAATGAGGAGAAAAATGGCATTCGCACTTTAAATGTCACCTCTTCTTGGAAAACTTTCTTCTAAAAATAACAAAAAAACATATTATAATCTGGCCAATATTATAATAGTATATTGCATGTAATAACGATTTTAGGAAATAGTCAAACACTAAACAATAGATTTCTTACTCTCTTTTTCTCTCTCCTCGGCTCTTGCTTTCATTCTAGTGATAAATGCCGCCCCTTTATTTTTCCTAAAGTTTTCATAAGGATCATTTAAGTTGCATCCAACACCCTTGAACTGGTCCTGTCTGTCGCGCACGTCCCCTCCCGATATGGGAGCGTCTATACCCTGTTCATTTGCCCCCAAACCTTTTCCACTCCAACCCATTTTTCGTAGCATTTCGTGACCTTTATTTGATGAGTCTAACTCCTGGGACTCGTTTCGCATAAAAGGAATGCTAAAACCGTAACAAAGATGTTTTGCAGAAATTTTGGGTTTTTATAACGTACCTTCCAAATCCAGGAGCGACTGGAGATAAGGATCTCCGAATAGGTGACCTAGATCTTGACCTAGAGAGGCTTCTACGTCTTCTTCCTTCTCTGTTCTCTCTCGAATCCCTTCCTCGTCTTCTCCTGGGACTTCTTGAACGACTTCTGGATCGCGACTTCGTTCTGGATCGCGATCGTTTATTTCGATTTCCGCGCCGATGAACAACCGGTGGTTGAGGTGTAGGCGATTTGCTTCGATATCGTCTCTTTGGAGGCGAATCGTCTTTGTCCTGCTTCAATATTATTGGAGATGGGCTCCTTGATTTTTGTCTCAGTCCCGCTTTGATTGCCTCTTCTTTTCTTTTTTTGCTTGATTTTTAGCCTTATAGTATTCATATAAACCTAGCTTTTCCCAGCCTTCACTGCGATTACATCACGTAAATGAATGTTTTTGAATTAGAAATTATGAAGAAAAAGGGCTCGTCCTTTTTTTCGAGTGATTGTGACATTGCCATGCGAACTTACCTATCTCGAGGCCGCTCGTGGCTTGGCATTGTATAGAACGCGTCCACTGCTGCTAGAAGACGTTCACTGGGAGGCGCCGGTGGGGGTAGTCTTATATCTTTGGGGTTCAGTGGTTTATATTCAGAGTCTTCCAACTATAATTATGCGAAACTTATAGTTCTAAATTGCTAATAAGACAAACTCAAACGCGTACCTTGACTAAAGGCACCATTAACCCAGCAGGAAGGTCATAATATGGAGCTGTAGGCATTAGTTCTTCCAGAAATACTTCGGGTTTTGGAGGAAAACCTGGTGGAGGTTTAGAGAAATCGGGAAATATTCCAGGACCTGGAGGCGGCAGGTATCCAGGGGGAGGCTGAGAAAATGGGTGTTCCATTCCGTTGGAAGGAGGTTGAATATCTAGGGTCAATTTATTGGGAGTATTCAAGCCTAATGAACTTGGAGGAACGGATAGATTTGGAGGTGGGACATTTAAATTAACAGGCAAGAAAGGCGGTTCCTCGTTGCCGTTCTGATTTCTCATCGAAGGAATGGAGAAACTCTTCTGAGGGGGTGGTTGAGAAACAGTTTGAGTTAAGGATTGAATGGTTTGCTGTAAAGTAGCTTGAATAGTTTCCAAAGGTATGACTGGCGTTTGCGAAGAAGGAGGAGGTGGCGGTGGTGCATTGTCTGTAGACGATAAAAGTTGCTTTTGCTGTTCAATATTTTGTTTTTGTTGTTGCAAATCCATTATTTGCTGCATTGCATGACAAACAAATGCTTGATGTTGCGACTGATAGCTTTCAAATGTAGTTTTAGTTTGATCGGCAATAGCAGCCACTTCCGTTGCATATTTAGCGATTTGATCAGCCTGATACTCTTGATAACTTTTAATCGGATTATGTAATTTATCTAAAGTGTCTGCTTTCAAATAATTCGCTTTGGATTCCCACAGTTTTACCAACTTTTCTAATTTTAATTTTTGTTCATCAGTTGCCATGATATCTGCATTACAAAACATTGGTACTACTGCTACTTCCAATGCATCTTTTAAATCACATGCATTTTTTCTCGCACTAAAATCAGATTTATTTCCAAACAGATATCTTTTCCAGACAATTAAATTCTTACCTGTGGTGTAACAGATCGTTTACAAGGTAGATCACATGTAATTTTTGTGGAAACGTACTTAACTGTAAAACCCTAAAAAAAAACCAAAACACTTATTCAAAAACCACCTTTTGACTATACTCACTTATACAATAAACATTGCACTATACAGTTCGCTTTTTGTTTGGTGGTAGCATGTTGTAGAAACCAGGATTTTCCATTACTAATACTATCTTTTGTGCAACTGTCTATAATTGGTTGTAAAATAGTATTTAGCTCATTCAAATCTATAGCACATTCTTCAGCGGCATTTTGCAAGTCAACAGCTTCACATTTAGCAACAGCTGTTTCAATTGTAGCTTGTTGCTGTTGCATTAGTACATTATGTTGGGCTGAAAGATTTTGCTCGCTTTGTTTTATCTGTTCTCTTAAAGCATCTTGCTGTTGCGATAAATGTTCTATTTCAATTGATTGTTGTTGAGGTGGAAGAGTCACAGGAGATGGGTTCCAGGCATTTGATTCTGTCCCTGACAAAGGTGGCGGGAGAAGTTGTTGTTGTTGTTGTTGTTTAACTACTACAAATATTTATTTTAGTTTAGAATAAGTATCTGTATTTAGATTTTCAAATTTTCACTTACTTGCTTGTTCACTTGAAACTTTATATTGGTAATAATTAAAGTATTCACCACCATATAGAAATTGAAATTTAGGATTGCCTTTCTGTTTATTTTTGGTCATTTGTTCGAATTCCGGTCCATTTCTTGCAACAAACTGAGCCAATTTGTCAATTATATTTCTAAGGTCTATATCTATGGATGAACTGGCTATGACTATTACGGTATACAATTAATATCAAGAATATTACCTTCGGGAGGCTGAGGCAAGTCCATTTTCGAATAAAACAGTCTTAATATTAAATAAAAATCATTTAACACTCATTACTATTCAGTCCGTTTATGCCATTAAATGTTTGGTTAATATGAACATTGAGTTTACTGTCTTCTTTTAAATTATTAATGAAATAAGTATTACAAGATAGCCACTAAAAACTGAAAAGAATTTTATATTAATATTTCTTATAATTTAGAAAAACTTAAAATTAAATCAATATTAGATTAAAACTAAAATATCTAGAATAAAAAAAGTAAAAATAAGTTTCACCAAATTTTAAATCAATATTTCTTTATGATTCTTTAGTATGAAATGGTATAAACTAATTAAAACTGTTAAAAAAGAAGAAGAACTGACAGAACTTTTGATGTTATCCAAATGTCAGTTGGTTACTTCTAAAAACGTGTTACACATAAATCTCTTAACATTACTTGAAAAATGCCAGCTCTGGAAGAAGTTAAGCCCAACTGGGCAGAAGAAGTAGAATTGGAGGGCGGCTCTTTGCCCTCCTCAACGGAAGTGATAGTAAATGGACAAAAAATTGTAACTGAATATAAGTTTAATGAAGATGACAAGAAGGTACTACTCAAATAAGGTTCTTTACTTCGTGTTTTCTTAACCCTTCTCGACTGCAGGTTAAAATTGTGCGGACATACAAAATTGAAAAACGCATAGTCTCTAAATCGATTGCCGTAAGAAAAACTTGGAAAAAATTTGGAGAGTCTGCTAATGATAAACCTGGTCCAAATCCTGCAACCACTATTGCTGGGGAAGATGTGTACATGCAGTTTATTTCCAGCAAAGAGGAAGATAACAAACCTGAAGATGAAGGAATTGATAAATTGAAAAGTTGTTACAAATCAAATTTTGTAAAAACAAACACTAAATTTTGTTATTATAGCTCTAGGTGATAAGAATGTCGTCAAATGTCGTACCTGTGGAGGTGATCACTGGACTACAAAGTGTCCCTGGAAAGATACGATTTTGGCTGGCGGCAAGTTGCCTGATGATAAGAAACCCAATCAGGTCGTTGGTAAGTTTAATAAATACGAATACGTTAAATTTCAAATTGTTAAAAACAAATATATTGTGTAATAATAGGTCAGTCAGGTCCAGGCGTTGAAATACCCAAACCAGGTGGCTCAAAGTATGTACCACCGAGCCTTCGAGACGGGGGTCAAAAAAGACCAGACGGTGCCAATATGGCTAGAAGGGACGACAATTATTGTGCAGTTCGTATAGCCAATTTGAGTGAATCGACCACTGAAGTAGATTTGGAAGAATTGGTTAAACCTTTTGGACCGATTCATAAGTTATATTTGGCTAAAGACAAACAAACTGGTCTATGTAAAGGTTTTGCTTACATTCATTTTAAATTTAAACCCGATGCAGCTAACGCTATTGCTAGATTACATGGCCATGGATATGATCATCTTATTTTGTCTGTTGATTGGTCTAAGCCAATGTCTAATCAATAATAGTAGGTTTACCTGATATCTTATTGTAAAAACAGAATAAGATGTTAAGTAAACATATATGTCTAACTTAGAAATACAAAATTATTTCTCAGTTTTATATGAATTTATTTTTTTATATGCAACACTTTTTCTAATTCGGGATCCCCTTAATTGAACTGCTTTCGGCAGCACAGAATCTCTTATGTGAACACCTCGTTTTTCAGGAGTCCAAGCATTAAACTTGTAAGTATCCCAACCGCAATTTATTGCTATCCATCCTAAGAAAAATATGCAAGTTGAAAAATGTCTTTATGTTACATAATAATACCTGCGCTGGATAAAACAACATCATAACTGGATTCTTCTGGACATTTACCAATAATATCAAAATTTTTGGCAAGTTCCAGACCAGGCCATTTTGTTGCTCGGTCTCCTTTAAAAATTGGAACCAAAAACAATTCAGTTCCTAAAAGTTCCTCATAAATCAAATCTGCTTCTGCCAATTTACATATCGTAATTGGCAAACTGTTGCTTCTAAATACAGTTAATCTGAAAAAAACTCTCGTTAAATAAATAATCAAGTTTCTATTGGCGATTCTACCTGACAGAATTAGGTCCATTTACATAATCTAATCTGGCTAATCCTGCAATAAATATTGTTGTGCCCGGTTTAACACAAAACGATTCCGGTCTTATTATTTCTTTTGGTAATGTTTTAACCAATTCTTCTGTAGTTAAGAGATGAAGGATTTGATCTGGATGGACTACACCAGGAGTATCATAGCACCATTTTCCCGAAGCAAATTCCTTAGAATTTTCATCTATTCCCAATCTTGTCATCCCCTTCGAATTAGGCGAGCCTGACATATTATTTTTTGTAAAAAATTTCAACATTAAAACAAATATAAAATACCCTTAATTGAAAAATGGTCAGCAGTTTCTTCAGGAAGATCAACATGGCTAAAAGATCTTTCAATCCTTCCAGTCAGTGTAGCATCAGTAGGTGAATTATATTTTTGCACAGCTTCACTTTTTGCTTTTTGCTCTTCTGCTTCAAGTTTCTTCAGCTCGTTCAAACGCTTTTCTCTTGCAAACAAACGATATCCAGAAAATCGTGTAATAGGGAATTTCAAGAGATTTAATGTTGTTCCTGGCCATGGACTGGTTGTGGTCCGTTGAATTAAATTTGCAGCTTGGACTTTACAGTAATCAGACTTTATTAGTAGATTAAATAAACTCGATTTTCCTACATTAGTGCATCCAATTATGTAAACGTCACCTATGTAAAAATGTGTAGTTTTTAAGATAATTCTAAGCTTTATCGATATTCACCTTTAGTTCTCCATATTTTTTGAAGAGATGTTATCAAATTTTCTACTCCATAACCGGTTTTAGCTGAAATCAATTCAATGTGTTTAATATTTGAACTGGCAAAACCACACAACTTTAAATTGTTCAAAAGCACCTCACGAATTCTTTTTAAGAATTTCGGATCATCTTTGGGCAATAAGTCAATTTTATTTCCTACTACAACAATTGGTGTTTTGCATCCAATTATATCTGCGATTCCCGGCCATATTGAACAAGGAAAATCAGTTAAATCAACCAGGAGAACTGCCAAACTGGATTGAAAAGAAATTCTTTGCAGAACTTTAGGATAGTCATCTGCTGTAACGCGAACTTGCAATGCAATGTTGTATTCTTTTAAAAAATGGCACCGTTGACAAAGAATAGATTGTAAATTGGCTCCTCCTGATTTATGAGCATTTTTAAATATTTCGGATGGAATGTAACCAGGAACAGCTATATCCTGAAAAATACATATTCATAGTTGTGCGAAGGTTTTTTTCTATGTTAGACTGACCTGACAATGCAAATGGGCACCACAACCGTAACATGGCTCATTGCTAACTGGATAATTTGGATCTGGGGTTCCAAAATTAATATTAAAACCTTCGTTCTCTTGAATATAGTTTCCTTCATGTTTTTCCGTTAAATCATATTCGTAATTTTCATAATGGGTCATCCAGTCCTCTGGACTATTATCTAAAATATCTTTTTTTAACTTTATTTCCTTTTTAATTTCTTCTAATTGATTCTGTTGTTGAGAATTTTCGTATTCAACTTCGTCCAACTGCTTTACATTTGCAATATAAGGAAAATTCGTCTTGATATAATCATCTTCCTCAACAATTGCTTGTTTTGAATTTTCTTCTAAAGCTGTTTCTCTATAATCATCATCTAATGTATACTTTAAGGTCAATGGTAAAGGTTGTATAGTTTGAAACGTGTATTTTAGTTTTTCTGCTTTTTTAAATGCTTTTTGATTAATTATAAATTTTTTGTTCCAAATTTAATTTTCAATGGCTCAGTTATGCTATTATATAGTAATTTATTTTCATATTTTTTTATAAGTTCTTCCGATGGAGCTTCTAAAGACTCACTTGTGATGGATTTACTTTCTAATTTAAAGTGTTTTTGTGTGGCAAATCTGGATGGTATTCTACAAGAACTTAAACGTTTAGATGTCCTTCTAATTAGAAACATAACTTTAAAAAAATTTAAATTTCATGGGCAATTTCGATAAACTTTTTGGTTAGGTTCACTGCTTAACTAATTTTATTTTTGTGGCTGCTTCAACGGGCTCAGGTGATTTGACGTTAAATGTTTTAGAAGAAGAAATTAGGTTATGTATTTGAATGCTGTTTAAGTGATCGGTATAGGTTGTATTTCACAGATTAATTATATTTATATAGAAGTGTATTCGTAATTTGTAGTTACTATTAGATTTTACAAAGTTTAAAACAGGAAAATGGCCAACGGGCCTATAGCTGAAAGGAACAGAGGTATGTAGTTCGACTTTTGCCTTATTTCCATTAAAATAAATCAATTTCAGATGCTACTATATACGTTGGAGGACTTGATGATAAAGTTTCAGAATCTCTCTTATGGGAGCTTTTTGTTCAAGCCGGGCCTCTTGGTAAGATTTGAAAAATTGATTTTGCCAAAAAACTAATCAGTTTATATATGTTTCAGTTAATGTTCATATGCCAAAAGATAGAGTCACCATGATGCACCAGGGTTATGGTTTCGTTGAATTTATGGGTGAAGAAGATGCAGATTATGCTATTAAAATTATGAATATGATAAAGCTCTATGGTAAACCTATACGTGTTAATAAAGCATCAGCCCACCAAAAGAATCTGGATGTTGGAGCCAACATATTTATAGGAAATTTAGATCCAGAAGTCGACGAAAAATTACTTTATGATACATTTTCTGCTTTTGGTGTTATACTTCAAACTCCAAAGGTAATCACATATAATTAAATAGAGAGTTCATTAAAAAATTGGATAACATTGCAGATTATGAGAGACCCAGACACAGGAAACTCTAAAGGATTTGCCTTTATTAATTTTGCAAGTTTCGAAGCATCTGACGCTTCTATAGAAGCAATGAATGGACAATACCTCTGTAATAGGTCCATTTCTGTTTCGTATGCATTTAAGAAAGATTCTAAAGGAGAAAGGCATGGATCTGCAGCTGAACGACTGTTGGCTGCGCAAAATCCATTATCGCAAGCTGATCGACCTCATCAATTGTTTGCAGACGCTCCACCAATGGGTAAGTTACTGATTTTTCATGGCAGTAAATGCTCCGATCCGAGATTACTATTAGAAACAACAACATTCATTCAATTTTGCTTCTTCAGACATAATAAAATGTCGCGTTGTTTATTGTTTGAACTTTTAGAGGAAATAAGTTAGTGTTTTATATCTTATTTTTTGCGTTATATGTAATTATTTAGTGTTTTAATTCAAATCGTCATGTAGTCCACTATGGAGTTCATTGTGAAAGAACTAGTGCCCGAAACGTAATTACCAAATAGGAATACTAGCCTGCAGCGAGCAGAAAAAGTGATATTTGAAATTTGTTTGTGTGGATTACAAACTAATATTTATATTAGCTCCTTCAATTGCAACCGCCATCGAAAACATGAATAATGTTACCGAAATTCATATTTGTTCTCTTTCTTCTGTATCGTTAGATGGTTCTTATAAAACTAACTGTTTAAGGAAAAATCAAAGAGAATCCACATTTTCTTTTTCAATAAAACATTCGAATTGAACTTTATAGAGTGACCAATCGTCCACATAAAAATTACCAGTAGTAATCAACTTCCCTATAAACGGAAAATTCCATGTAAAACGTACCACATTTCCTTTTATTTTAATCGACGCTCGTGGAATTGAAAGGAAGATCTAAACAAAATTGTTTTTATGATATTCCAATTCAGATGGAAAAACGTATTCTAAATGTAATGGGCAGCAATTGAAAAAAGTGGTTCTATTAAAGTACCTATTTTAGATTTTGATACAGTTTTATGTACTATTAGAGCATCACTAATTTATTGTTTTCCAAAATCAAATCCTTAACTGTCGATACATTTCAGGCATGATGCCTAGCATATCCATGGCTCCACCACCACCGCCGGTAATTCTTAGCGGTATAATGCCTCCACCGCCACCTACTCCGGCTAATATCGCTCCTCCGCCGCCGCCTCCAGTTCCGCCACCATCATCGTTCCCGGCGGGTATACCGCCGCCCCCATTGCCGCCCTCGCAGCCTCCTTTACCTCCAGGAGCACCACCGCCGCCTCCAATCGGTACAAATGCTTCTATGCATCCCGCATCGAATAACGCTAATTCAAGAATGATGGCATCGCCGCAATGGCAAGCTGGACCCGGAGTGGCTCCACCACCTCCCGCTCCGCCTATTTCTGGTAAGTTGTTACAGTGTGAACAGTAGAATCATTTAAAATGAAAACGTGGTTTTAGGATCATCAGGAAATTATCCTGCAATGTTTCCGCCACCGCCCCCGCCTTCAAATAGGCCACCACCGCCTCCAAATTGGCGGCCTCCACCTCCTCCCAGTTTTGGTGGTTCTGGACGAGCACCATTTCCTCCAAGAGGACCGCCTCCACCACCACCAAATATTCAAAATTGATTTTCGCACCTTTTAACCATTTGTATCAATTTTTCAAATTTTGTCTTAGTTTTAGCCTTTCATTATGATTTTCCAGTCTCAGTAGTTACATTGAAAATGTCAAGTAAAACATATTTTTACACTTTTACTGTTTGTTTGTGTTTACTGTGGTGAAGAAACCAACATCACCAGCTTGTCGGTCCATATAAACATCTTTATTTGGGTTAATAAATGTAAAGATTATAGTAACCAAAAAAGTTTATTTCTCTTTTTCTTGTTTTTTGCTCTTTTCATTTTGCTTATGTGATTTGAGTAATTTATGAGGAATAACTTCATCCGGAGACTGGTACCTTAAAAACGAATAACATATTAACTACATATTTCAAAGACTTAAATATTATTTCTCTTACCCTAATTCGTTTTTATTTAATTTTTCCGATGATAAACATATATGTATCATGGGTAATTTTCTTTTTACAACTAACTGGTCTAATTCTGGTATAAGAGGATCCCAATATTCATCCACACTACAACAATTAATGTTAAATTCTAGTAATATGTTAGGTACAAAAATCATTACGTTCTGTAGCAAATTTTTGTGATTTGGTACAACTGTTGTTTGTATTCCCTTTTCATAATTTCAGCACACGTTACAGCTTTGCCAACTGAAGGACCTACACCAGTCCAAACAATGGTTTTTGATACAGGAAATTGTTGTAGGGCATAATCTAGCAGATTTCTTATTTTACTACCTCCACGAACCTGGAAATTCCTAAATTTTAAAGTATATTTGCAAATTTAATTTTTACCTGCATAAGTAGGCAATCAGTTGGCAGATCCGAAATAGGAATTTTTAGGCGATCTAGGGATTCTTCTACATTTTTCCCTTTTCGATAATTTTCCATTTTAAATTTTTATTTGGGTAATTGTATAGTAAAAGCAAGGGTTAAGCTCAATACAAATTATGAAATGTTGTAAAAGTTCCTTTTTAACAGAAGAAGAAATATTCAATGTCAAATGATGTCAAAATGCAATTATACCGAAGAAAAGAAGAATTTATTTTAACATCATATGTCAAATTGATTTGGCAGATGACATCTTTGACAAGTCTGTTTTGCTTATTTGAAGAAGACTTTATATGTTTTTTAATAAACTCTCTGTTCGAGAAAACCAGAACAGGGCTATTTTCTAGTTAAAACAATTGTGAATTTGAATTTCTATGGAAAAATTGGATGACATGTCTCACACCTACACATTGGGCGATCCCTATGTGGTGTCCGTAGAAGAGATGGATGGTAAATTTTAATTTATATTGCAACAGTTTTTAGTTATTTTGTATATTTGCGATAGAGGATGGAGATCAATTGGCCGCAGAGAATACCGATGACTCTAATCATGGTGAAAAAGTTGGCGCTCCCCTAAGAGAACAAGACCGTTTCCTTCCTATTGCAAATGTAGCCAAAATTATGAAGAAAGCTATTCCAGAAACTGGCAAAGTTAACAATAAAGTAAACATTTTTTTGATGCGTGTATATCTTAATAATAATAGTGAAATATACAGATAGCCAAAGATGCTAGAGAATGTGTACAAGAATGCGTCTCAGAATTTATCAGTTTTATAACTAGTGAGGCTAGTGATAGATGCCATTTGGAAAAAAGAAAAACAATTAATGGGGAGGATATTTTGTTTGCCATGAGTACGTTAGGATTCGATAATTACGTGGAACCATTGAAATTATATTTGCAAAAATACAGAGAGGTAAGTTTGTATTGTAGGATTGAAAAATATACACATATTGATCATCAAAATTAACGCATAACTTGAAAATTCATTAAACTTTGACAATGAATATTTTCCCAACCACTGGTTAGATTAAAATGATTTTTTTTACCAATTGCCAATTTCCTGTAACAAGGAGATGCCCAGAAAATAAAATCTTCATATTATACAGGGCATATAAACAATGTCATGTTTTTTTTTATCAAAATTTAACGTATTCTGTGGACAATACCAGTTGGCTCAAGCATTTAAAAATCATGCAGTGAAAACTTTGTTTCTTTGTTTTTTTAGATTAAAGAAATTGAAAAATTCAAAATTTGATATTAAGTAAAAAAAAAAGTTTTTTTTTTAAGAAAAAACACTATAAAATGCTAGAAGTCATAAAAAATCGAATATTTCCGAAAGATTCAAAATAAATGGACCATTGAAAAAACAAAATGCTCAGGAACCATGAGGCTGTATCACTGCATGGTTTTTATATGCTTGAGCCATCTGATATTACCCATAAAAGACTTTAAACTTTGATGAAAAAAATATGACAATTTATACTCCCTATACAATATAAAGATTTTACTTTTTGAACATTTCCTTATTACAGCCAATTCACTCATAACAGGATTATGATTGACCATAAAGTCATGATAATCCTACCAGTGGCTGGAAAGATGTTAATTGTCAAAGTTGAATGAATTTTCAAGCTGTGCGATAATTTTGCGGCGCATTGTATTAGGTTGATATGGTTTTATTTTGATGAGATACAGAGATATTTCTGTATATACCAATTGAATAAAATGCTTTTGTTATTTGTAGGCCGTCAAAGTTGATAAAAATTTACATCAAGGATATGAAGAAATTGAAATGGATCAATTTAGTAAGGACCTAATAACATTAATTTTTTTTGAGAATAATTAAAATACTCTATTTTAGACGCCTCCTCAATAACTGCTAGTGATAATGTTGAAGGTACAGTGATTTATACTGTTCAAAATAATGCGGGGCAGCAATTTCAGTTGGCATAAAATTTTTAAAAAATACACCATATAAAGTACACCAATTGTATATTACGATTGAACAAAACACTAACTTAACTTTATAATTCTGCAGGTAATAATAATCCAAATGAAAAAAACAATTTTTTTGAATACATCTATATAATTCCAATGATCAAGTTAGTAGAGTGTCATCTATATCTTCTTCTTTTCCATCGTTCTGATGCAGAATCTTTTTGAGAACTTTATTAACGACATCTGACAAGGATTCCCGAGCTCCAATGTCCAATATTAAAGAACATTTCTTAAAGATTACAGAGTAAATACCATATCAAGGTATTAAAAAAGGATTATTACCTGAAATACTGCATCTCCTTCCTTTAACTTAAGCATTGCGATCAACGCAATTTCAGAGTTAGCCTTTACATAAACATTCTTCTCTTTGGTACCGTTGACCAGAGTGGGTAAGACAACTTTGAAAAAATCAGAAGGTAATTTTTCTGTTGGAATGATCTTTGCCAGATGGAATAACACTCTAGCCAGTAACTGTTTCACTTCGCTACTATTATGGTTCATTGTCTAAAACAATTCGATATTTAAGACCATTAATTGTCATTAATTGATTGTTGAATTTACCCTAACAAAAGCCACTAACAAATTATTCGGTATAGTTTCTTCTTGAAGCAACAAGAATTCAAATAAATAACCACAAGACCTTATAGCGCTTCGAGTTATACTGACTGTAAGCAATTGTAATTGACTTAATAGTACTTGAATTAACTTCGTTCTATATTGTTCATCCCATAATTTCTCAGGAGCCTCTTTTATTGCGACCGTTAAAGCAGTACCTCGTCCTTCTCTTAACGTTACATTCACGTTATTATCGTCACCTAAAATAAATTGAAAGATACTAGCAGATATTATCGATTGTACCACTCACTCAATATATGTTCTCTTAAAGTCAAATCCAACTGATCAGGAGAGAGATATTTACAAATCGCCCCTAAACAACCGGCTGCGCATTTTCGCACTGTATCGTCCGCCTGTCCTAAATGAGCTACCAAAGTAGCGTGAATTTGTTTTCTAATTGGTTCCGACATTTTATCACCGGCAGGAGTTATTATTCCTCTCAATGCATGCAATGTGGTCTCTCTAAAACAAACGAATTAATCGTTCCGTAAATCATATGACGTTCTAACTTACTTGATAGCAACATCTTCGTTATTTTTGACCATGTTATGTAATTCGGTAAACAACGGGTCCGCCCTTTGATGGATGACTATCAATTGATTGAGGGCAGAAGCTGATTTCAATCTCACTGTACGATTTGGATCGTTAAGTGCTTTTACAAATGTTGTTTGCAATTGAGGTAAAAATTGTCTTAACATTACGCCGACCTGAAAGTGAATAAAGTTGGACTAATGTCAACATTTGCAATTGACATATGCGTGGGTTATTTCAAAGGTTTCTGGTCTTTTGAATGTTACAATTAACCGAAATATCTGATCGAAACTTTTACGGCAACCCTCATTATACAAACCTTTGATAATAAAATTGCTAAAGTCTCTAATACGGCAGTCTTTACGTTGGCGCTAAATCTGTCGCCTAAAATTCGGATTAAGGGGCCAGTGATTGCGACCACACTCGGTTGTAGGGCAGGCGCACTCGTTACTTTGATAACTTCTCCCAAACCTATAAATGTCAAGACATATTCAGTAGAACAGATTAGATTTGTAACCAATCAAGCCAAACCTTGTGCTGCAGCTTCCTTTTCATCCCCATCACCTGTTAAAATCGCTTCACGGAAAATTGGCAAAATAGGCACTATCCCTTTTGGCAAACAGAAACCTGGTAAAATATCCGAAGAACCTTTCATATCAGACATGGCGTATCGTACTGCTTGACGCACATCAGAAACGTATGTTGCCTGTTGCTTGGGTTCCAAAGTCTAAAATGAAATAACTTTAGAATTGATACAAACTCTTCAACATGAATTGAAACCTTAGTAACGGCATTTAAAGCTTCCCAAGACATTTGCAAGACGTCTTTATCGTTATCGGTCATCAAATGAATCAAACCTCGTAATAGTTGAGGCACGTGCGCAGCATATTGTGCTTTAGAGTTAGCACAAAAGGCGCAAAGGAGTGTGGCCGCCGCTCGTCGTTGATCCGCATTTTGATTTCTCGTATTCTCTAACATGGTATCGATAATGGTACGAATTCCAATGTCATCCACTACAGACAACACCACAGCTTGACAGTATTCTAATTGCTAAAACTCAATGTTAGCATGATATTGTACGATCATTTTGACAACACCCTACCTGAGGTTCCTCTGGCGTACCCTTGGAGGTGGCCAAAGCCGTTTGTAATGCGGGAAGTATTCGTGGTAAATATTTGTTGAGAGCCTCTCCAGCTACGGAGGCTAATATAGAAAGCGCTTTGGTGTTTGCCGGAGGCGCAGTCAATTGTGGAACCAAGTAGGGAAGGACCACTCGTGATTTTATCGCCATCACTTGCCGTAGGCCGTCCAGGGTACACTCAACCACTTCTGGATCCTCGGAATTCTATTCAAACTTATGATTATATTTATATCAAAAATTAATACTTCTACATACCAATTGATTCAAAAGATTTGGTAGGATATCGTCCAATGCTTTGGAACCCACAGTAGAATGTAAACTGTCAAACGTTTTCGCCGCTGCCTGTCGCACTTCCGGAAGAGGATCGCAAAGTGCTTTTCGTACAGTAGGCACCAAAGAATTAACAAAGGTTAAAACCATATCTTTGGACGTGGAGGCCATGATTTCGGATAAACCTATGCACACCCCTTGTCTTTGATCGGAACGATCCGATTGGAGACCTCGCTCAAGGATGGGTATGATTTCGGGTAGTACTCTTTCGCCTAATTTACGTACTAGGTCTCCTAGAGTTCGAGCGGCTACTTGTCTATATAGGAAAGATGTTAAAACGGTGCCATTTTGGATATTTAACTTACCGCTTATCATAGCTATCGCTAGCCAGACAGCCTAGAAGTAAACTGAACAAAGTAGGCAAAATTTCCCTTAAAGTTCTTGGCGTATTGGTGACTACCACTTTCCAAACGTGTAACGCAGCCTGTCGAACCATCAAGGCGACATCAGACCTTCCCATATACAAACCTGCCAGAACTCTATTTCTTCTCTCGGCCCCTAAAATAAACAAACATGTATTACATTGGCATTTTATTTGAGGATTCAAATGTACCTAACGCTCTTATTATGGCCATATGTGACTGTTCAGTACCGAAATTATCGTCTTCACTAGCGGTTTCCGTACTCATTTTTCCAGTTACGCCTGATATTCTATAGAGGAGATCTCCTAATAATTGTACGGAACTAAAACATACATTTTTCAGTTATACGTAATTGACTGAAGCATCTCAAAGCAACCTAAAGCGAATTCTCCAATTTTCATCGAACAATCCCTTTTCCAATTCTGGCAACAATAATAAAATAGCAGAGTCCGCATATAAATTAACGATTCTTTGTCCTGCTTTTAGGGCTGTGTCTCTAACATATTCGTTTTCATCCGCCAAAGCTTTTAATATCGGATTAATGATCTGACCGATATACGGCGTGAAATCGTTGGTAAACACACTGGGCATGTAAATGAACATCATAATATAGCCATCTTTGACATGCGGTGCAATATCAGTCCTCTCAGCAGTACTAATAATTTCTGGCATGAGTTTATGCAACTTTTCCACTCCTAAATACAGTTAGATTTCAAAAAACAATTGCAATAATTGACTACGAACATACCTAATCCACCAACAACCTCCGATAGACCTTGGGCGGCTCCGGACCGATCTACCGAGCTGGTTTCCGAAGTTAACGTTTGCATTAACCACGGAAGTAAATCCTCAAAACTGGACTCGCCCATTCCTCGTACCATGGCGCCCAAGGCACGTGCACTAACAGACCGAACCTCCGGCACTGGATCGAGTAAAGACGTTTTCAACCCAGGAATGATTGTTGGCAAATAGGGCATCAAGTCCTTTTGATCTGTAAGCGAATACATGTTGCCAATAATTTGAGCAGCCATTTTGCGAGTTTCGGTGGAACGATCCATGAACGCCCTTTGCACCACCGGCATTATTAAAGCTAGAGATGGTGCGTCTATGAAATGAACAAACTGAGTGTCTAAAAGAGTTTGCAGACAAATGGAGGTTTTGTTTGATGGATCTTGTAGGGCTTTTAGGAGCACTGGAACAATGGCTGCAAAACAAATTCTTGTGAAATTGGAACGAATTGATATTGTGTAGGTCTACCTTGAATTTCTGGATTTCTTATAACGGAACCTATGACGCGAAGCGCAGTTGCACCAGCTTCTTGTACTTTCATATGTGAATCACTTAGCACTTCTATCAATTTGGGAACAATGCTGGGAAGACATGAAGATAACTGTTTCGGAGCACAATAAGCCATTGCCCCGAGAAGCTCCACAGAACCTGAGGAAAAAACATAAATCTCTCTAAGGTTCTCTAAGAAAATCGGAGTTTTACCTGTTTTTGTTCTCCAAGAATCCTCTTCTAATGCTTCTAACAATGAGGGTAAAACCAATTTGACACCATGACCAGATAGTTTGCTCATTACCACTTTAGAAGTATCATCAGCGGCATCTCGCACATACTGGCTGGTGTCACCGAAACATTGCAATAAATGAGGTAAAACATGCACTATATAGGGTTCAAACAGTTTGCCCAACATTTGAAATAGCATTTCAAAGGCAAATAAAGCTCCTAAAACACGATGTAAGTATTGTTAAAGAATCCTAAGCTAACTAATCATACCCTCTCTATGTTTGTAATTCTTTCTATCTTGTACCGCTTCAGTAAGTTTTGTCATGATATCGTACTGTTTTAAAGCTAATATGCCCATTCCCTTAACCAAACCGGCTAAGCCGTAAGCGGCTCCTTTACGTTCACCATATTTATCACCCTTCAATAATTGGTGAAGTAATTTATTGATGTAACCAGGTGCTTCTTCTTTTACTGACGGAACCAGATGAGGTAGACAATTAGCAACTGCTTCTTGCACCTTAAATAGGATATGCGTTCGAAAAATAGTCGACAGTTTTAAAAACACTTACCGTTTGAGAAGGAGTCGATAAGGCTTGAATCAATCGCGAAAAAATCGGTTTGATTCTCGCATCGTCTTTATCTAAATGTCTGGCCAACGAACCCATAAGAATGACTACCGCTTGTTTTACAGCATCGAAATGTGCAGATTTTGAAGATTTGCCCATAAAATTATCGAAAACCGGCCATAAAGTACCAACAGTGTCCTACAAATTCCCTTTAAGTTTTGCAATGACATAAAACTAAGCTATTCGGTACCTTTCCATGCAAATCTACGATTTTTAAAGCGGCATTTAGCATCTCTTTTCGTACAATTTCATTACGATCGCTCAATGAGGTAAATACAAAGAATTGCATTAAATCGCCTACTAGATCTGGAGTAATTAAAGATGCCAGTTGGGCGATGGCCAATGCAACTCCTCTTCTCGGGTACCATTTGTCGATGGCTTGTTCGATTTCTCGACCGAATTCATCTACTTTAGCTGGAATCATCTATTAAACAAGGGTTAATGAGAAATTACAACTACTCAATATTAATCTGATATACTTTCAGTCTTTCCGAATACAATTTTATTAAGGATTTGATAGTCGGCTGAACCTGTCCCGGATCTTTTTCCAATAAGGCAGCTAATGCTTTCGCGGTTGCTGTTTGAACGTTTTCTACAGGATGTTCCACATCAGTCATTAGTTGTGAAGTTAAATTTGGAGAGAACTCTAATTTAGCAGTCTGCCATAGTTTCTCTGCGAGGACCCTAAGCATATTTGATATTGATAGGAATTGGAATGGACGTTCGAATGAATTCTTACCTGTTTTCCTCGTTATCATCAAATCGTGCAATCCAGATTCGTTTATTTAACTCCAAACTATATTCATAGTCATCTTGGAAGTTCCCGAAGGATGAGGCAATTATTAAAAGAGCCCGAAGAGCGGCATCTCTAGCTACAACGATGCTACTCTGAAGTGCTGTCAATAACACGTTCACTTCTTCTAAACTAGCTTGGGCACATCCGGGTTTACCACTAACACTATTTGCAATGTCCAACAGACAGGCTTCGGATTGTGCTTGAATTCTACCAGTCGTGTTGCAAATAATATCTACTAACAAAAGGAAAATTTGCTTAATTGGCAGATATTTTGGATGGTAAACGTCCGAATTGTCATAGTCTTCATTCCCCCTAAGTTTCGCGTGCTCGGATATGATTCGTAAACCAATATGTATGAACGTTTCGTTTTTCTTTGCGAAATCTGAGGTTAAACTCGATTTTAGTAGAGGATAACTGTAACAAAATGCTGGAACAGTAAAACAGTACGCTTTCGGGTCTTCAATTATTTCACTTTTTTTAGGCACGGTTTGTTCTTTTATCAGTTTAATTACGCGTACCATCGCCTTCTCCAAATTTTCCTCTTCCCAATTCGGATCTAAGTCACATTGTGGTTTGTACATTCTGATTGTAATTATGCCAATTATTTGCCCAAGAGAATTTAGTTCTGGCGGAAAGGCTGGACTTCTTAGTTCTAAAAATAATTTATGCAAAAGTGGAGCAGCCAGAGGCGATTGGAAGTTGTGCAAAATTAGTGGAAGTACATCTTTGTAATTTAGGGATAACTTTAAAGCATTCCCTTTTGCAGCTGCATTCAGTAAAGATACTGTCTGAACGATTATCTCGTGCAACTGAAACAGTCAACAGGATTTTGAAACATAGTTATTTTAATAATTCGCCTTACCTCTTTTAGTCTTTTCCTTATTCCATCCTCTTTAATAGTCTGATTCTTGATTGCTTCCAGCTGTTTTGGAGTATATTTAATTTTCCCGTCTTTTTTCTTCTTTTCTTCTAGTTCTCTTCTCAATTGCATTTCTTCCAATTGTTCCTTGTAGCTGTATGCTTTGCTCTCTCGTTTCAAATTCATTTCTGCATTACTCTCATCACCTGGAATTACGCTCTTATCGTATAACTCGCCCTCGGGCGTCAAATAGGTAAAATAGTCGTCATGAGTGACGTTCGTTATCCTGGAATCTTCTAAATTTCCTTTGACTTTCTTCAGTAAATTCGGTAGAATTGCATCGGCATTCACTGCCAATAACGTAGTCAAAGCATTCTCGTACGACTAAGAACAAACTTGGATAATTTCTTAATAATCCTGAACCAAAAACTTACTTTTGATGCTTTAAAATTTTCGATTAAAATTTCAACTAGTTGTGTTTCACGTTCATTCACCACGTATTTTGGTTTTAAGTTTAAATGTTTGCTCAACTTGATCCATAATTGTTTATCAAGTGCATAAACCAGAGGATGATGAGCTGGTAAAATGGCAGCAATGGAAACTGATTGAGCTTCATCAACAGGTAAAGTTTTAGATGAACATAAGGTTGTAAGGAAATCTATGATTGTATGAGGAGAAGCAGCAGCAACGGAATTTTCGCCTTGCTCTTTTCCAAACTGGATTTTGTCGTTTTCTAGGAGCAATTTCAATTGTTTTAAAAGAGCCACAGTAATTTTGCACCGACTCTTAGAGTTTACAAGCGTCTTTACAATTTTTAAACATTTTCTCCGAATTGCAGTTGTCGGATAAATGGTACAGTGTACAATGGCTTTTAATAAAGGCTCTGTATTGTCTCGTAATTTTTCAGCATATTTGGTTAAAAGTTTTTCGCAGAGTTCCACTACGTAAGGTAAGCCTAAAATGACATTTAGAGTGCCTTATGCATTGAATATTTATAAATATCTTACTATTCTCATTAGCAGTTTGCAAATACTTTTCCGAAACAAATATTTGTTTTTTCATGTCAAACAGAGAATTCCACATATTAGACAAACCGCCATTTTCCTTTTCCATTTTGGCTTCGGATATTTTTATCAACAGTAATGAGGCACATAAGCCTTCGCTGACTGAAAGAGGTTGAGTGGGTTGGGACACTGCCTTTTCCACTGATTTTAACAGAGTTGGTAAAAGAGCATGGGCCTGATTGATATTCGCATTGAAAGTGATCAACATGCATTGAATGTAAGCGATTTTAACTATTGGAGTGGAAGTTTTCAATGTCATCCCATTCTAGAAATGTACTTTGGCTGATTTGGTTACCATTATATGAATATTACCTTAAATATATCAATAAGTGTTTTTGGAACTTCGCCAGATATTTTTCTGGTCCATAAAGATAACATTTCCAGAGTGAAACATAAGGTTTTTTCGTGTACTTCATTTTCCAAAACTTTAACAAAATATCCAATAGTTTTTGATAGTAAATTTGACTCGTTATCTAAAGATACATTATTGTAGCTGAAATTTCCTGCACCCTAAAATTTTATTTAATTGGAATAAAAGTAGAACAGAAAGTTCGATCCAACCTGTAAAACTCCAATTTTATGTTCGGCAACAGTCAACTTTCCATCAGACCCGTGATACACTTCAAAGGTCTTTTTAAGAAGTTCGTCAATAGCTTCAGCTTCGCTAATTTTTTCTGCTAAATATCTGCAACTGATAGCAGAATCAGCACGTGCCTTGTCATCTTTCGAATGTAAATTGGCTAAAAATGAGTAGGTAAGGTGTATTGATCTCAATTGTTTGGTTTAAATACGTACTAATAAGACTAGTACCAACATCCATAGCGTAGTTGCTTAAATCTATTGGAATACCTGCCAAAATTAAACCAACTGTTTCTAAAATTACTTCTGGGTTCCTTAGCATGGCCTTTTGCAAAGCGGGTAACACTGTTTGCTTAAATTTGTCTGATTGAATTTGCTCTAATAATGGATAACAGGCTATTATAAGAGCAGCTTCAGGTGGTACTTTGCTACTTATAAAATTCTTTATAAATGAGTCAATAAACTGATCCTAATAGGATAATTAAAATTAATTTTATTAATTACCAATACGGATGATAATTTACCAAATGTTGAATATTTTTAGGAGAATTTTTAATCAAAGTTGCTTGTAATACTACCAAGTAATGCGTTTGTTCCATAGATTTTATAGTGTCCAGATAGACTTCTTCACTATTTTCAAGTGTCGACCACAAATTAACTAACTAGAAGATGATTAAAAAATATATATACTGAAATTTAACTATTTTTTACCATTGCAAATCCTCTGTCAGCCTTTTTTTTCTTCCACTAGCAACCACTGCAGTGAGAAAAAGAGATTGAGCTTCTATTATAGAAGTAAGAGTACTTTTTATAAGTTCCTCATGTGATTTCCAACTATTCTTGACCACTAAATTGATCCAATCAAGTGCATAGAGAGCACTATGACTAACATTGTCCCTACAATTATTTAAAAACTGTAGCACTTAATCTTCGCCTTTTAATAGTTTCCACTAAGCTTACGTGACTATTATGTTCTTAAACTGAGCGGCTAATTCTGAAAACAATCCTAGAAAGGTTTTAACTGATACCTCGGGATGTTGTTCGATTAAAGCAACAATTAGTTTTTTGATGTAGGACTGCGAGGTTGAATCTCTGTAACGGTGTATGGTAAGAGGTACTGTTCGACATATTCCCTTTACAATCCCTTCCGTTATACCTGTTGGTAGAGAAAATATTATACTTATGAACAACAGGAAGATAATATAGAGGGACTTACCGGGATTTGGAAGTACTTTTATTACATTTTCTATGACTCGTTTTCTCTCACTTAAACTTGAGGTTTGAACCTTGATATTCAGATCTTTTAGAGCGCCAGTAAGCTGCAATTTAACATAGTGAATTAACGCTATTTTATTGAAGAAAAGTGATATAGTACCTCCGCATCTACCATATTAAATCACTGAAAAACCTTAAAAAAAAATCGGAAAATATGTGTAATTTTGAGATTTTGAGATGAGCGATCTGACATGTGTTGGTGACAATTGAACAGTTCATCTTCTGTTAATTGAAATAGGCATTTAGAGTATTTCACTAAAATAAGAAGACGATTTGAACATAACCGCCAAATGTCATAAGTTATTTGAATTGATACATTTGTAAATAAACATTTTATGAAAAATGTTAAAAAAATCAAAAACGATGATTTACTGAATAATTGGACTAATGAGAGGCAAAATGCGTCTCTATTTTTACTTAAATATTGTTATTCTAGTTTCAATACTGTTATTAGTTTTTTACATGTACAGTGTAAGGCAAATCAGGCGCAAAGAATCAGTTTACTCACATTTGTCTGTTAATGCTCAAGAATCTGTCACTGAAAAAACTGTTAATTATAGAAAGTAAGTGCAGTTGACTAACATGGGAACTAAAATACTTTATAATTTCCTTTAGAAATGATTTGGTTGTTGCTGTTGTGGCTTGTGGTGATCGTTTAAGGGAAACATTGAATATGATCAAATCAGCCCTTATGTTTAGCAAAGAAAAATTGAATTTTATCGTAATTGCGGAAGAGAAATTAATAGACAGTTTTAAGGAAAAGGTGTATAGTTCAAGCAAAAAGCAAAAACGCTAATTCATATTAACATTATTTTAGTTAAGTGAATGGCAAGGGTTTACCAATCACGGTTTCTTCTTTAAAGTTCTTCCATTAAACTTTCCAAAAAAGGATGGACATGAGTGGAAAATGTTATTCAAACCATGTGCTGCTCAAAGATTATTTTTACCTGTAAGTAGACTGGGCCATTTAAATTTTTATCTAGTGTAACGTGAAGTTTTCTCGGTAAATGAAAAGGATATTTTACCAGAAGTAGATTCTCTTCTATATATGGATACTGACACATTATTTTTAACTCCGGTCGAAAGTGTTTGGGCTTACTTCAATAAATTTAATAAAAGTCAAATGGCAGCTTTGGCTCCAGAACATGAAGATCCCAATGTAGGATGGTATAACAGATTTGCGAAACACCCGTATTATGGAAAATTAGGTAACATCGTTATATCATAAGGTGCGCATTTATAAACAGAATTTTCAGGTGTCAATTCTGGTGTTATGTTAATGAATTTAACGAGAATGAGAACATTTAAATGGACAGAATACGTTGTACCAATCTATAAAAAGTTTAAGTTGCATATTACCTGGGGAGATCAAGACATAATTAATATTATATTCCATTATCATCCAGGAAAATTGTTTACATACTCCTGTAGATATAATTATAGACCAGATCACTGTATGTACACCAGTATATGCAAGTCAGCTGAAAAAGATGGTGCAGCAGTAATTCATGGATCAAGAAGCTCCTTTCATTTAGAAAAACAACCAGTTTTTCGTGCCATTTATAATGTTTTTGACACTGTAAGTATTTAAATAAATTTTAGAGCTAAAAGCTAATAGACGGGGTTTAAAGTTTCAATTAGGAGGTGACGTTTATAAAGACTTCTATCAACCAGTGGAAACTAATTTAGATAACCTAGAAGCAACAAACTGTGGCAAAGTAAAGGATGTGTTTTTAAAAAATTTACGCCGGTATTTTGATTTGGATTTCGAAAACACATAAATCGTTGAAACTTACAGAAACTCGTTGGACATGCTAGTCAATGAAATCTCAAATTTACAAAATGATTTATTACTTATACAGGGTGTTTCAAAAGTACGAGCCGCTACTTCAGGAGCGTATGCTGTATATCCAATAGATATTATCTATATTACATAAAAGTTTAAATACTTTTTTTTTCTAAATCGTTTTTTAATTAATTAATTTATTTTTTTATACTCGTATATGTTTTTAAAATCCAATTTTATGGTTACCTATCAAATTTCGTCACTTTGTGACTTCCTGTTCATCAATTAGGGTCAAAAAATCATTTTACTTAGACGCCATCTTTAAATTGTCATAACCTTCTTAAGAAACTTTTATTTAGAAAAGAAAAAGTATTTAAACTTTTCTTATATTAACGTATAGAATGCGCTCCTGAAGTAGCGGCCCGTACGGCGTTTTGAAACATCCTGTACAGTTTGAGATGTGGAGTTGTTTGTAACTGTAAGTTCTTTGAAAAATTTATTTATAAAAAGAATGTAGATAGTATATTAGAATTACGTGCTAGGACAATAACTTGCTCCAACTTTATGACAGTATTTATGACAATTTTATAGTTTTAACTGTGTCTCGTATAACAAAATGTATTAAGAAACTTTTAGTTTAATTTAATTATATTTAAAAGGTACGCCTTGTTTATAACCAATTTGATCAGTATATAAGAATTGTACAAATATTGTTCCTATGCAAAATAGACAATTGTTTACTCTTTATTCGGAATATGAACAAATTAACATATAGAAACACTGGCATCGGCTTTGTTTACTAAAATATTTCGTAAACCTAGCGGAATCCCTATAGACAATATTCATATTGTTTTCTTCTGGTTCAATGGTGATTAATGCATTTTGAATTTCATCTTCAATAACAACGTATTGAGTGCGAGCTCCAATCACATCTGAACTGTTTTTGCAGCCGAAACAAATAATCAAATCAAGCTCGTTTTTGGCTTTCCAGTCATACTCTGTCAACAACTGATAAATTTCAGAATAAAGAAATTTGTCTTTGGAAAAAGCTACTACTTACAGCGTAACTTTCTGGAGTCCACCTTTGCAACTCAAATTTCATCCGAGCAGTTTTACTGTCCAGATCCAATTCCGTGTAACTTTGCAATAATTTAAACATTTCAACTGATTGAAATAAAAGTAAAAACCTCCCTAAGGTGTATGACACTGTTAATGGATCAGCAATTTCATAAGAATACCTATTAACAGGATATGCCTTTTTCCATTGCAAGTCTAAAAACAATTTCGTTTAGAGTAATGGCAGAATTCAAAAAATAATAAACGAAACCTTGAAATTGTAAATCAAGTAATATTTCGTTCAAAGCCTCTTGCCGCAAATAGTTTTTTAAGCATATTTCTGAGTCTTGTTCAATGTGTTTTTGAATCAATTGAATGGTGTCCCTGTCCAAATAATCTTCTCTTATCCACGTTTCTAAATCAATATCAGTCAATTGTGGCGAAAGATAATCCTGGCTGTACAGAGAATTCTTTTGTGGTTTATACGTTGGAATTTCGAATACCGGAGGAACTTTTGTATGGAACCATCCATTTATGGATAGCCTGTATTTGTTTAAATTTGTCACTTCTGCCACCTAAAACTGAAGTATTTTTATGAATTAATAACTTTTGAATTTTCTTACCTGGTGGTAAGAGTCACTGGCCACGGGAAAAAATACAAATTGATTGTTTGAAGGTAAAACGTCTTTAACAACTTCCAAAGGTTGTCCAAATTTATCTTTAGACAACAATTGTAAGGCTCCTCCATCTTTTATGTTCCATGGCGAATCATCTGTTAAATATAGAATGAAGGCAACCCGTCTATCATCTCTTTGATCATCGTGTACTAGAAGATAATCAGTATTACTGTATAAACTACATGTTGCAGATATGTGAGTCAAATTGTAACCAGTTACATTGGCTACCTGAAAGATAAGTAAAATTATATGATCTCTGTCGGTTCACCAAATACACTACTCACCCAATTCATTAAATCAGTATTTAAAAAGTCATAAAGCATTTTTATACAATCGGAATCCAACAAATGTTTCAAATCCTTTGACTGGAAAAACTCATACAAGTCCATGCTTCGCAGATTAAAATTAATGCTATACAATTCTTGTCTAAGCCGATCCAATAAAGCAGCATTTTCTAACAAATCTTTAACTACACAGATTTTAAATGGATCTGTAATCACTTCTAAATTTTCAGTTGAAGTTGGAAGGTTTGCTTTCCAAATATTTTGCAAATCGTTTGTTAAAAGTTTGGGATTGAGCGTGAAACAGAGTTTTATTTTTTTCTCTACACTGACAAACTGTTCATTATCACATGTAGGTACTAAGTGGCCTAACGAACATTGTAAGTAATTAAAAAAAAATTAATACTAAACATACGAACGTACGACCAGTAAATGTTTGAATACCCTCAATTCGAGGAAGAATTTGACAACAGTCATCCCACGTTTCACACTCAAATTCCGGTTCACTTTCTGATGACTCTTCAAAATATGTGATTTCTTCCCCTTCGTCTTCTGAACTCTCTTGTGTATCCATAATGCATGAATCCATATTTTCTTAAATAAAAAGGAATGAAAACCACTTTTATGTTATGATCAAGAGTGCGGTTAATTGTAAGAAAAAACTGCACTTACTATTCGAAGTTCTTTCATCCATTTTATTAATATATTATTTGTAAATTTATATTAATTCATTTTTTAAACCTTTTGAGATGTTAACTTAACCTCATATATTCTTCCCCCTAAATAAACGACAAAATTTTAAAATTTTAGGCTTGCAATTATAAGGCCAGGGAATGCGATATTCCTCTGTCAAATTTTAATTCCCTCTAACGGAATGAACGTAAGTACAAAATAATCAAAAAGGAATCTATAACAAAATAATGTAATTTTTTAATAACAACATAGATAAACACACTAAGATACGTAACTCAACGTGTGTTTTTGGAGCATAAGATCAGCCTTTCTCTCTCTTACAATATTGAAGTACACAGTAGAGGGCGTAACATAGAAAGCGCGGGAAATCCAAATAATAGTGTTTTTATTTGTATTTAAAAATTAGAGTTAAAATGGAAAGAAAAAAACCAAAATAACATTGACATACTATACATATAGGTACGTATATTGAAAATTAAAAAATTGAACATGAAATTAATGCATTTTGCAAAAATGCAAAAATTTTATATATGTAGATACGTGATTAATTATCTTAACCACATTATAAAATAGGAAGAAAATAAGCAAAACTAACCAAGAAGACCAATCAAAGCAAATAATAATTTGTTCAATTATTTATGTTGAAGTTTTCTCATTTTCTTCACAGTTTGTGTTGGTTTAACATTTTTCTTTTTTTGTTTTTTATTTTCTTCGTTGCATAATCGTGGTAACATAATTTTGCATATCCCCGTTATTATACACGACTTTAAATATAAATTATGTTGTATGCATTGAAAACTAAATTCTAAATTGTCGTGTAAGTATTTTTTATAGTATTCTAACAAATCCCTAACGCTACCAAAAATGTCTTCAAAAGTATTTTCTATTAATGTAATTCCACAACCTACAATTGTTGTAAGAAATTCGTTTGGTTGAACTAGCGGAGAATTTTCGTTGTATTTTTTAAAGTCAATGAAAATGCTACTGGGACAATTGTTATCGTAAATTAATTCTTTGTGGCAGTCTTGGCATTCATGGGTTTTAAGAACTCTGTGCACAATGTATCCACTTATATATGCAACTGAATGAAAATTTGGATGAAATGGGTCTAAAAATTCTGGTATCGAAAAGTTTTTTGTAGGGGAAACGTTGTGAATAGTATTGTCGTTATTATATGTTGGAGGTTCTACATTACTTAGAAAAAAATTATGTAGATTACATAACAATGCGGCTTCATCGTCTTCACAATTACTGGCGCCTTTTCGCAAAGAATTTTTTGTCAAATTATTAATAATTTGAGTCTTGTAACCACCAATAAATTGCGTAACGGTGGGGTTTTCATTTTTTCCTAAGGAAAATCGTACTGCACCGAATAAATTTTCCAATGAATCTTGGTTAAATGTACGAGGTCGCAAATAACGCAATTTAGTTTCCTCCGCAATATGGACCATGGCTGTTAACGAATGAAGCCATCCAGTTTGTGAAGGTGGTTGCAAGTTTGTTTTTGGTCTAATGTACTTCCACTTTTGAATATTTTCAATAGCCTGTTTCCAATATTCTACATGACCCGAACCAGCCTCAATTAATGAAGAAAAACCCCCTTCCCCGGGACGAGGTTTTCCGTTTACAGAATCGAAGAGTTTGTCGACTTCCATAGTAAATTCAGCAGTCGCAGTTGCGACTTGCTCCAAATGTCCTAAAAATATATTTTTTCTACTTTGAAATCGCGTTCAAAAAATATTGAGATGAATTACCAGTGACCACTAAAGTATAGATATAGGCACCCATTGAGTGGCTTAAAACTTGAGCTGCTAAATTAACTTTCATAGCCGCTTGAAAGAGTGGATTTAAATGAGTAGGCGAAAGTTTTGGCATAGCTCTTGTTCGGTGTGGTTTACTGTTATCGTGTTGATACGCCTTAACAATATGGGACCATTGTGCTTTTCCACACACTATTTGCCCATCGACTTCCATATTAATTTCAATGTTATGTTTCATAAATTGGTTACGTGTACATTTTAAAAGATGTGGAAAATCAAATAGATGGTACACTTTTTCTCCATTAAATATAGAATATGGTTTTTCCGTCGTAGCCCCCAGGCTTGTAATCGCGTTGACATTTGTAGTTCCCATGTCGCAAATTGTCGCAATGACAACAAACGCATGGTTCTGAAGTTCCGTAATTATTTCTTTAATTATGGCTTTTAGGCCATAACCTTGGACACCACCATCAAAAAAATAATAAGCCAGAGGTTGCTTCCAGGCTCTATAAACTCCTTGGATCATAAAAACAAGTGCATGATCAGCAAGTTGATTGGAACCATTGCCATTGCCAAAATCCTCAAATCCCAAAATGGTCCCATTTGCGCGATTATAATCAGCATGTTTCCGAATTGACATTTCGTCGAAAAGGAGTACACATTGGCGGTCTGAAGGTTCTGTGATAGCATCGGCAAAGTGGCGAAATAAGTGTTTGTTTATTCCGGCGTGAAACGGAATGGTCTGTAACAATTTGTCCAGGGAAGACTTTGACGGTAAAGGAATGAATTTTCGCAAAAAATTATAATTTTTCGGGCTATTTTTATACAGTAAAAGAGCTGATGCTTTGTCGTCTAAAGTCCATCGTCGACCGCGGGGTTTCTGTTTCGACTCTCTCAACACAGACATTATCAAAGTATTCATTGGTTTTTTAATACCTTTAATAATTTTAGGGATATTGATTGATGTTTTAAAATGAAAAATAAACAATTTACCACTAAAAATCTTGTCCAATTCTTCAGATTTTTCAAATTGTAATTTGACAATATCGGCTATTTTTTTCTTATTCACTTTATACTTTGCGGTAAGTTTCTTAAATGCTTTTCTTTGTTTTAATAAGATACCATTAATTTTTTTTTCTCTGGATGTTAAAACAACCCGTTTTTTCGGAACTACAGTTATTTCGTTAATATTCTTTTCATTTGGCGCAATCTAAGGAATTATGAAAAAAATTCTAGCAAAATGCTTTGAATTGAGAAAATAAATTCTTTATTTTAATATGTTTGTATAATATGTATAATATGTATAATGCCATAAACTTAAAAGAAATAGTATGTATAGTATAGTATAGAGTAGTGCCCAGTATATGAAAAGAAAAAGTAATTGTACCATAGATGATGAAGACGCTTCGACATTGGAAACTTCGCAAATTTCTATTATGGAAATGGGAGCATCTTCTTTTGTTGCGAATGGTACAGGAACAGCATAATTTACCAACCGATCTCCCATTACCGAACTTTTAGAAAAATGATTGGTACAGATGCGCCTGCCAGACATACTTCTCAATTCAGTATTTGGTCCAAAAAGAATTTTCAACCATTCATGCCGCCTATATGTAATCAAATACAATTAAAAAAAACACATAAATATTTCCTCTAGAAAAAGTCAATATATACAATATATATTAGATATTTTTTATAATTATAATAATTTTATTAAAAATGTTTGTTTATAATTGTAATTATACATACCTTTCTGGTTTTCTTGGAAATGTATGCAAATAAATTCCTTGTGATGCATCAGAAGAATTACCACACACAATACAAATATCCATTTTTTAAATAATACAAATAAACAATGATAATTTAAATAATACGAATAATAACAACAATAATTACAATTTTTTTTATATTTTTGACGTTTTTCAAACTTTCCAGTCAAATGTTCAAAATTTCGTTTTGAAAGCAAAATTTGCAATAAATTACAGTTCTCTGCATATTTTTTCTTGAGGCGCCCTCTGTATAGTGCTTCAACTTGAAATTCGTTTTTTTTCGAGGAGTTACGTATCTTAGTGTGTTTATCTATGATGTTAGTCTAAGAATTACAGACATGTGGGGGCTTCGAACCTCCCAACAAGAATGACAAAAGCTGGCAACGCCGCGTGATGACAGCTGTCAATTGGACAGTTCTGATAATCATCTTTTCCCCCGCTCGAATGACTTGTAATTTTCTAATGTTGATGGAATAAAGAGAAGATAAGTGTAATAAATCCTTCTTGTTCTTATGGTTAAAAGGGGTTTTATAAATTCCTCGAGGTCTCTGTGACCAAAAATAACTATAATTGGTGACCCCGACGTTCAAAAAACAACCTTGTGCCTCAACAGTGCAGTTACATTGAAACGTGCTGTGCAACACGTGCGTTAGGCTATGTCCCTCCAGCGCTCGCCGCCCCGGGAAGCTCCTTCCCAGCCCATCAACATGCCCTTAGCAGCCCCTGCTGTAAGCCCGTCCGTTTCACCCCCGGCCAGTCCCAACCCCAACGAGGTATCTGCGATCCACAGTTGCAAGCTCCCTTCCTTTTGGAAAAACAATCCAGAACTATGGTTCCT
>JABRWK010000009.1:100773-112694 GCA_013372445.1 Hypothenemus hampei | reverse complement strand
ATCGCAATTTGAAGGCCTATAAGTAGGACGGTAAACTTTTGAAATCCTGTTACTGGGTAAATGTACCGGCAAAATGTTATTCTGATCAATCCAGTCCTAATTTCCACTACTCGTTATCACTGTGAGTCAGTCACCAGGCCTAATTACCGGTTAAAATAGCAAATCAACCGAAAAATTGAATAAATTTAATAAAATTTCAAAACTACCGGTCAATTGTGGAATTTGAGGTTATAATAAGAAAGTTGTTTAGTTACTGTGAGGACATCAAAGCAGATCACAGATGATAAATATCCTCAGGTTTTCCGTAGATTTTTCACTGGATTAACTCATAAATAAATTAAAAATTGCTTAAAAATAAGCAAAAAGGGAAAATTCATATGATAAGGAATTTTTACGTTTTAGTGTTGGTAGTTCTGTGTTTGTTTATTTCCGCTTTAATTTTGACGTTGATTCTGACCAATCGCGGCCTCGAACAATTCCGAGGGGTATTCAAATTTTTGAATTTTGGAGGCATTTTGAGCCAAAACGGCTCTAACTAGAAGACTGAAAAAAATATCGAATGATAGTCAGTCTTGAGTACTATGACCTCCATGTAAAAGTTTTCAAATTAGATAACCCGTGCAGGCGCAAAAAAATAAAAACCGATTTCCCATGTTAATTTCCTATATTCAATGTTCGCCTGGACACCCGGTATATGAATCACTTTTGACACCATTTCCGATGTGTAAAATAGCGTTTTATAACCGCCTGTAGAAAAAATAATTAAAAAATTCTGTTAATCTTAATTTATCGATTAAAAATTAAAATTTTTATATAAAATTGAAAAAAGATAAACTTTTTATTATTTAATAATTAAAAACCTCATCCAATCTCAATACTGTCTTACCGCTACTAATCCGTTCTACCACTTTTAATTTATTTAACCCCTATCGTGAGTGGTTAATTAATAACTAATTAACGGGTTATCAGGGACAAAAAATTCAAAGATGAAAAGGACTTTTCATCTTTGATCATCACATGGGCGAGACTTGTAGAATATTCTGTATAGTAAGAAGGCCGAAACTAGTCCTTGTTTATGGTAAGAAAATGAACGGTGTAGACAGAACCTTTACAAGAAAAATGAAGAATTAGCTGCAAAATCTTCTACACACCACAGAGACAATTCTTCTAATTCTAACAATACAATTGTGATACCCTATACTTCAAATTCAATTTCAGAGAGAGCACGTCGTAATTCATTATTCATTACATCATGTTATATCCAGTTTTCTAACTATCTTTCCAGGTTTTTTCCCTTTAATTTCCCTAAAGTATTCGTGTTGATTTGGTTCTCCGACGTCACACAAAATGTAAGAAGTCATTAGAGTGCGTGTGAATTTCTTAAAAAACATTATCAAATGGAGAGGCAGTGTTGCCCAATTGTCAATTATTAAAAAAAACCATAAAATCCTGGTTTTTCAATTTTGACTGACTTAAACTAAATGGGTCCACTATTCTTGACCTCCATCTGCAAATTAATGAACAGTCCACGGCTGTATCTCTAACACTTGATTGTTGGTGATTTTTTTAATATAATTCAAGTCCCATTTTGCATTTTGATGGTCTTTTCTCTGCGTTGTGTTGTGTTGTGCTGTTCAATTGTTATTAAGGGATGCCACAGAGAAGTACCAGAATCTATGTATTCCGATTTGCGCATGGGCCTCTTCAACAAAAGACAAGCAGTATATAAAAGGAAGAAAAATCTCCGGTTGGTTCTCTCTTATTGTTAGTTGTTGTGCTCGCTCGCTCGCTTCTGCTACTTTTTCCCAGTTATCCCCCTCTTCCTCCTCAAGGTAAGTCCAATATATTCTTTAGACATTTTTCAAATTAAACAACTTATTTTTCTAGGATTTTCCAAGAGTTGCAACCAAGAAGAAAGTGTGTATAGATACAGAGAATTTGGTAGAGGTATAGATCGTCCCCAATATAATCGTCTCCTTGTCAACAGGAGTCAATTGTATAGTGATCTTGCTATGTTCACGTCAAAGATTTGGTGGATACTACCAGCACAAGTCAGGCAAGTTTCAACAAGAAATAAACATAAACAAGACAATATAATATCGGGGTTGGGAAGCGAAGGTAACACTGCTCCTTTTGTAATTGGAATGAAAAAATGGCAACAATCAATAACCACAAATTTACGAAAAATCTTAATTTTTAAATTGATGTACACCATATTCCCGGTTTCTGATGAACAAATTATGAAGAATCGAAGCATACATAAGTTAATTACTTATGCTACAAACGTTGAAAGAAACATTTATTGGATTGCAAATACTAGATTCGAATATTATCATTTGTTGGCTGAAAAAATCCATGGAATCCGAATGATGTTGAAAGAGAAACGAAGAAAGTGGAAGAAACAACAAAGGAAACGACGATTGACACAATTGTTACGGCGGGGCGTAGAAGTTATCTGTCCCATTCTACAAAAAAATCATTATTATAGATTCTAGAGAGAAAGCTATAAGACAAATCGTGGCTTTACCTCCCTTTTTTTGCAATTCAGGATTACGTTTTAAGGCAACAGCAGAACCACTATCCAATTTCAATATTTTCTGCTACAGTGAGCAACAAAAGTTGGCAGCAACAGACATATCATCTTGCATCGTAACAAAAGAGACTGAACTCAACTAGTTTCTCGCTTTGCTAGAGGGGTTACAGAGACCTCTTCTCCCAGTGTTCGTAAGAAATTTCTACTGCTGTGGCTATATCCAATACAATAATCTCCTAATGTTAACATTATTCTGTTTTTAAAATTGCAGAACTAAATGCAGAATCTAACAGAAAAACCATTGTTTCGAAGGGATTAGGAAGTGAAACGAAAGCAATTTTATCTATTAGCCGTCCAAGAATCCAGTTCGGAACTCCGGAAGGCTATTGGTTGAAAGGCTGCTAATAAGTGTTGAGTCCCTGAATACAATTAATTTATTGAATAATAAATTATAATAAAAAAAATTCTTCTTGAATTTCATATGTCTTAAATAAAACTTCATTGTAAATAAGAACATTGGTTGTATTTAACTCTAAATTAACAGACTTGCCTTGAATGAATTTTATTATTTAATATTCACTTTTGTGTTTTACATGAATCTTCAAGGAGTGAAATGAATAATAACAGTAAAAGAAGTCAGTCTTAGCTTTTTATTTCATTTTGTGTGGAACTTAAATTGAGATGCATGAGGAGGGCGCGGGCGCCACAGGACCGCCCCTATGATTAGGTCTTTCTTTTCTTTTGGTATCTGCAAAAAAGACACACTTTTCAATATTATTTGAGAGATTATTTAAATAATATGGGATACGGCAGAATGGACTTCCTTATTTACAAATTTATATAAAAAAGAAGCGAAGAGAAGTGCTTTTCTAAAATGTTACAACAGATTTCTCTCCAGTATATCTCGATTAGAATAATAGTCAAGTTCTGTAGCAGCAAGTAAAGATTTTCTTGTAGTAGCTGCTTCAGTTTCCGCGCATCGATTTCTCCAGTTGTTTATCCCGATCGTTTCTTTACCATAGAGGTGAAAATTTTCCGGTTACGAAAGTTTTGTAACCACTTCTTACACCATAGGTACTAGATTTTTCAAAAATATCTTTGCAATACCAAAGCATCAAATACGAATAACTCGATTTTAAAGCGAAATGATGAAGCTTCAAAACCATTATTTTGAACAAATTCACAAGGCCCGATGAGAATTCATTTTATATACCTAATATGTATTGTTCTGTATCTAAGTGAAATGATTGTTGTTATTATGAACCTTTTTGTTGCTTCTTGAGCCAAATTTCCTTCATTGCCGCAGTGAAACCTTTAGGCGGATCCAGTTTCGTAATATCGTCGACCGATTTTGAAAGTCGTTTTTTTACAGTCTTTCTACCAGCTAAATCAGTTTTCGTCCCCTAGAAAATGACAAAATTTACAAAATTCATTTAGGCCATATATTTTTTTAATTAGTTACTTGATTCAATTTTGTATCTGGCATTTTGTGCTTCTTTTTAATTGACTTCGGTAAGTCAGCTGTAACATTTTCTTCATCATCCTCGTCATCATCATCATCATCATCATCATAAACGGGAGTAGATAATGTTGTTTCTGGTTTGGAACGTTTCGATTGTAATCTTTTCGGTGTTGATTGATTTTTTCTACTGCTACTAGTTTTCGTTTTGTTTCTACTGAACGTTAATACTGTGCCAATTGTGCCACCACTTTCTTTTAAGCCAGAAAGTAAAATATTACCAATAGTCTTATAATCGGGTGCGGTATTGAATTCTAACGTTTGCAAATATCGAAAATAGGCATTAATGGCTTCTAAAACGAATGAAAAATGTTAATAAAATTCGAAAAATCACTTCATAATTCATATTACTTGGACTGGATTTATTATCACCAAAACATGCCTTGATCATTTTCGATGGTGTTTCCATATTCTCTTCCTTGCTTTTTTGCACCATATTTGGGTCAGAGATAAGATTGGTCCAGGGCAGTGTACCACCCAACCAATGGACTAAATTGTATGCAAGAATTTCTAAATCACCTCTTCGCGTTGAAACTACAAAAAACATTATATATTATATAAGTCTTAGTGTACAGAATATGTTCCTAAATTAATAGGAAAGTTAGTATCTGTATGTGTGTTTTTTGAAAGTTAACGATCTGTATTTCTTCAAAAACTATAAAATAGATTCGAAGAACTCACATTACATTAGTGTTTGTTTTCAAATTGTTCAAAAAAATTACCTCCTTGATGAGCATCCCGACTTAAAAACTCAATAGTGCCGTCATGGGCTTTTTTAGGGTTCGGTTTGAACTGACTGTCCATCGTGTATTTTGTGGCCAAACCAAAATCGACTAAATAACATTGTTTATTGGATTTGTCTATAAGAACATTGGCAGCCTTAATATCAGCATGAACATAACTACATGAGTGTATGTACTCCAATACATCCAACTAGAAGGCTTATTTATTGTAGTTGTCCTTTAATTAACACGTGTGTTTATTCTTACCAATTGTAGGGCAACTTTAAACACTGTATCAACTGGAAATTGACCATTTGACTCCAACAATCGAGTTTGTAAATCAGAATTGAATTTATTCATAACTAGAAATCGATACTTTCGTCCCGTAGAAGATTCATGCGATCCAGATCCATGATAAATTGGCATTCCGAATGTTTTTAGACCTTTTTTTTCATAAAAAGTTCAACTGTAAAAATTAAACACTAATCCGGGTACATTCTCAAATATATAGGTGTTTATATCCTCTTACGATCATGAGCTTTGCAATGACGTATATAGAAATTAATTTCCACAAACAATGGCCCATTTGAATGGGGTTCCTACAACAACACCATTTAATAAAAATAATAGGAAAACATTTACTTTGATTCATTTACAATTTTAACTACATAAGGATATGTTTTATCGTCAGTGCCGTCTTTTTGGGCCGAGTAGATTTCACCAAAACCGCCTTTGCCAATTGAAGGGCCCAATTTCCAACATTGTTTTGATAGATCTTTTAAAATTGTACCCTGTTCAAGGGGCTCGGCCAATTTATATCCATTCGCTGCTAGTTTTCTTTTTGGTGGCATATTTATTTATGAATACTAGCGCGTTTAGCTAGTCTGTAATTAACAACTTTCAAAATAAATAATAAAATAAAAAAAATGGAATTAATTTAACAAAGATTTCACGAATTAATTCTATACAAAACCTATGAAAACCGAGTGGTCAAAAAGGCGGGATAACACAGAGGCTATCTTAACCGTCAAATTGGCTGATGTCTTGACAATTGACAGTTTTTACAATTGATAGGGATGGGAACAAAGGCTTAATTGAAAAAGAAGAATAAAAATAGTAATAAGAAATTGTTTATATCTCATATAGCCAGTTGATTTAAAGTGAAAAAGTATTAGAAAATTACACAATGAGCAACAAGCCAAATCAAAACAATTTGATCTTATTCTATTTTGCAAAGTGAGCTCTTGATTATTATATTAATTAATTTTATTTTGAGGTAAATCAATAGGTTAAATGACTTAGAATCGTTGGATTTTTTTTGGTGTTCTTTACACGAGTTTTTCTTGGTCTTTATCGAAACTTAAAAAATCACAGATTTCTATAATGTATTCCGCATGTATTTTTTCTTTTCTATTTCTTGAACTTTTTACAAGACTCTTGTTAATATGTATATTTTACTTACTAGTGGTCTTATTTTAGTTGGAATTATTATAATGCCAAGAAAAACAGAAAGAATAGATTTTCCAAATAAATTATGTTTATAATAATAATATATTGCATATAAATAGAATAAATTGAACACAATATAGCAACTAATTCTTTGGCAAATACGAATTAAAAGAATGAAATTCAAAAAAGAAAAAACAAAACACAAATTTCATTCTTTTTCATCGTTCGAAATGAAAACAAAATGGTCCTAAAAGAAAAAAAAACAAAACAGTTAAACATCAATTACGCTTTCGTGTTTTCTATCTTTGAGCTTTTCCTGCATTTGATTTAGCATCTCCTGCATGCGGCGGATCTAAAAAATAAATAAATGAATAATTTCTAGGGCAATTATTTAATGTGTTCATTAGGGTGTTTCATTTGAATGCAATTTTTTTCTATTCTTTGGTTTAAAAATTTTGTAGTATTTTTTGGGCTGAACCCCAAAAAATGAAAATTTAATTCGAAAATTTTTTGCCTTTTACGAGAGTCGTTCCACCTATCCTGGGACACACGGTATGTAAAAATAGAAATACAAAAAAAATTAACCCAAAGTTTTAATTTTAAAAGGTCGCTCATCGAATTTCTTATAGAATGATCCTAATTAAGAGTGATTATGAAAAAATAGAGCTGAGTAGAGATTAAAAGGAAAAAAACCATAACCATAACATTTAAAACCATGTTGCCATGTCATTTAAATGTTAAAACTTTCAAGTTGATGAGCGACCTTTTAAAATTCAAATAAATTTTTTTTTTATTTCTATTTTTGTATATACATATACATATGTATGTATATGTATATTACAAGATTTTTGAATCGGAGAAAAAATTTTTGCTCTCAAATGAAACGCCGTAATGTATATACATTTATTTTAATAAGCAATGAAATAAATGAGTGACAAACCTCTTCGTCTTTTTGAAGTAATAAACGATCGGTAGCGGAAATATCCGAGTCGCAGGGTGCTGAATCGCGCTTCAATTTTCTGCAAAATTACAAATGAATCATAAGACGTTCTGTCCAGTACATAGAGTTATTTCTAAGTTTATTCGTTTTTTAATGAAATAGAACGATGTGAATAGAACGAATGAAATGAACCGATAGAACGATTTAATGTATAGAAGAAAAATGATAATTTTTTGGGATAAGGTGAGTTATGACTAAATAAGAAATGATAATGACGAACCTTACCCTCTTTCTCTAGCGTGTTGGGAAATTTGCGATATACATTGGGCTCGAAAATTCTCATAATGAACATCCTCGGTGACATCTTTCAAGTCTTGCATATGAGTGGATATGAGCATTGTGCGTAATTTGATAAAATCACTATGTTTGGAGTTCTCCACTATTTTTATTCGTTTGTTTATTTGTTCCGGAAAATAACAATATATAATTAATATTAAAGTGGCAAAAAAATAATTTCACAATTAAATTGAATATCAACCGTACCATCGACCACTCCCCATGGGTATTGTCGTCCACGAATTTTTCGACCAGCCACTTCTAAAATTGTATTACTCCCTACAACAGCAAACGGCACGCTGGCCTTTAATTCACGGTCCTGTTGCTTGAACTCTTCGTCTTCGTCACTGTCACATTCGGGAAATTCATAGATCTAAAATGAGAGAAAACACACCATACATACAATTTTCCAATTAGATATACCCAGTAACTATGTGTGTCCATGTACAGTTGTGTTCATTAATCTGTGGGACATGGTTTTTTGTACTGTAAATCGGACTACATGACGCGTGACAATTTGTCATGCGTAAGTTAATAGCATGCCCTATGACTTAATAAATATTAGGAAACCATTAATAACTTAAAATGGTTTCACATGTATAACTTGATACCGTTATCTTAGCACCCAATATTAATTACATTTGTTTCTGTTATACATTTAAAAAAAATTGCTTTTATTATGAAAATTATTTGATTAATTTAGTCCTAGAAGTAATAAATGCGTAAAAAAATCGTTAAATATATTTTAACACTTGTTGACAACACAATTCTATTAGTAATTATCAACTAAACGAAAGCTCAAATTTATATTACTTTTGATTGAACTTTGAATCATCACAGCCACAATCCCTATCCTTTTTTTTGTGAACACAATTGTACCTATGGGAACCATGGAGCCAGGACTTATTTCTTGTACCCATTTTGTATAATTTTTTTTGTTGTTTGTTAGATATTCGTAAAATTTGTATTCTTGGGCTGTAAGCATGATCTTTCAAAATGTGTACAAAGTAGCATAGAAGACCTTGTTTCTACACAGCATTCATTCATCATTCAGACTATGAGAAATTGTATTATATGTGTCGTGCAATTCAAAACAAAAACAAAATAATAACAAACAAAAATTTCCGAAGCGGGAGTCGAGAGGGGGGAAGGGCAGGCTCTGATTTAAGTCACATTGACCCTACATGCCACCAGATCATATTAAAACTACGTATGTTAAAACATGAATTAGTTGGTGTTTTCTTCACAAAGAACAGCAAAATTTATTATTTGCACATGAATGTTCTAACCAACGTTGTGCCATCCAATGCTTATAGGAATATATTTTTTAGTGAAATATATTTTCGCACGAGGTGTTTTCATATATTTATGGGAAAATACTTTCGTCAATATTTTTTTGTTTGATAATGCGTGATGACAATTTCCATAATTTAAAATGTATGTATGTTTTTCAAGGCCCAACCCTCCTCTGTCCCCCAGCCCTTGTCTATCGTGTACGAACATTGACCTGAATATCGTTCTCTCTAATAGCATTCAGGATGTTTGTTTTCAGTTTTTCCACTTCACAGGTGGTGAGAGTATCCGCTTTAGCGATTACTAGCACAATGTTCACTTTACGATGTAATCTTTTTAACACTTCTAGATCCATTTGTCTTAAACTAGAAGAAGAAAAATAATAATATTAAGTTTTTTTGGAAAAATTGAAGGAAAATTTTTACCTGTGGCCCCATGGAGGCACAAAATATAAACAGCAATGAACCCTATTGTCCTGTATATTCCGTCGATTTAGGCCACTTTCATCGGTAAAGTACTGACGGAATTGATCATCAATATATGTGGTAACAACTTTCCAGCTATCGTCACAATTGACAGCGTCTCCAAAGCCTGGTGTGTCAATAATTGTTAATCTAAATAATAATAATTATTATTATCCACCGCTGGATTTCCTTACGTTATTTTACTGGCTTCAACGAAAACCACATTTGTCAATTGATTATGACTTTGACTTATGTGGTTTTTGCGCCGAAGCCAGTGATTTAATGTTATACCTGACTCTCACACCCCTTTCTTCAATTTCCATTGTGGTCTTCTCAATCGTTGTAGTTTTATGGATGCGGTCCTCCACATCTGAAATGGTCCGGTTCTTGTACAGATCCTCCAAGAACAAACTGTTGATCAGCGTGGATTTGCCCAAGCCAGAATCACCTACGACCATTAATGTAAACTCGAAGCCCCTCTTCACCGATTTTCGGTGAACCTGGTCTGGCAAGGTGGCGAAACCGATGTAATCTCGGCCTGCTTCTGTCATAACACAACGAATTGACATGAAAACGTTTGTGAAAAATGAAATGTTTGTGAAAACCTCAAGAAAATTTGCATTTATTATTATTCAAATAGGCCGACATCGCGCATTTTGTTGCAACAACATCACGGACAACTGCCAAATCAAATATATGGGAGTTATATGTATGCATGAAAGCAATGCTTTCAATGAGGATATTATATGTATATTCAATTGTGGATAATGAAATTCTGCCCTTGGAAGTATGATGGAGCGGACAGAGAACATATTACCGTTAATGTAAGAACCTATGCACCTAACAGAGATAACATATCTGTGACAAGCAACTCGTTTGTGACAGCTTCATTTTTCAAATGGAAACAGGTATTTTTTGTTTAATTTTTTAATTCTGCTTTAAATTCTGAGAATGTTTCCGTGTTTAATACTCTGAATATGTAATAATAAAAAAAATAAAAACAAGGTCTGCTGTTTTCCTTTAATGTTTTTTTGTTTATTTATTTTAATTTCACAGTTAATGTTCTTTTGAAAAAAGAGCTTTCCAACCAGGTGTCACCAGTGATGTCATACCACTTAAAAAATCAATATTGGGTTATTTATTTTGAATTTACGATTAAAATAAGATATCAAATACAATCGTCACTTTGTCGATAACTGTTGAATTTAAGTATCGGACATATTATATGAGATATACTTATTAATTTGAAGTAGAATTCAAAAATTAAATAATTAATACGTACGGTAAAGCTCGGTTATAACGAGCTGTGGATATAATGAGTGCTTTGGCCATAGCGAGCATATTAACAAGTTCCGCTAAAAAAATCCCTATTTAACCCATGTATTTTTATTTGCTATTGTATACGAGTCGAAACATTATACAGGGTGTCTGGTAAAGAATGGAACATACGTTAACTGGAGGTTATTTGTGTTAAAATAAGCCGATTTAACTAAACTTACTTTAGTGCAAAAAGTTGATAATAACGGAGTTACAGGGTGTCAAAGTTGAAAAAATAAATTGCTTTTTTTTCAATATCTTTCGACTGTTTCGAAATAATTTCATGAAATTTCGTATATAGGGGTTTTTTGGGATGACAAATTCAAATTTGTGCTTTTTTGTGCTACCCTGTATACCATTTTGGATTATAAAAATGGATTCTCTCATCTTTTTTGCTTTTTTGCAAACAGTTGAAAAGTTGAAAGATATTAAAGAAAAAGCAATTTATTTTTAACTAAAACTTAAAAGAAATATATTACAAATATGTATAAAATATCTACTGGATTTATTGTAGTATTTTTAATACTTTAAACATATTTTAGCAAACATGCATGTCACTCTGACATTCGTTTTATAATGACGTAATCCCAAAATTATAATGAATGAACTACATATACTATATATATACAGGGTTGTTCATTAGTGCGTTAAAGTGTGATATCTCAGTAAAGATGAGTTTTAGAAGGAAATGTTTTATATAAAAGTTGTCGGTAATTAAGAGGCGCGTATTTTAAAAATACTTGCAAGTATACAGGGTAAGTCAGAAGTCGGGGGCTGCTTCCAACTTTGTTATTTTAAATGGAACCCCCTATTTTTAATGGCATTTTCGGGTTCTTCGTAAAATTCTAATGTTAGTTTATGTAAGGTGTTTTATCTTTAAAATTTACCGTTTACGAGTTATTCCGGAAAATTCGAAAATTTTGACAGCTGCAAGCTTCCACGGCAATTGGTGTTGTGTCCTAACCGCAGCGAATTTCGGAATCTTTTTTGGGGGGCTAAAAGAGGACTTAACAAGCTATATTTTGGCGTATTTAAAATTCACAAAAAGTCTTCCTGAACCCGCGAAATAAGCCTCTGAAGTTGAACAAGTTCAAATGTCAATAACTTGCTTATTTCAAATGGAATGCCCCAATTTTCTCGACGGCATCGTGTTCAGAACCGAAAAATCTACAACTTTTGTTAACATTACCCTATACCTAAACCCAGCCGTTTCTTAGTTCTTAATAATTGTCCCTTTTTTGGCACCACTGACGTCACCATGGGCAAATGTTATGCGATGCCCGGTGACGTTTAGTGTCATTTTGACATTTCTAATATCATTTTTAAATGCGTAAAATTTTGAAAAATT
>JABRWK010000009.1:84233-97857 GCA_013372445.1 Hypothenemus hampei | reverse complement strand
AACATGGGGGAATTGGGAGGTCACACGTTTCTCCCTCTAACTTTTTTTTTGCGCACATTTATGATGCATTTGTTTGGTTATTTAAATTAGCTGTTTTCTAATTTTGATTTCTTCATTCGTAAAATTTTGATTTACTGCTATTTCAGAAAGGTATTCTAGCTTATTGCCACCAATGGTATCGATTTTTTATTCATTTCGGGAATATATCTTTAAAAACACAGTGTATTGTCATATGGCAACCTTCAATTTAATGTTATGAGTAAAACAAATCTCTACCTTAAGATTTCTTTTAAACTTTATTCAATTTCATTTGAAGGGTGGAAAAGCTAGGGGGCCTAAGTGCCAAATGGCTAATACACGCGTTTGTCACTTACAATTAGGTTCTTTAAATTGCGTACAGCTAATGGGGGTGCGCGTTATCTTTGAAGTAGGATATCAAACTGTTTAATACGAATTAGGGACTTAAATACCTTCTCAGGAGATGGGCAAAGGCACATAGGTCCTCTATTAACAAAAAAATTAAAATCTTAGGTTTTGGCACTTAGGCCCCCTAGCTTTTCCACCCTTCATTTAATTCGAGTCATTTCGATAAATGGATAAAACGTACATTGCATGATTAATGAAATGTTTAGTAGACATGTATGATGAGATAGGTACATATGTTGTCAAGGTAATGATTAGCTCTTATTTATTAAACAATATTCACAGTACCTTTCAATATTACTTGTAAATAAATTAACATTACATTTCTATTAATTTTCATACAAGTAAATGCATCAAGTAAATTCTAAAAGAAATGATTGGGCGGTAATAACTCATAATTATATATATTTTAGGGTATTCCCACCACCAAATCTAAATGAGAAGCAGTTTTTATTTTTTCTATAAAATGAATTTCGTAATACACTTAAGGGTGTGCCTTTAGCAATTATATAAAATATGTGATTTCAGAAGAGGGTGCACTACTCTATTTTACGCGTATAATTCGGAATGATCTATATGAAATTTTTCATAATCACTAGATAAATCGAGGGCAGGATATTTATTGGCTTCCTCGGTCTTCCAACCTCAATCTATTAGATTTTAGTTTTAGGGTTCTATGAAAGATTTTGTTTATGTAATTCTAATGTTAAATGAGCTAAATTTTAATCTATGGATCATAGAAGTTGGACGCCAATTTAAAGTGAGGCCATACATTTTTCAAAATATTCACTTTCCTTGATAAAAAGGACTCAGATATGCGTTCGCGAAAATGGTAAACATATTTAACATTTAATTTAGATTTATTTTAATTAATTGAACTAGAAACACCAAGTGGATGGCTTTCTTAAATCGTAGTCATCTTTTGTTCATTATACCATTTTTTATTGTTACTTAAATAGTATTAGTAATAATAATAATGTTTAAATATAAATTGAATTTACTTCACTCATACCATAAAATGAAATTAAAGATAGTCGTATAACAATACGCCATGCGTTTTTGAAGATTTACTTCCAAATAAATAAAATAATTAAGCCTTGTATTGGGGGGCAATAAGCTGAAACATCTTCTAAAGTATGCGGTAAATCAACATTTTACGAGAATGAAAAAATCAAGGAAAAGGAACAGCTAGTTTAAATAACTAAACAAATATATCATAGACGTATGCAAAAAAAATTGGAGGGAGAAACATATAAATAACACCCCATTTTCCCAATTGTTTCTCCAAATTGTACGAAAAGAGTACCTAGACTAACTATGTATTACTGTGAGATTTCAACAAAATGTGTTAAGAAACGTTGAAGTTATTAACAGAGTAAACTTAATTTGATAAAGGTAACATTCATTTTACTAACTTCAACACCCTGTATACAGACTAAAAACCGCTAAAGGAAAAAGTGGTATAAGGAAAGTCTAATTATTTTCGCACAAAGAATCTATGGTTAGCGGATTGACCTACTAATTTGCGACACCATACACATATACTGGGTGATGCTTAAGTAATGATTCATAAAACAGTGGCAGATTTTTTAAGTAAAAAAAGGATGATTTGAGTTATGAACATTTATCCGCAAATCTGTATTAACCCAGTCCCAGGGCCTTAAATTTTTATTTTATTTTTCTATTTTTTAGAATACCTCTTACAGTTTTTCAGGTAACTCGTTCAAATTTGGTTATGTCAAATAAAACATGCACAATGTGGGGTAAGTGGCACCTTCTACTAGATACCACTAAATAATTAACTTAATCTAAATTTCACATGTGAAATATAACTATGCATACCAAATTTGAGCGAATTATCTGAAAAAATTGTAAAGGTATTCCAAAAAATAGAAATAGAAAAATAAAATAAAAGTTGAAGACATTGTATCTCGGTCAATATAAGTTTGCGGATAAAAGCTCATAACTTAAATTACCTTTTTTTAATATCTTGTTTTTGAGTCACCCTGCATATATGAATTAACCATCAAAATAACTGTAACCAAAAATTAAAGGTAACGTGTTCGAGGACCACTAATTGTAAGTAAATATACAGAGTTTTCCAAATTTTTCCTGCCAAACTTTAACAGCTTATTCTACAATGAAAAATATGAAGAAAAGTTTATATAAATATATGCTCGAAAACGCTTTGTTTCCAAGATACAGAATGTCCATATGTTCTATGTATGTATACATAATATACATATACATTGTATATGTTCAACTGGTTTTATGGTCGCTATATGAATTAAAAATTATTTTTTATCTTGAAAAAAGCTACGTAGGTGACAAAATATTAAGAGACCTTTTTTTATTAATAATTGGTATAGTATGTCAAAAAAAATATTTTTATGAGGAAAAATTAGTGGCATTTCTTTTATTTCATTTTTTTTCATTAAAAACATATCTTCGCATGGCCCGGGCGGCCGCCACTGGTGTAAGTGGAAATGTTCTGATTACTCCAGAATGTGTGCATTTATCCTGCCATAGCGTGTCCTAAATTTTATGTCCGTATCTCAAACAGTTTGTGAAATATTACAAAAAATATTGAAAAAAAATTAGAAATTGAACATTCCGTATTTTAATACCGGAGCGTTTTCGGGCATATATTTATATGAACTTTTTTCATATTTTCATTTTAGAATAATCTATTCAAGTTTGGCAGGAAAAATGTGGAACACTCTGTAAACGAAACATAAGGCGTTCAACGCGTTAAGAGCACATTTTTTTGGTCTTCAAATTGGTCATGTAGTACTCAGGAACAACTAGGGTTTTTGGTTTATCTGAGGTTCATTAAAAACATTAAAAAAAAATTAATCTGGTCCACTTCTATTAAATAAATTAAAGAAATTTTCTTTAAGTTTCAGCTCTTCCAGAAATCTTTAAATTTTCAACAATTAAACAACAACTAAAATTATGATTTTTGTTATTGACTGACTACTCAAATGCTAACAATAATATCTTTCGCGTCCAGTAAAGCATACAAACCAAAATCCAAATATTTTAAAGTAAAGTTAGACAGAGGAGGAAATTGTAAGATGTTAATCGTTGTTTATTTGAAAACATTGCCATGCATGGCATTGTGCATTTAGCCCCCGTCTTAACTTAGTTTACCTTCATTAGGTAAATTTGAGATAATAGTGTGGAAGAAAAATAAGCAAAAACAAAATTGTCGTGGATCGCGACATACGAGAGATAGTTAAAAAGTTTAAATGGAATGAAGCAGGAGTTACTTCCTCAGTGCGCCTATTATAACCTCTTGAATTTTCAATCTGCAATCTTTGAATATTCGCAATTATACATTCATGATTGCAGGACGACGCGAAAACATCACTGCTGATATAGAATGGCTATGGCTCCTGGCTCAATGGCAACGATGGAATATATTTTTCATTTGTGCTTGTTGTTGACTTCTGGATGGGCTCAATCATCAAATAATAATGATCCTGGTACGCATGCTCACTCACTCTCTTCGAAAATAAATGTGGTCGACGCTTCTTTGTCGCGTACTTTCCCGCAAGACACCGCATCGCAGCAGCAGCAGATTCAATTGGGAACACTTGCACAGAATACATCACAATTAAAAAGATTCTCGGTAAGGACTATCAATCAAACTTGAGTTGATGAACAAAAGAATTTGAAAATATAAGTGAACATTTTTTAGAAAACTAATATTGGAACTATATCACCCCCTTTACAATATCCTAAATCACAGGAACGATATTACTCAGAACAAGAGTATATTAATTCGAATGTCGACGTCACTGGTAGTGGAGTTAGTGCCAATCAATATCCCAGCGACTTTAAACTGACTCAAAAGTATCATCATTTTGATGAAATGACTCAATTTATGAGACAAATCACTGCCAGATATCCAGCCCTCACAGCTTTGTATTCCATTGGAAAATCAGTGAGAGGTTGGACAATCTATTTACAAAGTGTCCACGTGATAAGGAGTTACCACCCTTATCTTAAAATATTTATTTATTCGTCTATTTGTTAAATATAAATATATTTTGCAAGGGTGGTAAATCTTTATCATCATATGGACAGCCTCTATATACAGTATGTCTCATTTAAAATGAAGACGCCTCCATATTTTCGTTATTTAAAGGAATACAGATTTTGATTTTGCACAGTCATACAGGTTAATGTGCCATATTTTTTAAGATATTCATTGAAATCTAAACTGTAAACTCAACCTACTACGAATTCACAAACATGGTTAATTCTCGATATTTGGCTTCGCGCTGAAGACACCGAAAAATATTATTTGAAAAAATTGTTCAGAGTTTTTAACTCCATATACTGAGTTTCATAACAAAATTTGCTTTTTTAATATTTTCAATATTTTAGTCTTGTACAAAATTATTACAAGTTTATTTTTTAATTTAATAATAATTTGACACTAGTGTTAAATGTCAGTCAGATTAATCTTTCAATTTTATTGTTTAAATTAATAAACTTGTAATAATTTTGTGCAAGACTAAAATATTGAAAAAATTAAAAAAAAAAACGAATTTTGTTATGAAACTCGGTATATGGGGGTTAAATAATATTCTGTACAATTTTTTCAAATAATATTGTTCGGTATCTTCAGCGCGAAGTTAAATATCGAGAATTAGCTATGTTCGTGAATTCATAGTAGGCTGAGTTTACAGTTCAGATTTCAATTGAGTATCTTAAAAAATATGGCTCATTAACCTGTATGACTGTGCAAAATTGAAATCTGTATTCCTTCAAATAACGAAAATATGGAGGCGTCTTTATCTTAAAAGAGACACCGTGTATTTATAATTTGTTTTTTTCAGGTAGAGACTTATGGGTTATGGTGGTATCCGCATCTCCATATGAACACATGATTGGCAAACCCGATGTAAAGTACATAGGTAACATTCATGGAAATGAAGCGGTCAGTCGAGAGCTACTTTTAGAACTAATTCAAGTAAGAGTGGAGATTAGAAATGTAGTAGAGTAGATCCGAATATAGTAGAAGTATGATAGGAAGGTCTGAGTGTAGTAAGCCGAGTAGAGGTGTGGTAGGGCAAGTCTGCATGTAGTATGGAAAGTAAGAATGTAGTAGGACTCGGTACAGTAGAAATAAAAGAGCTTTTAATTTAATTTAGTCAACTAACTAAGATCTTTAAATTTATATAGTATCTAGTGACCAGTTACCAAACCGATAATTATATCAAGTGGTTATTGGACAATACGAGAATCCATATATTACCATCAATGAATCCGGATGGTTTTGAAGTGGCCAAAGAGGGTACGTGCGATGGCGCCCAAGGAAGGTATCATCAATATAAACAATTAACACTACAACAATAATAACAAAACAGGAAAAAACAATAAGTCATAAGTTACAACACTGAAATTGATTTACAGATACAACTCCCAAGGGTACGATTTGAATAGGAATTTTCCTGATTATTTCAAGCAGAATGTGAAACGGGCCCAGCCTGAAACTGAGGCGGTCAAAGAATGGATTAAAAAAATTCAATTTGTTCTCTCTGGCAGTCTGCATGGAGGTGCTTTGGTTGCCAGTTATCCGTTTGATAATACTCCAAATTCGCGTAAGTAAATATTATTATTATTATTATTTTATTTTAATGATTTGTTTGTTTATAACTTTCCTACATTAAAATACGTATCCTTTATTAAAAAATAAATAAAATAACCATAGATCATAGAAAAGTACGCGTAATATTAAATTATTTCAAAGTTTTTAATGCTCACGTAAAGGAGTTTGCCAATCGTCAGCTTTGTGCGCTAGTAAGTAAAGTAAATAATAATTGTACAGATTTGAGGACTTCTTTAAAATTATGGAGTTATGAACGGATTGAACCATATAGAAAAATATAATATGCATGGTCGCTGCAAAATTAATCCTTTGAAGTGAACTGGTTTCACTCTGAAACCACCTTCAAAATATGTTTTTATTAAATGTACATTGGTTCAACTGCTTAACCATTGTGTGAATGTTTAAATTAAATATTAAAAAAAAAGTTAATGCATGCTTCAAGGGGTTAATGTAACATTTTACTCCCAAAATTTTTTCTACATAAGTAAAAGTAATCTGACTAAAACTATGTACTTTATTAGACCGCTTAAGTAATTTTAGCATTGTGCTATTTCTTGTCGCAATGAGACATGATTTTGTACCATAGGCTCTTTATTCCATTCTATTTGAATAAGAAAGGCTTTTCCTACATGGAGCACCTAATTGGGGACGAAACTGTTTACAAATTGTAATTACGAAGTATTTGGATTTTTTTGTACGTGCAGCATCTCAAAAGTGATTAGAAAAATATTAATATATCGATAGCGGCAGTCGTTTCTGTAATGGTTTCTATTAATCTATTTGATACCTAATCGCTACTGAAACAAAAGCTTTCATCACGTGAGGCGTCGTACGGAAAAAGGGAGATAACTTTTAGTCTGCGTGGTGAATCATTGGGAGACTACTAATAAATATGAGGAATACATGTGACGCAAAAATAAAATTGTATCACTAAAGTTGCGTTGGAGTGGAAAATAACCTCTATTAATTTTATTTTAGTTAACTAAAATTAGAAAAATCTTAAGGAAATTATCACTTGACGACCAACAAGTCCAGTCCCTTCAAGATGTATCATTTACAAGTTAGCGACCGATCAGCGACTGATACGATCGTGTAAGAGTTATGATTAGCATTAACGGGTTGCGACTCGTAAGAAACTGTAGTGACGCAAGTTTTTAAAAAGTGAGAAATTAATTGCTCCGTGTAAGAAGGGTCTAACTAAAGATATTTATTTGTTACAGAATAAAATTTAACAGATTGTCAATTAAGCTTTGCCAGACATATAAAAAATAATTCTTGGAACACGATAATAATAAACTAAAATAGCATAGCATAGTTTCTTCTAGTAAAAATTCTTTTCTACCTCAAAAACTATTCGCCTCTAGTAAAATACATAGTAGAAAAAATTCTATTGCATGTTTCAAAAATTAGTATACAGAATATTGAATAGTATTCATGAAATATACACTGTGTTCATTTTAAAACTTACCACTTCTCTTAACTTAAAAAGAATAATATGTTTGAGAATTCGCCGGTACACGTCGACTTTTGTTTTTGGAGAGAACATTGAACAGTGTCCCGACGAATTCTAAAACATTTGACGTTTTTTTAATTACAAGGGGTGGTAAGTTTTAAAATAAACATGTTAGAGCATAGTGTGTTATACATTGTATACACACTATGCTACAATGTAGCATTACAACATATGTATGTATATTATGCGTTCATACGAGTTTAATTTGTTTTTTCCCGCTCTACGTGAGTGGGCAAATTTGCATGATTCCATTTTTTCCTGCCAAATTAGATTGTTTCTAAACAAAACTTATTTTCAGTGTTTACCACTTATACTCATTTACCATCTCTCACACCGGACGATGACGTGTTTAAACATTTGGCTTTAACCTATTCAACGAGCCATGCGAAAATGAACAAAGGTGTATCCTGTCAAACATCACAAACAGCATTTAGACGGGTGCGAATAAAATAAAAACACTTAATTATTGTAAATGACACCCTTTACGAAATTTTCTTGTGCTCAGGGAATCACGAATGGTGCTGAATGGTACCCATTGACTGGAGGAATGCAAGACTATAATTATGTATGGTTCGGATGTATGGAAATCACATTGGAAATATCTTGTTGTAAATATCCACCCGCATACGAATTGCCAAAATATTGGGAGGATAATAAAAAAGTATTTGTGTATCAATTATTATTATTTCATGTTATGTGTGACATAAACATGTTTTTTCTTGTTTTTAGGCCTTGATCAAGTTCATAGCACAAGCCCATCGAGGAGTGCGCGGTTTTGTTCTTGACGAAATGGGCATGCCAGTCGAGAAGGCTTCGTTGAAAATTAAGTCACGCGATGTCGGTTTTCAAACGACAAAATTCGGGGAATTTTGGCGCATTTTATTGCCGGGAATGTATAAGCTGGAGGTAATTTGGGGATTATTTATTTGATAAGTAGATGATGAGACACTAAATTTGGGATATACTATCCATTAAAGCACTTAAATTCAATTAGCGTGTTCATTAAAAAATTAAGTTTGAATTATACTATACATTGAGGGACTAAATTTGGAATATTTTAGTATCTGGAGCAAAATTCTCTTCCAAATGACTTTCAGTGGCATTTAGAAAAAAATCTAATGCTTTTTATACAAACATAGGAATACAAGGTCAAACTCAAATGCCACGAGCCCTATAGTATTTCTGAGTATTTCTTTCTAAACGAGGCGAGGCAAGAATTACTGGCTCAAAATATGTCAAACTTGTGTGACTTAATAAGATTCAAAAACAATGTTACGAATTGGCTTTATTTTGTGAAACTTTTCGAAAAAAAATTAATTAGAACACATTAATAGTCTATTAAATTTACACGTATATCATTTGAAAAGGGTAATTAAAGAAAGCACTTTGAAAATTTGTAACAAAAATAGTCGTCATTTACCTCGCAAAGACATATCATGATCTTGCAAATTAAATCAACTACAAAATTTAGTCAATGACTGCAAAATATTTATCCAAATCCGTATTTAAAAAAAATTAAGCCATCTCCATGTACCTCGAAAAGGTGTGTCGTTATCTCTAAAACTAAAGCAACTATATATCAAATTTTGGAAAAATTAGAAAAACAACTGGTAAATCTTTTTTTTAATTATTTTGTTTTGCTTGAAAAAATCTTTAAATTCCTTTATTTGTATATAAAAAAATCAGTATTATAGGGAATTTTTATAAGGATTCCCTCGGAAATAAAAATAAAGGCAAAAAGTTTTTTTGAATTTTGATTTATAAGAAACTCCATAAGTTGTTGACTTTGTTATGCCCAAGGCCTCATTTAGGATGATAGTAATAAAGTAGTCCATGCATTTGGAATTGACCTTGTACAAACATGACACAGCATGACTTATAATAGAAAAAAACTAGTGTACCTAATTAATTAAATTTACGTATGTTTTGTGAAGGTCTATGCCGATGGTTTTGTACCAAAGGAGATCGACTTTGTGGTCGCGGAAGAAACACCAACTGTTTTAAACGTCACTTTATATGCATCCAAGGTAATTAGACAATTTATTTACATTAATTTATGTAAATATACTGATTTATTAACAATTATATACTATAGGGTATTACAAAAATGCCACCCAATGACCCTAATGACCCCACTACGCTGTCAGGAGGGGTCCATTGAACTTCTTAGAAAAAATCTTTCTGAAGAAATAGTCGAGTTGTAACTGTTAAAGGTGGAAACTTTAGAAGGTTCTAATGCACTAATTAATATAAATTATGTAATTATCATCATAGCATGTTAATTGTGTATTGCCCACTAAAGTGTACACTGGAAAAAAATTTGCAGTTATTTTCAAAATTTTCAAAAATGATTTTTATTTTTTGATCCTATTATGATAAAAAATGCATCAACAATGTTATACTACATAACATACCAAGATATAAACTTGTAATTCAAATTATTTTATTGTTATTTGTTTATTTTTTTTATGTTTCCCTGACATTCCTCTACAATGAGAATCATATTATTTATTACGATTCTTGCAATAATAGGAATCTTTATTTTTTATAAAAATTTAAAAATAATAAAGTTGATATATCTGGTTATGTGCTCAGCTTATGTATTTAGTTTGTGATCAGACGTTGCCGCACTGTACATTCAATTATTAGCTTACAACTCAGCCATTTTTTCAAAAAGATTTTTTCTACGATTTTTCCCATGTTCAGTTGACAGTATAGTTGGACTATTAGGAAGCAATTTTGGGATATCCTGTGTTTATGCAGGCTGTATCAAATTAAGAGCGCAACATTGATAGTTTTGTTATTAGTAGAGGTAGAGCCTATATTTAAATGGCAAAGAGTTGTATTTTCTTGAGCTAGTTGCGATGGTGATACTAGAAAAGCAATGGAACCTCACGTTTTAAGGTTAATTAAAAAAAAACATTTTTTTTCAATAGAACACCGTGTATATTACAAAGCAAAATTTAAGTTAGTTTCATTTTATATAAAAAACCTCTGTAATATGTTTTTTAGGGAATAGTTTTGAAAATGTCGTGAGTTGTGTTTATTTCAAATTGTACAAGCAAACAATGGATCAAAAATGTCCTAACCTAACACCAACTATAGTTGGATTCTACTCGACGAGACAAATCTAACGATACCAATATCTTGATTTTGAAAATTATGTCGCTTGATAGATATCTGTATAACGCCGTCCAATTAGTTATAGTTAATTTATAGTTTTTAGACATTTTGGCCCATTGTTTGCTTGTACAATTTGAAATAAACACAGCTCACGGTATTCTTAAAAATATTCGCTAAAAAACATAATACAGGTTTTTTTATGTAAAATGAAACTAACTTTATTTTCGCATAGTGTTCTATTAAGAAAATATTTTTTGAATTATCTTTAAAATGTGATGTTTGATTCTTTTTTTAGTCTCACCGTCGCCATCAGCCCAAAAAATATTACTTTTTACAATTTAAATTTAGGCTTTATCTCCATTAATAACAAAGTTAGCAATGATGCGCGCTGTGTATGTATGTATGTATGTATATAGAATTTTGGTGATGGTGATATTTTGTAGAAAAAGCCTTGTATATCTTTTCAGAGAGGGCAATATTTCACCCGACCGGTGACCGATCCACCAAAGCCCATTTTGCAATTAGATGGGCTGCCACCAAGGAAAGATGCTCTAAATTTTCCAAAAGACCATTAACAAAAATAAGAAAAAAAGAAAGGAAATTTATGCAAATTAGATTTTTAATATATTTAATTTTTTTTTCTATTAAAAATTATCTATAGTTATTATCTATAGTTTTTTTCTCTTAAGTGTAAATTCTTAAATTTCAATTTTACGTTGAGAAATAAAAAAATCAGGCAAGCATATTTACGAAGTCCTAATGTCTTCGGTGGTTCAATTTCTTCAAATTAATAATTAACACGAAAACGATTTGAAAATTAGGCAAAATAGATGATGATCATACGTAAACAAATAATTAAATAGTCAATTGATAACTGTTAAATATTAACTATCAAATTTTCTTCGTCGAGATGAAACGAGTATGTTAATCAAAATCTGCAGATGGTTATACTATAGTAGTTCTTCAAAAAAAAGGAGTTTAATTTTTGGTGTGTTATGTTGGTAATGCAAGAATCTTATGAATACGTTTAGTATCCACAGTAACTTGGAAAACTTCATTCAGGATCATATTATTATATATATAAGAGGCATCTTTAATTTTCATTTAGTAACATAATGTAAACTAAGGAAGAAGACTATTTTAAATTTGACCTAAATAAAAGTGAATTTGGTCCAAAATTGAATCCTATTAACCTCCTTTTACAAGAACTGGAACATGTTTACAAAATAAAATTTTTATAGTATGCGTACGCGATCATTTTGAACATAAAGAGGTTTAGTTGGATACGCTCGCCGTGTAGATCCAGAATCCAGTTTCAAACATTAGCACCTCCAAGGAATTTCCATTAGAGCAGACTAAACAATTCAGAATACAGTGTTACGAATCTAACGATGGTGTGTGTTGATGATTAATTTTTTTTATTTTCTTTTTTTAACACGTGCATAGTTACTAACAGTATATAGACCTGACGATATAATTTTACATGTACGTCACAATGTTATTAAGTCGTTACCATAGTTAATGTTTAAATTTCTAAAAATTATTGCTCCGAAAATTACAGTAATGCCAATAATTTTTATATTGATTTTGATCGTTCGTTGTGACTTGTTAAATAACATTTTCGCTAATTTTGTTAAATAGAATTTTAATTATAGTAAAAAATCTATTATTTTTAAAACACATCAGTCTCATTATGAGTTATATATTTTATTTGGAAGATTTTCAAAATGCCCAGGCACTTAAATAGTCGTTTTAAGAAATTGATAGCGTCGTTAATCAGCAACTTCGAACGAGAACGAGATAATTAAGGTCCTTTATAACTACTTTGTTCAGTACGAAAAGGATTATACGTCATTTTTTACAATAGTATATAAGATTTAAATTTGAGTTTTTTTTAATTTCAATTTTAATATTTTAATGCTAAATCGTGTCAATTGCCAAATTACGTCAGCCACAACTTATTGTAACTGATTCTATATTTTATGTAATGTACTTATAGCTTCTTTTTACTATTGCTTTATTACTTTAAGTTAATAAAATCAGACCTTTTGTCAACAACTAATCGTATTTGATAGTTAGGTATAGTTTTTATTCTAACGAATTGGTGTTACATATTAGAATAGAATACAATTTCAGAATAAAGTATAAATTAATTTACATTTTGACATTAATTCTTACAGAAAACTTGGGATATTTTTGTATATCTGGCAATGGTGTGGTTACTTTATTTTATGTGATGTGCATATATAAATTTACCGTCTGGCCTATACATACATGTACATATGTATATACAGTGTGTCCACGGATGTGGTTGACGAGAGGAAAAACTTTTTTTCTTTTATGAAGAGTGATTTTTCGAGAAAAAGTCACTCTTCATAAAAAGTTCTGCTTCTGCTCAAACTAACATAGCAAATGTTGAATTGTCAGATTTTTATACAGGGTGGCCGAAAAGTTGAAAAATGTGAAAAAGTACCAAGAGTAAAGTGCCTTTATTTTTTGAAATACGCAATAAATTCTTAAAGAAAAGTTATTTAGAATTAAAAGATCAGCTTACATTTAAAATATCAATTATTTATTTAGAAAAATGTATTTTTACATTAACTTAATTAAATACTATGAAATTTGTTTAATTTAATCAATCAAAATAACGGCAAATAAACTAACAATGATAATTAACAATAACTAAAATCTTAATATTNAATTTTCATTCTACATAACTACCTTCTACCTCAACACATTTTTCAGCAGATAAATTTAAAAGCCATTGCCTGACCAAGACTGTTGAATATGTGGGACAGCCGTCTTGTTGCCAAAACATGGTATTCCGTAATTCGGGTTCCAAATTATTTAAGAATGAAAAACATGTGTATCCAATATTTCAAGGTACGTGTGTTAGTTCAAGTTACCTTCGATGAAATACGTTCCAACGATGGCAAATCTCA
>JABRWK010000009.1:41707-70587 GCA_013372445.1 Hypothenemus hampei | reverse complement strand
ATGTTACAGTGAAAACCCGAAATCAGTTAAAACTAGTTCTAACTAGTGAAAACTAGAAATATCTAAATTACTTTGCAAATACTAGTTTTCACTAGTAAAAACTAGTTTTAACTAAGAACTTTAGTAAAATCCCGAAAAAATGTGTGTTTTTAAAATAATTCGGGTTTTAACTGGAGATTTCAGTTAAAACTAGTTCTAACTTTAGAAACGTTTGGTAAAACTAGTTTTCACCAAAGTAATCTGTTAAAACTCGAAAAATATTGTTTTCCTTGTATTTGGATAATACCTTGACAATAAAAATATGAATAATTCCTTTCATAATGTATTTGAAAATGTATTAAACAATAATAGGTACATTCTAATAAATAATAAACACATAAAAAACGGTTAAAAAATAGGAGAACTAGAGTAATATTCAGAGTACGGAAAATGGAGTAACATTCCGAACATTGGGTTTAACCATTTTTATTTGCTAATGTTTGAAATAATGTTTGTAAACCAAGAAAACAATATTTTTCGAGTTTTAACAGATTACTTTGGTGAAAACTAGTTTTACCAAACGTTTCTAAAGTTAGAACTAGTTTTAACTGAAATCTCCAGTTAAAACCCGAATTATTTTAAAAACACACATTTTTTCGGGATTTTACTAAAGTTCTTAGTTAAAACTAGTTTTTACTAGTGGAAACTAGTATTTGCAAAGTAATTTAGATATTTCTAGTTTTCACTAGTTAGAACTAGTTTTAACTGATTTCGGGTTTTCACTGTAACATACATACTAATTTCGCGGCCCGAGCGCGTTAAGCTGAACTGGCCGTACGCGAGTCGCGTTATGCTTTCCGAACTCACAATTATTATGAATTTTCAGAAATGTTTGCAATAGAAAACTCTTTTAGTATTTTTTCGAAGCGCCTCATTTTTAAATAAATGGAATTCAAAGTTTCCATTATATACGAAAGTCAATTTGAAGGTTTTTTGAAAAATTTGCTTTTTTTTATATTTGGTTTTATTATGGATAAGATTTCTTCGTTGCAATAAAAATATTATGGCGAGGTAGCAAAGCGCACAGAGTCTCAGCTGGTTACTAATACTTTCGACTCGTCTTGTTTAGCAGTTCTGTAGAATCGTTCGAGAAGAATACTCACTTTAACAAATGATATAATGTCACAATCAGTTAAATGTAACTAAACAATAATTGACAGCGTTGGCAGCACAAAGCGACAATTTAAAAAGTGAGAAATTTAGGTCAAGCTCATTCCGGTGACGTATGTCAAGATTTTTTCAAGAAACTTATTAAATATAGTCTAATTGTAAGTCATTTTAACAGCTAGGATTATTGCATTAAATTGCATTAATTACAGAATACAACTATGTTATTAATTGCCATATGTAGTTTTTTACGAGATGGATTAATTTGTCATTCAAAGTAAAAAAACTCTGGCTTGCATTTAAGCCGTGCTTTATCCCATCCCTAAAATAAATGCAATGAAACTTGTCTTCGGATGCTATTTTCTTAATGGAAAAATATTAATTTAATTTCTTAAACAATTTATTAAGAACTGAAAATAACATAATTTTCAATAGCAAGTTAATCACTAAAACGTCGTTAAACAATTCTTAATTGATGCACATTTGTAAATTACAATTTAAGCATTTTTTGTTCATTTTTTTGTTAAATTTTCAGAAAAATGCAATCAAGTGACGCAAGTTTTTACTTCAAGAAAAATAAATTTTAGACTGTTGTAAATTTGCTTCAAACTTCATCTAAATATTAAAAAACACTTAAGAAAAATCAGTCAATCGTTTTATACTGGATGTGTTTAATATACTCATTGAAAAACTAATATAAGAAATCATTTAGGGATTTGCGTTTCATTTTGGAAAACTACATTTTTACTACATATTTAATATTAAAATGCTGCTCTCTTGCAATAATCCAAACATTATATTGTAATCAGGTCTCTCAATTACCCTCTTAAATTGGTCATCACTTATGAACGAACATTTAAGGTTTCCTAGATAGGAAAATTAATGTTTCTCAAATAAAAAAATTCCAAATGCTTATTTCTAATAAAAATATGTTATTAATTTGATTTTATGTAAAATCAATTTTGAAAAAGATAGTTTTGAATTCATTGATTCGCGACAAAAATAGTAGTTTAATTTACCGTTAAATAAGATTTGGGCAATAATCAGTTAATTTGGCAAAGGTCATTTTCGTTGTTAATTTAATTTTACGTAATGAGTTGAGAAAAATTGAGGATTACAGGCATATTTTTTAGTAAAAGCCGACTGCGCTTTAACCCTTTCGCGATAACTTTATTTCGTATTCCAGTATCTTAAAAATATATATGGATTATATACAGAATATTTCAAAACCCAATATCTTAATTTTAAAAGCAAATTTCCGATATTTTTCGGAACAAAAAATTGTTTTTCATTTTCTAACAAATTGTTCCATTTTCAAACTACAGCCTGAAACGTCTAGCCAATAAGACCAATATGCAACGTGCGGTTTCTAAATGTTAGGCAAAAATTGAAGAGATTATTCCTTGGGTTATTTTAAGGAAATTTCGTCTTATGATGATTTTTCGAAAGCCTCTTCGTTTTGAAGATAGAGGGCAAAATCATCTGATGCACTTTTGGTATAGGACACATATACCCATTAGTCGTGAAAGGGTTAAGTATCTAACTTTTATAAACCATTTTCATAGGACTATTATTATAGTATTTACCACCTACTTGAACAGACCTTGGGTGTTTTTTCTCATATAAGGGTCAATAGAAAAATGCACTGAAGATAAATAGATAAACAAGTTTGTAACTATGTAGATAATCATTAACACAACCGACCTTACTTCAAACACAAATGTTTAAACACATTTACTTTAATAGTTGTCCCTTGTCACATTAATTGTGGCCAATTACGGCTCACTATATGACGCTTTGCGCCATCTGTGGATAGTCTGTTTTTATTAAATGCTGGTTACATTTTATATGTAATAGTGTTTTGGCCCTCATTTGTGCCAAACATTAGCTGCTTTCATTTGTTCCTATGATTCGTAATTATGATCTAAATAACTCATATTTTATTGGTGGATTTCAAAAATTTCATATTTTGATTGGTTTAGAATGGATCATGATCAGGGAATCCATCGAGAACGAAGCTTTTGATGGGAATGTGTTTTGAACATAGACATTTCTTCTTTTATTTTGTTTGTAGTTGATTGGATTTCTACAAAGCAAGTCAGCTTTTGTGCAGGAAAAAATATAAAATAAAAAACACCTAATTTTTTTACTTTATTTTTATTATTATTATTATCATTATTATTATTATTATTATTTATTTTTTTAATAATTAATCGAGTTCACCACCAATATCTTTCTGATATCCTAAAATATTAAATAATTCCAGTGTTGCCAGATTGTTTCCGATCAATTTTTGATTCGCGGCCAGTAGACATTCCTTGTCGATATGACACGAATCTGAAAAAATATCAGGCAGCAGTAGTGCTCAACGAACTCTTCAAGTTATAGGACATATGACAGGTATGTAATTTAGTAAATATTCTTTAGAGTATGTTGACTATTAATGTCATCGTCGATTTTACTAGAGTGTTTACCGCCCTAGAGACAAAAAATCTAAATTACCGCGACTCCCCTCTTCTATTTTAATGTACCTAATAATAAATACAAAAAAACTGAAACAATGCCTTTCCTTAGAAATTATCCCTTTCGTCGTGTGTGTATATTTACCTGCACCAATAATTCATTCACGCACAAAAATCAATTTCTTTGAGTTATTTACTGACATTCAATATAAATAAAAATACCGACACATAAAAAATTCAAATTCTTTTGATCTATTTACCGACCCTAAAAAGTTGAAATCGCAACACAAAGATTTGTACTGATCGAAAATCGGTCTGCCTTTGTCGGCTTTCGCCAGTGTTTTTATTGCCTTTAAAAAAAACGTAAACAATGTATGAATTATCGGTGCAGGCAATTATATGTATCCAATATGTCTTATAATATCAGATATGGTACAGTATACAGGGTTAGTCCTAAATAAGAAGGGAGACGATAGTTACAAAGTCAAAATTTGTATGACTTAATGAAGAAGATTCGAAAAAAGTAACATTTCTTTGTTTTTTTTAATAAATCTTTTGTTTTCCTGATTTTTTTAAGAAAATAAAATTTAGGTATTTTCTTGAGATTTATTCTTAATATTGGGGTCAATAAAAACAAATTAGCAACAGCGTTTTTTGGAATTCTCAGAATTAAGCCACACAAACACATGCAATGCTATAAGGACCCTATGTGTCTCAAAAATTCTGTTACATATACGTTTCGGTTAGAGATATGGAGAAATGTTTCAGAGACAAACTGTTTTGTTTTTCAAACCAAACCATTTGTCATATTATTGTGGAGAGTATACCTTTTTTACTGTTTTCGATTATGCCGGAAGTCAATGTCAACTTCCTGATTTCAAATGGAACACTCTATATATTTTCGCATTTTTAGATTCTAATACTTATTAGATTTCTCCATACTTATTTAAAATAAGCAAGAAACAAAACTTCCGATATAATCAGAAATGTAACTTCATTGAAAATATTTTAGTTGAGTTTGCCCAAAGGCTCTTATCAAGACAGCAAATTTTCGTTACTGTGCCATTTATAGTATTCCCAAAATTTTTAATGGCACTTCTCGATGGGATACCCTGTATATATATTTCTGCTAATTGTATACTGAACTTGAATTTACAAGTACAGTCCGCTTACCTTGACTGCAACAAATTCCATTTGTTGCACACCTGCCAGTGTTTTTTCGACAATTCATTGTTCCTGCTGTGCATGGTTCCAAATCATAGAACATTCCCTCATTTTGGCAATGGATCGAGTCAGGAGTGTCCAGCAGGCAACCGAAGGGACCACAACAAATTTTCGGGCCGAAACATTGACCAGTACCGCCCGGCCCACATGGAATGCACTTGAAAAGAACAACAAATATTGCCCAGATTTCTCAGCAACGGAAAGAGCTAAACAACAGCAGGAAATCGATAAAGAAAAGAGTTACGCACCTGTTTTACACGTGGAGGGGCTTCCAAAAATTTTCCAGATCGTTTACCACCACGGGGACAATTCGTGATTAGACATCCGGACACTGTGATTAGGCAGGCCATGAAAATTGAGAGTTTCGTTGAATTTGAGCCGGCTGTGCAAATTAGTTGATTTCTTTTCGATACCATTCCTGCTGCTACTGTTGCTTCTTCCTGTGATTGTCTCAAATGGACTGAGTGGCGAAGGGTAACTTTCGTATTTTATACAGGGAAAATATCCCACATTCATATTTAAATCACAACACTCGACACGCTTTTTGAATTTCCTTGAACTTTTCATATGGAAATTATTATTATAGTATTGCTCTTAACAATATTATAATAATAATTATTATACTGCTCTCATAAGAAAAAGTACGACATCTACCAAAAAATTGTAAATTGACATTTTTATATCGTTAGACGTAAAATAAATTGTTTATTCTAATGGTTAAATAGAAAAGTTGTATAACGTTCCTATACGTCTACCTCCAATCTTGTGATTTAAACATGTATCTGGCCATATGTAAAACATTTTTCTACAAAAATTTTCTACTAAAAATGTTCTAATTAGCTTTACTGTAGATACCGCATTTTTCTTATGAGAAAAACGACCGTTAAAGACAAAAAAACACAATAGGGGAAGATCACGTTCATCGTTTTCAAAGAAGCATCAAATGGTGTGACTATACTTTCAAATGTAAGAAAGACTCAAAAACCTATGAAAAATATATATAATATCCCAACAGAAAATCAAACATTTGCAAATTTTATTTTAAGCAAACTTAATTAAATTAAGATTAAGGTAAAGAAACAAGTAATTTTAAAATTATTTGAAGATATGAAAAAGTGTAGGACTTTCACAAAATAATAAAATCAAATTTTCTTAATTTATTTAGTTGCATTATTAAAATAAGAATACAATAATAAAAACAATTCTTTTTTCTTGTCTATATTTTGGTGTAAAATTAAGGATCGTGTCATATGGTTTTTAGAAATAATAGGATTAAAATATATGTATNATTCAATGGCTGAATTAATAACAAATGATATAGAAACAAACAAATTTTATACAGTATTTATGGGTAATAAATGTAATTTACAATTTTATTATATTACTTACCTTATTATTTCTTTTATTTTATTATTTTTTTTGTAAAACTAATTTTTTATAGCAAAGTAGCATATTCTGTAATAAATACCCTGAAATATATTTTCCTTTTTTTTTTTGAAGGTGATCTGGTTTATAAAAGGACAGGACTGAGATTGGATATGGAGCGCAGTGTTCTGATAAATGACACAATGAAATTTTCCAGATATTTTGTATCGGGAAAAACTGGCGAAAATGTAAATTGACCAATGAACATTTATTTTTAATTATTTCTGGTTCTCACTTTGTTTTTCATGTTTTTTTTCATTTTATTATTCAGACACTAAATTTCTAATATCCTATCAATTGTAACACTAAGTTTCGAATATCCTATCTTTAGGAACCTTAAATTTATATATATTTTTTTAATTTAGGTATACGAGTCTTTTATGGAAATAGTTACAAAATACTTGAATATACCGCTCCTCAATGTCGATGTCAACAAAAATGAAAAACAATTGAGGAAAACCGGTTTAATGATGCAGCAACGGATGTCACAGGATTGTCAAACATATGGTCAGAAATCCATGGCATCAAATGAAAAAAAGAAAATCCAATTTTAAGATCGACTTGTAACTTACAATAAATCATTTTGTGTCTTCTCACATCCAGATTTAAAAAAACAGAGTGCAATGTATATTTGGTCTTAAGATATATAGGGTGCCTTGTTTTTACTTTTCCGTATTTTAAGTCTGTCACTTTTTTATATAAAATTAAAACAGTAGTAGTAATCCAGATTTTTATATACAGGTTTGGCAAAATAAATCTACAAATAGAATTTTAACGAGTTGAAGTCAGAACATAATACACTAAAAATATAGTAAATTAAGAGAAAATAAAATACATTGTCGTACCTTAAGTAAATATTCCCCGACAGTTGGAGCAAAAAATTAACACTAGAAAACACGGTACAGTAAATAGAATCCGTAAATCATTAACCCAAATTTTTTTGCTATTTATGTACCTCTACTAGCCAATCCGATACGAACAGCCAATCATTTAAATTAATACTTTAAAGTATAACAACACTCTTTATATTATAAAAATATGGAATATACTATATTCTAAGGCCTTTTCAATATACTATGTATGTTTATATAACATTTTCATTTTAAAATAAGGTCTATCAATTGTTAAAGTCTTGCTACTATAAACTGGAACACCCCGTATATACATATTACCATATAAAGGAACATTAATAAAAGAAAAAAGCCTCATAAACGATTTAAAGCTATAGTTGCAATGGCTGAAGAAAAAAAAATATCTCAACCAAAAAAATATTCATGATATGAAGGGTTCAAAGCTGAAGTGGACCAAGTCTATAGAAACGTCATTGGAGATATTGGCAGATAATTTTTTTTGGTAATAATTAATAATAAAAACAACAGCATCACATTAGCTCCAATTATTGTTTAACTGTAAGAACCAAGTATGTACTTGGTCCTTTACAGTATTGAAAAATATATGCCTTGAACTGCTTTTTGAATAATGCAGCTCAAAATTCGTCTTTTTTGGACTTGGTCCACTTTTGCTTTGAACCACTCATATATGGAAAGGTCTACACACATTCTTAGTATCATGCTCTGCACATAAAAGCCAAGTTTCTTTGGCGTTTTCGTCGACATTGCCAATTTGAAATTATGATTCCACATTTATATTAAAAATTTTATAAAAAATAATTAATTATTACAATAATTTAAACTTTAATTCAAATATAGTTTAAATTTACATTTAAATATAATTTTTAAGACTGAGAAGTATACTTACAATTAGTAGCTCTGAGGATTGTAATATTAATAGTCGCACTATAAATATTCCTCCATATTTAAGCATTCCTGGAGTATACGTTAGTGATTAATAATTGTTTGATGTAAATCAAGGAAGACTTAAGGCCTATTAATTACGGTGACAGTATGAGTACCAAGGGATACTTGAGTAAGGCATCCTTAAGTTTTCTTTTGATGTGCAATTATTAATATGGCCTGAAAAGAGGTTCATTCATTTGTAGGGAAAAAATGAAAATAATACATTCCTATTGCACCATTACACACATTCCTCATAATACTAGATAGCTTTGACATTTGACAGTTAACGTCATCGCTGTCTATTGCGTAGATATTTGACAGTCAAAATATAAACACAGCTGATTCATTATTATCATCAGCCCCAGTATTATCCAAAAGTCGTCGATAAAATTATAACTAACATTCGAACAATGATTAATTACATTAAATAGCTTACAATAATTTGTTATAAACAAAGTGTTGAGCAATTGTTCATATGTAGTTGTGTGGTTAGGTTTCTCTATTCAAGTTTAACAACATTTTCTTGAAGAGAATTATGTATGAGCCAAATCGGGATGATATTATTAATGAATGTGCAAGTGATCATGAAGAGGACAGTATTTACGAGGATGAAGATGAAACCACACGCATCATTCCACCATCTGGTATGTAGATGATTTTTTGTGCTTTGTTCTAGTTGCAGTAGCTGCATATGAGTTTTTGTATTCATTTTATTTCATTGTTTTTACTTGTTACACTTTTCTAACCTTAAATATGCATACACATATAGATAGATTCAATGGATGAGTTATACGTGTCGAACAAAGTCGAAAACAAAATGTCATTCACAATTTATATTACCTTTCTTTTATTTAAACACAAATAAAACATAAAATTGTAGCAATTTTTTACTTATCAAAAGTCTTATATACTGTGATTATTTTTATATCAATCGTTGTCTCATATAACATATCAAGTCGCCTATGGAAAACTAAAATAATTGAAAATAAACTAGAACAAAAAAATTACGAAATAAATTGACAACAACACTAATTTTGAATCGTCTGCGTCCAGCCTCACACGAGTTTGTCATTAATTTTTGCTCACTCTTTGATTTAACCTGTTGCTCTAATCTCCTGTTCAGAACTAATACACATTTGGGACTAATCCTGTATATACAGAATGGCCATAGTTCCTCTGAGTGTTTGGATAATTTTTTTTATTCAATGGATTCGAAGACTTATAATTTGTGTACTTTGAAAAGTCATTGTTTTCATTTGAAATTTGTGTTAGGAATCGAACTTGAAATATGCTTTTAGAATATTTATTTTGTTCTACTTATGTTTATCTTAGATCTTTGTTCTAGTTTATCTTCAATTGTTTTATGTTCCATGGATAACTCGCTAGAAATATAAAAAAAAAGTTTATTTTAGTAATTTTCAACAAATGACCATTTAATGCATCTATAGTCAACTATGGTTAATGGTTAATTCAAAAATAATATAAGTTTATGTCTTGTATCTTGATCAAATTAAGGTCACCCAGGCTGAAAATTCAATTAATTCCATTTAATACTTCACTTATGAAGAGATTATCCCAACTGATCGACTGGGTTTGGGATGCCCTTTGGTTTGATTGTAGTATAAGTAAAGCCTTAACGAATTGCAAAATTGTGGCTTACAATTCTTCCAAAAATGGCAGTTTTAAGCAAATAACTGCAACGTTTGATTATTGTCTGGGTACATAAGTTGATTACGTAAGGAGGTACAGTCGGCCTATAGGTTAAAGCCGGACTTACTCAAATCGGGAAAAAATGACTGCAAGAGTCGTTCCGTTTTATCTGACGTCGACTGTACATCAACATTATTAATTTTTAATTTCATAACTAAGTAAAGAAAAAATGTATTTTTTATCAGTGCAATAAATAATTAATTTGATGCCTATTCTCGGAGACTGCCACGAAAAATAAAAAAGAATAAAACNAAAAAATAAAGAAATGTCTTTTTTCTTAAACTTTGACACCCTGTATCTCGGAAACAGTGCGTTTGCGGACCCATGTTCATATGAACTTTTTTGCTTAAAATATGACAAGGAATCACCCCTTAAAATTAATGACATCACTTATGTTACACCCTGTATAATACAAGAAAAATTCACTCTACAAGATTGTTAAAATCATACTACAAAATTTCTGTTACAAAAATGTTTCCAAAACAGGGTATTTTTTGAAGACCCTAAATAGCACACTGAAAAATGAACTTTTCAAAAATTAAACTTACTAATTAGACTTAAACTGAGTTTTGACTTGAATTTTCATTATACAAAATTCGAAGAAAATCGGTTTAAAACTACGGATAACAGAATTTTTTTTCGGCTGCACGAGTTTTACTTTAACTGATTATTCATAGTATGTTAATTTTTAGTAAGCAATCGAATTCCGATCATTTCGCGGATATGTTAGGTCTATTCACGGTACGGGTTCTGAACTGATTATGAATTTAGTGTTGCCAATGATTTGTGCGAGAGATTTTATGATCATTATTTCTTCTTTGTTAAACATATTTCTCTCCTGAAAAGTTGCTGTTGCTGTTGCATTAGCCACTATTATAAAAAGCAAAAAAAGAAAGTTTCCATGACTTCTGATTTTTGTCTAGATTTAATTTAAGTTTTCTTGATACGTCCAAATTACACAAAACTTGAGAAATATCCCAAGAATTGAAATTCGAAATGAAAATTTTAACGATCTACGCAAGCATATAATGCTTAAACTGCTTCAGAATCAAGTCAAAACCCTTACCGCGAACAGATCTATTATAGATATCCCAGCTGTTAATCGAGAAACTTCGGGATTTGATTGCTGGATGTATTTTAAGGTGAAAAGTTTAAATAATGTATGGCCTTAAGAGGCTTCCTTACGGAGATACAGTGTGTTTGGAAATATATTTTCCATTCTTTATTCAGTTGAAAACTTTGGGGGTTTATTGTTGATGTCATTTTAAAGTAAAAAGTTCAAATAACGTATGGTCTGAAAAGTTTTCATTACTAAGATACATAAAATAAATCCAACCAATGTTTCGTATGCAATAATATGGTTTATTTTTTTACTCACAAACAGTACGTCCTATGAAAAAAATACAAAAAACCTTTTTTGTAGAAAATTGGTGCGGCATTTAAAAAAATCAATATTGCATAAATTCAGTGCCGTACTCTATTTTTTTCTCTAAAAATATACTATTTATTGCTCCTTCCAGGCGTCACTAGACTAACTAAAAAACTAAAAAATATTGTTACCGTCAATTGGGGTAATAAGGAACAATTTTTTCAGTTTGTATTCGGAGGAGTTCGTGTTGAATTTTCAACTTGAAAGTATGTGAATCTCAAATTTAATATAAAACCCTTCAATGTTCACATACTTCCAAGTTGAAAATTCAACACGAACTCCTTCGAACACAAACTAAAAGAGTTGTTCCTTATTACCCCAATTGATGGTACTGCTGAAAAATGAGTTTTTATGTGATATTGGCGTATACCAAAATTCAAGACGATATTTCAAAACGTATATGAAATATTTACAAAAAAAAGTTGAAAAAAAATTATTTAAATACCCTGTCTCTCCGTAAGGAAGCCTCTTAGGGCCATACATTATTAGAACTTTTCACTTTAAAATACATACAGTAATCAAACCCGAAGTTTCCCGATTAACAGCTGGGACACTCTGTATATCCTCAAAATACTACATATTATACAGAGTGATTTATTAGTGTAGATATATACAGGTAAAGCCAGCCTGTTGTATTACAGATGGCAAAACAGCGAATTGCGAATCAGAAAATTTTTATAAACTCGGCCGTTTTTTCTTTTCGTAAACGGCAAATTCCTACTAATTTAACAGTTAACTGTCAAAAGTATGTTTTTTTTTAGAATTAGGAATGGGTTCCTCTTGGAACCGTTCCTACCTACCCATCCCTATATACAAAATTTCTTAATAAATAATTGAAATTTATATATTTTTTTAGTTGAGGACACAAAAGAGCTAATCAAATGCAGACATATATTGGGTATACTCGGTTTCTTGGGATTTGCCAACGTTTATGCCATGCGAGTGAATTTATCGGTTGCCATTGTGGCGATGGTGAATCAAACAGTTCCGGTCATTCAAAATAATTCCTATGATCATTGTCCGGCTCCAGCTCCGAATCCAAATGCTACTGTACCCTCGGTAAGTCCCTTCCCATAACAAGTTTAGATTTAAGAATTCTTCATTTTTAATTTTAATTTTATTGTTTATAAGAACTTGTTCCAAGATAGAGTTTTAGATGCTCTACAAATTAAATGAATTATCAACATAGGACCGCAAATAAAGATTTTATAGGGCTATCCCTCTTTAAATTGGACATATTTAGTTGTCCTATAACTTTTTTTAAGAACAAATCTTTTTAACAAAATTTGGAGTAGAACTATTTGGAATTATTCTAAAGACGACCCCTAAGTTCAATTAAAATAAAAAAATCTCCAAAGGGTTTTCTTGAAGTTTGGCCGTGAAAAAGAGGCAAAATAAGCCTTGGATTTTAAGTGAGCGCGATAAGCCGTTGTTCACGGATAGACTTTTTGATGCCCTACAATTAAAATAAATAATCAAAATCGGACTGTAGATAAATATTTTAAAGGGGTGGTCCGGTTTTAAGTGAGCCGTATTGTATATACAGGGTATGGCAATGTTAAATGTAACAATAACAATAGTAATTTGAAAAATCTAGCTGAATATTTTTATTTATAAAATGTCTCCGGAAGGAAAGGAAAAGAATATTATACTATTAGTAAATTCTTCCCTCTCATGTCGTCCCTTGTGCTAATGATCAAACGTTTTGCGAATAACTCAAAATATTAATAGTATTTTGAAATATTTGACCCTACTTTACTGTACAAAAAGAAGAAAGGGATAGAAGTAGTGATAAGTCTGATGAGCGAAGTGGTTAGTCACACGCAACAGACCAATTTGGCTGATGAATTCGCATCCAATTTTTGGAATCAATTCAATAACAGCCGCTTAAATTGTCGTAAAAACGATGTATTCTCGCACCATCAATCAATCATTCAGTTATAATTTCATCATAATTTAGCAAAATTTTTGTTAAGAAGGGTGGAGTGAGAGTCATCAAAATTCTTACTTAGATTTTGTAAAAAAATTCTTTTATTGAACGCGACCTGAGCCAATGAATGCGCAAGAATTTCAACATGTACTGTCTCATAAAGTACTCTATTGGTTACTTTATTTTTTTTTAATTCGTAACGCATTCAGTTTTTTGTCATTTTGGTACTTCTCGATATATTCAGTACCTGGATGTCTCCTTAAACAACTATAGCTGTTGGGGCAACATAAATGCAATAAGATTGATCATAACAGCAGGGGGAAAGCAGTTTATCATTTAAAGTGATATTGGATTTGTACAGGGATTGAGAACTTACTATATTATAATGGTCCTTCTGTCACCCATCGTACTTCTAAAAACGTCATATAAACGAACGTACTATGAAATTTAAATTTATTTACCTATCAGAAAAGATTTTTAGCAATGGCTATTGTTTTGTTTTTCGCTCAAGTGAAGCGCGTACTCCTGTTAAAATTGTCACGCCCTGTATAATAATAATAACAAATAAAATGGAAATTAATCATCTCTTGTTTTTTTTAGACTGGTGAGTTCAATTGGAACGAAGAAACCCAAGGAATTGTATTGGGCTCGTTCTTTTACGGATACGTTTTAACCCAAATACCAGGTGGCAGACTAGCTGAATTGTTTGGCGGTAAAAAAGTTTACGGAATCGGTGTACTGATGACGGCAGTTTTTACTTTGTTAAGTCCGATTGCGGCCCGAATCAATTTCCCATTGTTTATTATTGTTCGAGTTTTAGAAGGAATGGGAGAGGTAATAGCAATTGTCTGTTCAAAAAAACAGAATAAGATGAACATATGATGACAACAAGATTTTGTTACTCCTTTTCTTCCCTTTCTCATTAAATTGATTACTCTTGGTATTCTATCATATATTTGGATAATTCTCTATTTACCAAAGATGATTTTACCATGTGTTATCCTCTTTCCCTCATAAGGTGGACTACAGTCGGTGTTCTGCCATGTATTGGGAATCTGGAAGTTTTTATATCATTGGAAGTATTTAACAGTAGTCAATTTTCCCTGTGCAAAAGCGGGACTTTTGTTTTTCCAAACTTTTCTAAATAATTTGTTTTTGAAAACTAAAGATTTCGTTCGAAAATCGTCATTAATTTCAAAGCATAATTCCAAAGAGTTTTCGAGAAAAATGTTTTATTGCCACGAAAGAAAAATGTAAGTAGGTTCAGTAAGTATTACCAAATATTTGAAATCTGTCCATTTGCATTTTAGTTAAAAACTTTAGTTGAAACTGATGAAGAAACCTTAAAAATGAAACTCGTGAAACCCCAAAAAGTTTTACTTCTATGCTCCAAATGTCTAAATACATATGTTGTTGGTCAATAAAATGCAATGAAGAAAAAAAAGATGTTCAAGATCTTTACTAGACATGCAAGCACTATTTTTCATTCCAAATCGTAACCTCCTCATTTGTTTCACTGTCCTTTTTACAGTGTTTTTTTTCCTGTTTTTCTTTTAAAGACTCATTTGCTTTCTTCAAACTTATCTCTTGTCAGTCCTGATCTAAATCGAAGATGTTGAATTTGAAGAGGAAAAAGTTAAAACTCCATTTCACAGATGTTTTTCAGAATTTATTGAGTTTACTTCCTGCGCCAAAGGTGTGAGATTTTGGGGCAACTCCTGTTTTTCAGCCCAGTCAGTACTCTTTTATGTAAAACGTTCCCCAATGGTTTATTTAAATGTTTCTATTATTTTCGTTAAACTTTCTTAATCAATTATAATTTAGAATAATATTTTCTATTATTTTCTTTTTTTGTTAATTTTTATGATACTTTCTTACTGTTTATGTATGGCTATCATTAATTTAATTTTGTTCCCTATTTATAACATGATGAAGCGATTTTTCCACTTTTTCAAAATGATGATAATGGGAGATGCGATTTTTTTCCGTAATTTAAACCTTTTGGAATCTATGTACATACATATAATATTAATAAAAAAAAGATAAACTTAAGTAACCACCTACCTACCTACCTATATTGCTTTACCGTACTCCGAACAACGTCTATAGAAAGTTCCAAAATATCAACTTTATTAATGTTGTCATCCTATTTACATATGTTACATCTTTAAAAACACTTACCTGACTGCACCTTATCTTGTTATTGAAACAAATGAAATTTTTAGGGTGTGACATTTCCATCGATGCATGCCATGTTAGCCAAATGGATACCACCATTGGAACGAAGCAAGTTCGGTGCTTATGTTTATGCAGGTGTAACTTCTTGTTCTTTTTCTGCTTCTTATTTATAATAATAATAATAATAATAACTATTATTATTATTATTAATAATATTTTTAATTTTAAGTTAAAATATATTTTAGGTACAAATTTTGGAACAATTGTCTCACTTCCATTGTCCGGTTGGTTGTGTTCATTGAAATTGGATGGTGGGTGGCCATTGTCCTTCTATATTTTCGGAATAGTTGGTATAATCTGGTTCATATTTTGGATGTATTTCGTTTATGATTCACCAAGGTTACATCCACGAATCGATAAACAGGAACAGGCCTTCATTTTGGCCAGCATTGGACCACAGGTATAATAAGAGACCTTTAGTCTGATTTTGTTCTTTTTGAAACATTTGTTTTGAGGATGAAGATGGGGGTTCAGTACCATGGTTGAAAATGTTCACTTGTTTACCGCTGTGGGCGATTTTGGTGACACAATGTGGGAATTCCTGGGCTTTTTATACGAATTTAACTGAATTGCCTACTTATATGGCTCAAATTTTACATTTCGATATTGAGGCGGTAAGAAAAAAAAAAGAAAATCATTTATTTGATAATTTTCTCAAAAACCATACAGAAATAGAGTTTTGTTTTCAAAAAAGTAATAGGTTCATTTTTTTAAAAACTGTTCCAGTTAGAAACGTGTTTAAAAAACACATATTCAGCAAATCAATATCTATAAAGATGTAATGATTTGAAACAAATAGTTTTCGAGAAAATCGACTTTATTTTAATTGTTTTTCTTTTCTTTATTATTAATTTAAATTATTTTTGTTTTATTAGAATGCAATTTTATCAGCAATACCATATTTGACCAGTTGGTGGGCGGGAATAGTTATCAGTATTTTTGCCGATTGGTTGTTACTTAAAGGCTATATATCCTTATCAATGTCCTACAAATTATGGAATTCAGTGGGTAAGTAGCATAACATGATAGTTCAAACTAAATTTTTAATTGTTAATTTCATTATTGGAATACATATTTTTTACATTTACATATAGGATAGTCAACTCAGGTAGTAACTCGCCTGTATATACGAACGCTTCCATTAAAAAACTAAAGTGTGGCGTACAATATATTTATATTGGATTATCCTGAGGTAGTAAAAAAAAGATGTCCTCTTAGGCTCAGCGAGCTGAATGCTTTTTCCATAAATATTTTATGTGAAACGTTAGAGAAGTGGGAAGGAGATGTCTTTAGGTCTTTTTGCATTGAGTCAATCTGTATATAAACGAGCTGAGTGTCTAAATTGTGTTACAATTTTCAAGAATTAGAGAAACAAAACTATGTCACTCCCTAATAAGAATTATATAAGTAATGAAGAGACATTAATAAAACGTAAAGATACAATGTATATCTATGTACATTATACATACACTCCTTCACTAAATAAATATGAAAAGAAAGACTGTTCATTTAAAGTTACGTAGGCGAAGGTAATATGGATTCGAAATGGGACCATGGGGCCTTTAAATTGGGATGTTTCAGAAAAAAAATTAATTGCCAATATCAGCAAAATGATAAGACTTTGTGTGTTTATATTAATTTTTACACAAATCTCCCATTTTTGTTCTATTAGATTAAAAATGCTTTAATTATAATTAGAAATGAATAATAAATTAAAATTATAATGTAACAAATAATTATTTGTTGTTCAATGAACATTGTTGAAATCATAATTTTCTGCTTTTTCTTAGCCTCAGTCATACCATCTCTAGGTATGTTGGGTGTGGCCTATATGGGATGTGATAAGGTGGCCGCACAACTAATGCTAGCTATACCAGGTGCATTTGGTGGTGCCCAATATGCTGGCAGTCAAATGAATCATATTACATTGAGTCCAAAATACGCTGGCACAATGTATGGTATTACCAATGCTGCATCGAATATGTGCGGATTCTTGGCCCCCTATGTCATCGGTTTGATCATAAATGGACAGGTAAATATGCCGTGTATTACTACCTATGAATTTATATATCATAAGGTCAAATGTCAGGGAAATCACGTGATATTTATGCAGAATAAACTAGATTTTTCTTTCACTCCATAAAATGCGGTATACATCTTCAGACGCTGCGGACCACGATGATAATGAGGATGAGGTCAAAGTCGAACGACTCGCACCGATTCAGCTATACAGGTCATTAAAAAGTTTAGCTATTCCATGTCACATACAATTTTCCCTCGTACTGTCAATTAAATCTCTTTTGAAGATACTCACCGCACTTGTGAATGAAACAGCAGGTCAAATCAAAATGAATTTGAATCATATAAAAATTCGTCTTAACCTGTGTTTTTTTTTACGATGATACTTCTGTCGAACGTATTTTTATATCGCTGTCATACATATTTTGTTTTGTTGTAGGAAACACTGGGTCAATGGCGAATGGTGTTCTATTTGGCCGCTGGTATCAGTATTGGTGCGAATTTGTTTTATGTTGCATTCGCCAGTGCAAAAGAAGTATCATGGTCGAGATCACAAAGAACTACGTCAATGGCAAACAATTGACAAGCGGTATGTTTGGTCATGACCTCTTGACCTTGAAGTGCTTACAAATTAGTGCTAAAAATACGCTTGGTACATATTTTATTTTAGAGTAATTTTGTTGTTCATTTTGTTTCCTCCAGCCCCCATATAAAGTGTAGGGTAGTAGCATTGGAATTACCTTCATTTGTAATATTTTTTTTTTATTATTAAATTTAACAATATTTTATTAATAATTATATTTGATTTGTGCCTTTATTGGCTGACAAAACTTGATCGGAAAGAGAATTAAGGATATTCAGCCAGTGCCCCCCCAAATAGTTAACTAAATATATATAGATTTTTAAATAAAATAAATTAATAATAATAATTATTATAAAAATACATTTTTCCATCAGTAAAAATAAGAATATGAGGGCGGCGGCTTAAATTGTTTTTAACACAAGTTTTAGTTTTTCTAAAAAATCAATTTAAATATAATTAATCATAATATAAATAAAAAATAATATAATTTATTATTTCAAAGAACAGAAAAATGTGATCTTAAGTATACCAGTTTTTAATTATAAGATTTTTATGGTGAAAACACATACAGATTGTGTCAAAAAAAAACGAATGTAAGAAATTTTACGAGGCTATATTGAATGATTCTTTTTAATTTTTGCTTTATATGTATAAAGTCTAAAAAGCCAAATATCAGCATGCAGCATTCATGCAGAAAAACAAGTTTCTTTCTGAAGAACAAAAAACGCGAATGAATGCTAACGTTTTTTTCCGCTAAACTGTGTACGTAATTGAAAGGCACTTTTTAGACCTAAATTGCAATATTTCCCTACAATCTCTGACCTTTCATTATTTGTAGGGTATATCAAGCCTATCTATTTATTTTCTTAACAAAAGAAATCATTCCCATATCTTTCGAAGAGTTTATTGCATTTGTTTTTTTTTAACATTCATTGTATACCACCATCTTCCTTCTCCTTTTAGAAATAAAGTGTGTTAAGTCACAAACAAAACAAAATTTTGTCTGAACAAAAGATGACGCATTGAAACGAAAAAAAAGTCATCAAAATAATAAAAAGTTGATGATCAGAAATAAGGTCAGAAGATTCGATTTTCCCTTTTTTCAGGACTTTTATAAAAAAACTGTCTAAAATGATAACGAATTAGTTAAGATTTATTGAGAAAACTTAAAGCTGTAATACATAATGATTGATGGTCATATAACAGGTTCAAATGTGACTTAACACACGGTTAACTTACCTTAACCTTTAACTTACCTCTCTGGAAGTTCTGATAACTAGTACTTGTATAGCTACTAGAATAGAAAGAAATACACTTTAAATTTACACACAAAGTTCCAACTCAATATATTTAATTATTTTAATAATAATAATAAACTAGCCTAGATTCATGTCAAAAATGTCCATGAATTGAATGGAATATTTTTTATATTATACATATATAAATAGTTATTTTTTAATAAAAGAGAATTTGAAAATTAATTTTATTTATATCATACAATATATAGTATGTCTACTTAAGTTGTGGCCATATAAAAAATCTTTCTATTTTCAGTTTTACGAAAAAAAGTTATTCTTTGTAAAAAGTTCTGCATATTTTGAAATCCAAAGTTAAACTATCAAATATCAATAGGTTTTTTCGCAGTTATAATTATATTACCATCCATAACTCTTTAGAGCGCATGCGTGAAGGAAATTAGTAAATTAATTTGAAATTCTGTAACTAAGTTTGGAAATTCAAAAACGAGGAACAATAATTATTTAGGTTTGTTATACATATACATATACACCTATTATGCTAAATGTACATTCAATTCCATTGGTTTGAGTTTTTTAACAACTAATCTCAATGCTCATTTAAAAATAAAAGTACACATGCCCGTTCAGAACTGTTCCAACGATTCTTGCTCGAGGACAAAAACTGTTTGAACGTTAATTTAACCGTTCCTAAAATCAGTGCGAAAAGCGAACTCGAATAATTTTCAATTTATGATTTGAGAAAACAATAAGTGCGAAAGAAATGTTCTGATTAAGCACTTCTACATTTAGTTCCGGACAGTAACAGAATTGTGATTGCGAAAGAACCTGTTATAATAATTTTGAGTCGTATGTTCTAACTTTTAAAAAAAGTAATTTTTTTTGTAAAACTGAAAATAGAAGTTTTCCATTTGGTCACAACTTATTTCTTTTTTCCCATATGAGAAACATTTATGTACATACAACAGTGTAACTCTAGGATGACGATATATATGTATACATATATGTCCCAAAAAAAAGATTGAGCGACTACAAAAATTAAATATTATTGTTTTATACAGAGTGGCTCGTAACGTTATGTTAAAACGTTGTAACCTAACCTAATCTAACCCTTAATCAGCAATATCAGTATGTATATGTATAAATCCATAGACCGCTATCAGTATGTATCATTTGACGGTGAGCACTCTTACGTGATGTCTACTATACATATGTATACTATATATATGTATAAAACTTGTTAAACAGAAGTTAAACGGAAATATCCGTTTAACTTCTCTGGTTAAGGGTTAAAGTAGACTTAATTCTAAACGGAAAAAAACGTAAAAGTGGTAGGTCGATTTTCATTTTTTTTGAAGTTATGAGTCTATGAACGTTTTTAATACAAACCAAGAAACAATAGGTGTTCCAGCAACAATTCATAATCAATCAGCGCCATGTTGATTGGTCTAATACGGTTTGCAAACTGTTTTGAGCCAATCCATGGTTGTTAGCTGACTGGTTATGGATTGCTGCTGGAAAACACCCAATGAATTCCCAAAACAAATAAAAACTTATTCTTATTGAAAAAAAGTTTGATTAATGATAATTTGAAAATGTCCATCTCTTTGCTGAATGCCGGCTTGTAGATACTTCTTTGATCTGTTGGTATCATTATCATTTCAACCATGATAATTTATTATTGTTTACTTTCGTAGACCCCATAATTTTGAAGCAAATAAAAATTGACTTACCATTTTTACGTTTTTCTGTTCAGAATTAAGTCTGCTTTAAACTTTTAAAATTTAAAACATAAGGATACGCGATACCTTGTATCTATAAGACACCAGTTTTCCATAATTGGATAAGGCCTGTGCCTTGTCTTGTAGCAAAAATTGATTAAAAAAAATTGCCGAAAGCTAGTTCGAAATATTACCTCCAAAAAAAAGTAAATAAAAATTATTTATTTACTTGGAGGATTGGATATAATATATCCAATCCAAGTAAAAAGTAAAATAATATTATTATATGTATACATATAGGGTTTTCTATTTGAAATAATAAAGTTACATATGATGCAAAGTTAATTATGGGTTCTGTATAATTGTAAATATATATTTTCACAGAGTTGCAAAAAAACAAAAATTAAGTAAACATTTCCTCATGAACCATTTTCAATGAAAAATCTGTAGATCTTATTGTTAAATTTTTCACAAACAAACGATCTTCATTTGCTTTCCTTGGCAAAAATAAGTATTTTATTTTTCGCTTATTTGAGGTATAAAAAAGACAATGAAAATATCGGTGCATCAAGCAACATTCGACTTTTCCCTTTTGATCGAAAACAAAAAAAAACAAAGGAACTCCGAAATGAATTCTGGTGATTGCTCTGGCTGATATTTTTCTTTGAAACAGTGTCGCCAACAGAAGAAAAATTAAAATTAAATAATTTACTTATACAATAGAGTGGAGCATTGCCTATACGTGCAAAATTTTAACGTATAGGCATCATTCCACCCCATTATACAATGCTTCTTATAAATGTACCCCCCAACCCTGTGAACTTTTTAACGGATGAATTTTTTCAAAATTCCAATAATAAATAAGACAAAAAATACTATCTTCTGATCGTCTTGTTTCACCATAAATTTATTTCGCTATGAGATTAAAAGGGCCATTTATTCCATAAATGGGACCATGGGTCAAGTGGCTCTTCAAATAGAACATATTTCAACACTACATTTAGGCGTGTAATTAGATTTAAAATTTATGAGTTAGATTTTAACGAAGAGCTGCAAATAGCCAAAAATTTCAAAATTAAATATTTTTTTTTGCAAAAATGATTAGGTTTTCGATACATGTTATAAGGAATGTTTTTCTTGGAAATGATGTCCTTAATCAGAAGTTACATTTATGTAAACGTTTATTTAACACTCTGTACATATATACAGTGTTAGGAAAATAAACATATGAAGAGCGCTGTGAATGTACCTAAATAAACAAGTTTCTTTTTATAATTGTTTTTTGTCACATGTGCCTTTTTTGAAGAACATAACAGGACATCGGAATTTGTAAATCAACATTTTGTAGAACGTTAAAAGAGATGAGGATTTTTATAAAAATAACATAAGATAGTATATCCTTTTGTGCCGTACTATATTCCTATTTGGCCCTGCTTCACCTAGATCAACCTAGAGAACAAGTAGAAAACATAATGGTCAAAGCCAGAATGACAATGGAATAGCTTCTAGTCGTTTATGAACAGAAAAAATTGGCTTTATATTGATCAAGATCATGACCCTTGCATGGAAACAGATAATGGAGTTTTAATTTGAGTAGAGTAGGAAGTATTGTACTCTTTCAGACACAATAACCCATATACAGTAGCTTAAACTAGACTGGACAAATATACAGAGTGGCTAGAGTCTATCCAAATCGAATCCTGCAAGCACTCCACACTAATTATGATTTTAGAAGGACCTATGAGGATAAAGAAACCAAAGACTTTATTTTTAATGTAAATGCAATGGGGAATATTAATTTAATATAATTTTTATAATTTTTTTATTATCAAAATAAATTTCTTTACAAGATATCATAAAATATACGATTGTATTAACAATTTAAATAATTTAAGCCAACTAATTTTTTTCTAAAGATGTACTTATTTCAAAATAAATTTCAATTGTTTCTATTGTTACTTGAGATTTAGCTCAAATTACGAAGATTCAAAATTAAATTTCTAAATGACTGATCCGAACAATGCGAACTATATTAACATAATATTCGAATTTATTTGCGACTAGTTATTTTTCAAACTTAAATCTATAATGGTTGCCAAAAATTTTACTCCAACATGGTTACGTTCAGATATGGAGATAAAGTGCGTCTGGACGTTCTAAAGCCGACTTTTCACTATGGAATTAGATGGGATAGGATAGTATATTACATGTCATAGCGAAAAACCAGCTTTACACGTAGAACCTCCGGATTCTACCTGCATATCTGAACGCAGTCCATGTGATTGGTTTTTTTGTTTGTTTGAAAATAAAAAGAATTTGTTTTTGTCATAAGACAAAATCTACTCGTTTTACTTTCAAACACAGAAAGAATTCATTCAACCACCCTCTCCTCCCCGTTGTAGTAGTAAAATTTGTAGCATTTTTTTAATGGCCTGAATAGTAAATTTTCTAGAAAATATCCCGAGAGGGAGAGAAAGAGAGAGAAGAAAAACAAAAAGAGAGAGAATGTTTACACAATTAATTAAATGACACTTGAATATAAGCAGGTTTACAATGTTACCTAAAATTTCAATCATGTACATTTTATATATACATATACAGGGTATTCCTAAATTCACTACAAATATTTTAAGGGCGTAGTTTTGAGATCAAAATAATTTTTTTCTTACAAACATGTATCTTAAAATGCATCCCGCAGCCCTTGTACGTTGTTCGAGAATAATTGATTATGTCTATTTTTGATTACAGTTAAAAGAACATGTAAAATCTCTTGCAAATTTGCAAGTCGTTTTGCTTTTTTAGGCATTCTAGTCGTTTTTTACTTCAAAAAACCCCTTCTTGATGTTTTCCAAGCTGTAAGAAACACTTCTCTAATCTATACGATACAGTATTAGGTTAAAAATATCTAAAATATAATAAATTAATCATTACTATCTAAACTAGTTTTATAAAAATTAAAAAACAGTATTCTTGATGCTTATTCTAAATTAAAATAGCTCTGAAAATGATTAATTTTATAGTAGATATTACAGTCGAAATCAGATATAAAGAATGTCCAAGGTGATAGAAAATATGTTCGTTATAGTCGGGTGTTTGTTATAAGTAAAGTGCATAAAATTTAATTCTAATGTGGTAAAAACAATCGTATCAATTCTAAAATTAATACAAACGATAAATATATTAAAAATGTTTAAGGCATCCAACGCAACTCGAGTAGTTAATAAGTTTAGTTGGTCCAAATTATCGTTAGTTATATCAGGTGTTTCTGTTTTTGAATTCCTATCAACTATTATTTTTGAGACTATTTCCTTATCGGTAGGATATTCAGTAACTAACAAGTTGTCAAAAGAAACAAAATTATTTAAATCATATTTATGAAACTCAGTAATAACCCATTCTTTTAAATTGTCGTTTACTTTGATATTCCTCTCTTTTTTTTTCTCAGGCATTCTGTTAGAGGTAGTCCATCGTTTTCTTCAAATTCATTGTCGATACGATATAATCCAGCATGACGAAAACAGTTTAAAATTGTTGAGTCTGTTACTTTTCTTCACGCAACGGACAACATCAATACGGCATCTAACAATGAAATTTGGAACTGTTTGTTTTTGTCCAAAAATGTAATAATCTTCGTTAAAAGTTGATGTCTGTAGTGAGACTTTAAACATCGAATGACTCCTTGATCCATTGGTTGAAATACAGCTGTAACATTTGATCGTAATTAATTCTATACACTTGAGGTTCCTCAGTTTTGGAAGAGCAGGACAATTGTCAATTAACAGTAAAATGTTTCTTTTTTATCTCATTAGTTCTGAATCCCAATCGCGCAATATTTTTTCAAACAATTCAGATGTAATTCAAGCTCAACTATTTAACGCAAAATACGTTACTGGAAGTCTATGAACAGTTTTAAAACATCACGGCGAACGTGACTTTCCAATTACGACTAATTTTCTTTTTTCACTACCATCCACGTTGGCACAAACAAATCCGGTAATTCATTTCTTTTTTAATTTTTTCACCAGTGCACTTTTCTCCCTTAAATTTAAGTGTCTTATCTGGAGACATTTTGTAAAACAAACCGGTCTCCTCATCATCACTAAATATATATCACATTTCCGGTATTTCTTTTTCACATTTGGCCAAACTGTAGTTATCCAATTAGTCGTAATTTCCAGCGAAACAGCCGTCGATTCGTCATGTATTTTTCCATATTTTATATATTCTTCTTTTAAATCTATCTAGCCAACTTCCAAAATAACTGAACCCAGCGGCTGAAGAGTTAGATGTAACTTGAGTTTGCGCTAATCTGCTTTTAGCATATTTTTTTCCATTGCGAACTTTTGCGTGTTCTGTCTTCTACAATCAAGAATAAACTGATAGACTCCGTCTTGCCAACTATAATTCATATATAGTTTACATTTTTTTTAAAGGAGTAAAACATCTTTGGAAATCGACAAAAGCAGATCAATTCTCGACTAGTACCTGTGTCGCGACTTTCATTGCTTAGTGTTGATAAATAAAGAAAATTTAAAGTTTTGAGGTGTCGGTATTTTCATTTGTCAAGCGTCGGTAAATAACTCAAAGAAATTGTTTTTTTTTGTGAAAATAGTAATTATTGTTGGCAGGTACTATACATTATTACAAAAATTTTCATTAAAAGCGAGCAAATGTGAACTTCAACATGTTCGATATAAGCGAGTTCGTTACAACCGAATGTTCCGTTATATGCGGAATTCGTTATATCCGAGTTCGACTGTATTTTAAGTATTTTCAAAAAATCGTTGTAAATAAAAGTGTATAATATAGTATCGTTAGAAAGATAACAGCTTATTCCATTATTTAAGAAAAAAAATATATACGATGTCCTACTACAAAACTAAAGAAACTTGGAAAATCTATTTTGAAATTTCCCAAGTTTATACGAAAATTCTACACACCCTATATACAAGTAAACAATCTTATCACATTTATATGAGAAAGCCATCTTTACTAAGTGCACATATCAATTTTTGCTACAAAATAAGATGGATTATCATTTTTGTTACAGTTTTTATTGTAGCCTGATTTTTAAGAAAAATAAAAAAACCACATATCTTGGTAACACCGTACTTGAAAAGAAAAATAGTCACTTTCGTTTAGAGGACCAGGAAAGCTATTTATTGCGCTACTAAAATATAGGGTGTTCCATTTAAAAAAAATAACTTTTTGTTGTAATTTTTTTTTATATACCCTGTATATTCAGGCATATTTTTACAATATGCCATACTGTACCCTAATTCCATTTGTCTAAACAGATTTTGCATAATTGTAATATTACAGTTGTCACAGAAGGAAGCTTAGAATGGACACCCTGTATAAATAGCAAATTTGAATTAATTAGTACAGGGTATCTTCTCTCTCTATATCTATACATGACATATGTACAATAACGAAATTATTAACATGAAAGCTACAGGGTGTAAACTAGTTTAATAACTGTAATTAAATGAATTTAATTAAATGAACCAATGTGCATCAAATATATATTTGTGTAGTTTATTTTCTCACCCTGTATGTGTGTGTATAAATGCCAATCATGGCTTCAAATAATGACACAAATTATGACATTCTTATTACTTTGTGATTTCAAATGATGGAGAGAAAACTCACTGCAAAACTGTCAATATCAATCACATAATATGCTATTATATTATTATAATATGTATAATGTTCAAGGAAAACCAAAATAATGGGTTAGACACAAACAGTGTTTGCGACAAGTGCCAATTGTATGCAAAAATAATGTTAAATGACAAAAAGAAAAGTATCAACCAAAATGGAGGTATGCAGGATATTAAGTTTTTTTAAAGTCTTTAATTTAATAACTTACGCAAACATCATGATAGAACCACTATTTATAGTCCAATCAACTTTCAAATTTGAATTTCATACTATATTGTTTGGAAAAGTTATTAAAACAAATACCTTGTAGATAATTGCTGCTGCTGTATTATTTTTGACAATAAATAAATTGTGGCCACAGTGCCCCCTCCTATTGCGCGTCACTCTGTGATAAATGGCCAATGGACTCGCTAATAATGTGGCTTTAGAAGACATTTGAAATAATGAGCCGTTGATAAATATGCCTCTATATGGTGTTCTTACATTCCCACCCATTTAAATACAAAAAACAAAAAAGAAAAAATATGGGAATTTTATACAAAAAAATAATGAAATCAAATCACTTTCAAGGTACTGAAATGACACCTAATCCAACACCGCCCTCATGTGCAATCATATTGGGGGCGAATTCCCATTGATCCTTTTTCGGATCGTAGACCTCAACAGTAATCAAATTGGAGATGCCATCGTAACCACCTACTGCCCATAATTTGCCCATATTGGCGGTGAGCGCTACACGGCTTCTTTGCGCATTCATTGAAGCCACATAGGTCCATCTAAATTGTGTTATAAAATTATTTTTCTTCAATACATATAATATTAAGAACAACATACTTATTGGCTCTTGGACAATACATTTCGACCGTTTGTAAAAATGAACTACCATCATAACCTCCGCAAGCGTACAATTTGCCACCTAACATGGCTACGCCTAGACGACATCTATCAACATTTAAGTGTAACAATTGTTATTATTATATATTATTTTATTATTGTATTCTAATTTGCAAAAAAATATATAGGTTGACTACCTTTTTGTAAGCATTGGAGGTGCCTCGACCCAAGTGTTCGTGGTGGGGTTGTAACGTTCAACCGAATCAAAAATCGACAGCCCATCGTGTCCACCAAGTGCATATATTTGTCCTGCAAAAAAATTAGATACTAATTATTTATGAAAATGAAATCAATGAAAATACATAAATAAAAACTCCTACTGGTTTGACTAAAGAAGCATGGTAGCAGTTTGATAACATGCTCATATGTCAATTGTTTTTTGGGAGAATTGCAAAATTTCTGACAGCGTTTCGGTGCATTCATCCTAATTGTTAATCGGTTTCTCCGAAACTTAGCTAAGACTTAATCCACTTAGCCTAGTGTTTGATTTTTGTCCCAAAATGATTTGACCAATCTCCTTTAAAAATACTTACTTCAAATATTAAATAACACGCTGTATATTTTTTTATAATTTTTTTTTCGATTATGACACTTTTTACACATTGAAAATACTTTAATAATTAGAGCAGAAAAAGCCATTTAAATATATTTTTCACTCAAATCGGCCATGATGGATAACATGTTCTGGTAAATAATTGAGTTTGACAATTTCATAACTTTTTAATCACTGTGAAATTTGACTTCATTAATTAAGTGTTCATTCAATTTTGTTAGTATTCTTCACGATTTGTTGAAATGCCTCAATTATTGACCGTAGAGCAATATGTAAATAAGTTACCTAGTTATTTGTAGAGAGTGCCAAAGTGCCATTTTCACGAATCATGAAAAACGCTAACAAAAGAAATGTTCACTTAATTAATAAGGTTAAATTTCACAGTAATTAAAAACCTATGAAGCTATCAAACTCAACTGTTTACTAGAATACTTTACTATTATGGTCCATTTTATTAAATTTGAGTAAATGGTCTTTTCTTCTTTCACTATTAATGGATTTTCAATATGTAAAAAGTATCGTAATCGGAAACATAATTTATAAAAAGATTTACAAAGTGATATTGAAAATTTTAAGGGAGGGGTTATACATATTTTAAGGGTAGTTCAAGTCGAAACAATGTTAACACTCTCGCCGCCGCGAAATTTTTGTCATTTTTCGCTCATAGGCCAAAAGCTATATACCGTTAGCTAGTCTCAAACCACCTGAATGAATTATACATCTGTAAATATACGTATCCTGATTAGTTTGACATTCACCCCAGTTCTAAGATGAGGAGGTCCAGTGTATAGCTAGCGATACACGTGGCCCACAGTGAACATTGACGGTGT
>JABRWK010000009.1:0-35697 GCA_013372445.1 Hypothenemus hampei | reverse complement strand
TTCAAATATCCAATTACATCCATTTATCATAAAAAGAAATTTTTCCAATTTTTAAAGAATACTTAAGTGAAATGAAAACGCACTTTATTCTTTTTTGTTTGTTTTTTGTTTTGGTTACTGAAAACAGAAGGTGTACCTTGAAAGATACACAGAAGCGTTAGCTGCTTAGTGTTAAATTAATTATAATTAAAAAACAAACAAAAAAGAATAAAGTGCGTTTTCATTTCACTTAAGTATTCTTTAAAAATTGGAAAAATTTCTTTTTATGATAAATGGATGTAATTCGATATTTGAACCCTGTAGTAAATGCTGAACAACTTTCCTTAATGACAATTTGCGAAATTGTTAAAAATAAAGGTACTTTACTCTTGTATGAAAATCATATTTTTTGACATACCTCGTATACGACTTAAAATTGTTGACATTTGATAGTTGCAATTTGGGTTTAAGAACATGCAGAACTTTTTATAAAGAATAACTTTTTTTCGTAAAACTGAAAATAAAAAAGTTTTCCATATGTTAACAACTTAAGTAGACATACTGTATATAAAAAAGTTACTCAGATTGACTTCTAGAAAGACATTAAAAAATCAGAACAATCGGAGATTGGACATTAAAGTATCTATTTACCCTTATTTTTATATCATAAGTGAGAACCAAAAAGAAGTAGTTTTTAACCATCTTCCCCTCCCCTTTTTTATGTGACGCCACTGACTTAGTGATCTACAAGCTAGTATAAAAAAAGAACAAAATTTGACCTACTTCTCAAAAAGGTTCGCCATCACTGGACTAGATCTACGATGGAATGCCACCTATGTATAATTAAAAAAAACTACATCTACATTGAACAATTGTACTAAAAAATTCAAGTCGCTCTGTTAATATGGCATTTGGTCAAACTCAGCTAATCGGATTACTGAAGGATGAAGGGAGTGTCTCATCATTCTTCAGTAATTCAATTCTTTGTGAAAAAACCTGATGTGGACAGTCATAATGAAATGGTCAGTGTGTATTGTACGAGTAGTTGGTTCTAAACAATTAATTTTTAGTAAAAGGAACCTGGAGAGAGTTTCATCCATTTTGTGGTAGTGGATGTAAAAGCCTTGAAGACGTTCAGGGCACGTTCTTCGAAAAAAGTGCAATTGTTCTCCAGAGATCATTGGCATTCTGTGTGTGAAGTTGCTGAAGCTGATATTTCATATTTTGAATGAATGAATTCAAGGAATTGAAAAGCTGAGAGCGATTGGGTTTTTTGCGCCTGCATTGCGACGATGGGACTTACATTTACGACTACGATCCTATATTGAGACTTGAGTTTACGACAATACTTCATTGCGACAACAAATTGCAGAATGAACCGAACCTGGTAGTTCTGCTTCTCGAGATAGAAAATATAAAATGCACCTTGGCTGACAAAGATGATCTTCTTGCAACAACAAAATTTAATGAACTGTTAGATCATCCACTTTATTCACCAGATCTGCTTCCCACTAACATCTATTTGTTCCCTCAAAAATAAAACTCGAAATTATTTCTCTTCCGTGGGGGCCGCTTCATTCATCAAATAAAGCTTGAAATTGGATGGGCTGTTTCTGAGGACTCTCCCAAAATAACTCGATTCAGGAAGAAACCTCTGAAGAAAACTATATTTATGAGTTCTTAGAGACACGTAGACTGAAGAATAATGTCATTTCCGAAAAATACACTCGTTTTATGACAGATATATGATAATATGACATTAACGAACCTTCTTTTACAAATCATCGGGGTCACCATGCTCCATTTTTTTTGGATGGCATCATAGACTTCAACACTAGATAATCGGTCCCGACCATTGTACCCCCCAAATGCATATAAATTATGTTTAATTACGGCCACGCCTAATCTAGATCGTAACATTGACATGGGTGGTGCCAAGTTCCATTTTTCTGTTTTCGGATCGTAATACTCGACGGTTGCCAATGAATCGCCTGTGAAAATATTGAATATTTATATAGAATCTTATCTATCTAAATAGGCTCATGGGCCACCATTATTATCTCCTCCCACACAAGACAAGGTGACAATTACAAGATCAAAATGTGTCAAATTTGTGTGGTTTAATTCGTTTGAAGACCGAAAAACAGTGTTGTCAGTTTATCTTTATTTTCCGAAATATTGAGAAAAATTCAAAAACCTACTTAAAGTTAATGTTTAGGGGATAAATCAAGAGAGCTAAAGTTAAAAAAAAATGTTAAAAACATAAAAAATTTACCAATTTTTGACTGTTGATTTATGTATATTTTTATAAATTTAGGTAAAATATTAAGTTAGTGTCATTTATCTCGAAAACTAAATCACTATAAAATTTACAAAAACACTCGCAACATGACGAACTAAAAAAATGGTAAAAAAAGGTTTTTTCCACAATTTTTTGGAAAAAAACAAACTGGCAACACTGTTTTATAAATCTCGATAATGATGATTATGGTAATAACAACAATACATACATAAATTTCTATAGTTTTATACATTTTTCATCCAGTAGCTCTCGCCTCGTTTAGGATTAATAGAAATAGTGGCCTATGCTATTTTGGAGGACCAACGCTGTCTCTAATCTATATATAACATACCATGTCTATTTAATCCACCAACAATGTAAATGTAACCTCTGACATCACACACTCTAGGCTCAGTACGGAAACTCTGGATTAGCGCCCGTCGTTCCGGGATCAGGTGAAACGTCAACGCCTCGTCAACTAGATCTCTGAAATACATATATATACATATTTAGCCCGGCTGGTAGGCAAAGAGAAATATTGAAAACAATTAAACATAACAGTTTACTACCATATATGTATTTTGAATTTTGTTTTGTCGCTTCATAGAATGGTATTCCATTTTAAAGTGTTCCAGTATAGAAATGATTATTAGCAAATTGTACACTGCTACACTTAAAATTCCCTTTATAAATTATTAATAATGGGTAATTAACTTAACCTGACATTGTATAGAATATCTTATGTGTTCCTCATTCCTAACACGATCTGTGATATATAAAGGGGACAGGAGCGGTAAACGTACTAAAGACAATAGTTCAGGCAAGAAATCTTTTCTTCTCTCAATATCATGCTTGACCCATCGCATACAGGCTTCAAATACTTGTTCTTCACTAAAAAAAATTCCATGAAACATATACATTTAGATGTTCAATGGCATGTTGTGAGTGGTGTACCCTCATCTCCCCCTCAGATGTTTTTAAAATTAGGAAATTTTATATTGAATATACAGGGTGTTTCTTAAGTAGAGATCTAAAAAATACAGTGGCGTAGTCCAGTAAGGCTAATTATGATTTTTGTATCTATGTAAGATCTCCAATGTATAAGACACACTCGATCAGAAAAACTTTACTGTTATTGTAGACCTTAATATGCCACGCCCCTGAATTTTTCAGGCATATACTTAAGAAGTACCCCGTGTTAAACATATTAAAGTTCAATTATGTTCTTTTTTAGGTTATTAAATAAATATTAGTTGATTTTCTAAGCCATCTCGTTTAATTTAGTGACAAAAATCTCCTCAAATCAATATTTAACGTGATAATTACCTCTTAACGTGACAATATACAGTGCTGGAAAAAATATGGAAATTATTATTTTATTATAATTATTATAATGAAAATAATATTAGCATTTCTTAGCTTAAATATAGTTCGCCAAAAAATTATATCACTTGAAAATTCATTTAACTTTGACAATGAATATTTTTCCAACCACTGGTCAAAATAGATTCATTTTTTTGTCAATTGTATCTTTGTTATAGGTAAATTTCCTGTAGCGAGGAGATGCCAAAAAAAGAAAATAATCATATTGTATAGGGCGTATAAATAGTGTAATGTTTTCTTCATCAAAGTTTATAGTCTTTAGTGGGCAGTACCAGGTTGCTCAGACATACAAAAACTATACGTGATGTAGCCTCGGGCATGTTATGTTCATTTCGAAATATTCAAATTTCTTTTGTTTTTTTTTAAGATTTCTTCGTCTTGATTCTTAAAAATTGAAATTGATTTCGAATTTCGATGATTTAAGAATTATGTTCCAAAGATATAAATGGGTATTATCAATCATTCAAGTACAATTATATTTCTTCTCCATTGAATCAATCAGTTACTCAGTTGGATTTTGTTCAATTTGTTGTTTATATTGAAATCGATCCATTCTACATCCTTCTCTTCCATGTTTTACTGTAGAAATTTGGTTGTTTGTCTGAAATCACCAGCTTCAATCGGTTTTCTTACATATTTTTTTGATAATAACTTTCTTTTTTTAAACAGTCTAAACTTAGATACAAATTAACATTCTGTAGAAATGCTAAAAATCTACAATGCTTAAAATCGGCACTTGGGTAAGTTCTGCATTATTTTTTCCCAAAATAGTTAAAGGCTTCCACACTTTTTTTTGGCAAGATCGATTAGAATTGTCTAGATTAAAGTCGCTAAATTGAAATAGACGGATTAAAATTGCTAGTTTGGAATTAACTAGGTTAGAAAAATAGGGAGAATTCAATTAAATTGTGTATTAGTATCCTGTAATCTACTTGAAAAACTATATGTCATACTTGTCAACTCTGAGATCATTTTTCCTTAACAGATCCTGAATTTCGCCAATTGTTAAATTTAAATATTCCTCATTTTGTGAGACTTCATGAAAATACCATTCGATATATTTTTCAGCCGATTCGGCCAATGTTGATGATCCTAACGATTCGGCAAAGTGACGAAATCCTAATGCATTTTGAGGATGAATTCTGCAAGAAGACACTATTTACACTCAAAAAACACTAAATTTATATGAACACTCCTCACTCTCTTATACCGACCTTTGCAAAAGATAATTGGCACAGGCATCCCTAACTTTGTTCAATTGCAGATAGGAAGCTCCAATCATGATACTTTGGACATTGTGTTTGTCCAGGACGACTTTTCCAGTATAGGCAAAGTTAATTAGCGCTTCAAGAGCCCTAAAAAATTTCATGTTGATGATTGCAGAATAAAAAAATGTATTAATATTTACGTGGCATCAACGCATTTAATTTCAATTTCTTTGTTTCTAGACTCCACCATGTCATTCATAAACATTGCATGGAAATACGGGATCGTTGAAGCTAGAATAATCTTATGGGCACTGAACTGTTGGCCCTCCACCTAAAAATGGGAAACAACCGAAAATTATTTATTTTTGTACTTGAATTTTTTGCACAGCTGGGCGGGCATTTGTAAAAAATAATAATACAAAGGAATATATTATTGACTTTATCACTTAATTATAGTTAGTTGGTTGAGCATAACTTTGCTGAAAGAAAGAAAACCTAAGCATAACCTAATTCTCTGTACCTTCAGTAGAACATCACACAATTTGCCTTGTCTCCGTATGTCCGCCATTAATGGAAACGCTGAGGGGAATAAGTCGTTTTGTTGGAAAATTAAATTTTCACTGCTCATCTCTAATAAATTTCTTGTCGTTTGTATTGGTTCTTTTAAATGCTCCATTTCGTTATCACTGTGTATGTCATAACGTAAATTCCAATCCATTTGATCCAAAATTGTCGATGTTTTAACTGAGTTGGTTTTATTTTTAGGTAATTCAAATATCTAAAAGTAAATTGAATTATTAGTAATTAATTGACACATTCAATTTTTTTCTGTTCGAGACTAAACCACGAAGAATTTTAAAACATTAAAAAAAAAATTTTTGGTTTTGTAGGTTATGTTGTGTCTGATTCTTCTTCTTAATTGAAATAGCCTTAGTTCCCGACTTTCAGCCAAAATCAGTATTGTTTATTGAACTCTTATAATATCGTCGGTACAATGCCAAAGTCACAAGAGTGCAAATTTCGCTTTTTTCATCAAATATACCTACTATGGATGTCATATTTTATTACAATTTTGTATAAAATAAAGGACAGTCATACCTCCGCCACTGGTGAATGGTTAAAGCTGGTAATTTTTTGGGTAAAACCTACCAATATGCTAAACTCATATACCAAATTTCGCTAAAAAATCTTAAGCCGTTTAAACGTTAAAAATTAGCAACTCTGCTGTTTTTTTAAATTTTGACACCCTGTATAAAAAAAAACCCGCACTAACTTTGAAAAATCCTTTTAGGGTTTTGTTGTAGGAACCTTAAACTTTCATTTTCTGTTAATTTTATCCCATTTTAAATTATGAACCTTAATTTTGTAGCACAGTGTTATTTTCTGGAATAATGACAGAGATAAAAAAGGAGGATTATGTCTATAGTACTGGCATCGAGTCTGGTACTCTACGGCAAAGTCTCAACAAAATCGATCATTGGAAATATTGCTATCTTTCTCTAAATATAAGTTATTTTTAAGATTTAGTTTTCCAATTTCAACAGATATTATCACATAATGGACAATATACGAATGTCGGCAAACACACTGGCAAGGCGAGCGGCAGCAAGCCGAGCATGAAGAAAGGTCAGACGGCCGAAGGTCGGATTCGCAAAGAGACGTTCAGCCTCGTGCGCGAGTCATTCTGGTTACATTTGCTCATGCGAAGTTAATCTTTGATATCGTGTCGGTGTCGTGACGGTTGTTTACCTCACCCAGCACCCTAATTCACTCCACGGGTCCCGAAAGACACTTCACTTATTGGAAATGTCAAATTTAGCTTCAAAAATAGCACAAAATGTTGAAATTTTAATTTTTTTTTCAAAAAAGTTCAATATTCCGCATTTTTTTTTTAATCGACTAAATAGGATGTCTACTATTCATTACAATTGAAAACCGATCGAAAATCGTACATCCGTAATCGACACCGGAACCCTTTAACAATAACATGATATGAAAATCAATCATTGACCGAATGTCACTTTGAATCATTCTGTCTTTGTTCAATACACATGCACCCGCTTTGCTATTTGAACGAAATATATCGAACATTATAATATTATGTAGATGATAGTCTATGAAAATAACAATGGGTTTTACAGATTCAATTCTAAACTACGAGATTAAGTGGCAAAAATGTTTACTTAATTTACCATTTTCATATGATTTCATCTTACCCTATTCTTAAAATTGCATGGAATTAAATCTGGATTGTAAATAACCGTTCCTCCCCCATACAACATTCAGCGTTAGTGTTGATAAAACGTTAATTTTAGTTAAGGAAAAAATATTAAATCTGTAAAAGATCGACCTAGTTTTAAATGAAATAAGCCAAGAAAAATTATAAATATTTTATGAAATAAATCGTGTATTCAAGATTTACACATGCTTTTTTTCTGAATCGAAATTTCTATAATTCTAAAATTTTTTGTGATCCCTTGACATTCAAGTTATGGAGGTTTGATTGAACATTAATTATACATATGAAGAAAATGTATGAATATGGGATAAAGAATTAATATTCTTTTGCTTCATTAAATATTTGGAGATAATTTTTATTATTGTATTTTGTAAGTTTTTTAATAACTATATAGTATACTTAAAAATTAATAAAATAAAAATAATACTTATTATTTATAAATTAAACTTTATAAATTCATAAAAATAATAACCTTTGTACTTTTAAAGCATTATACGTAGAGGCTCATCTAATACGAGACATATATGTATTAAATTGATTATAATTATTAGTAAATAAAATTATGTTTTTTTGCTAAATAAATAATTATAGAATTTTTCTTAATCTCTTAGTTAAATGTAGTAGAACTTATTAAAAATATGATAATGAGAAAAATTCTTGTGATTAAACACGTTGAATTTCAAATAATTTAACATCAGTGTCGTACCATACAGGTGGGTCCACGTTCCTGCAAGAAAAAACACATATGTATATACGGGATGTCTCATTAAAAATGGATTAGCGTTTCGGATAAATTTTAAATTAGCAATTTTGTTCAAAAAACCAAAAAGAAAAGTAAACGTGCGTCGTACTTTTGTTTGTGCTAGGTCAAATGAACTTCACATTTTAACACCAATACAGCATCGAATTGAAAAGCTAACACCAAAAGTTGACTGAACTTTTTCCTATTCTCATGGAAAACATTTTTTTTCTGTTATTAATGACTTGTTTTTGTTGCGCAAAAATTCCTAGTATTCATTTAGTATGTAATTCTCCTATAATTTCTCAAATATTTATCATAGGAAAAAACACTGAATACAAAAGTTGTATGCTTGAAAATTATGCACACATAATAGAGTACCATGCAAAAGTGGAAAATATCATAAAATTAATCATACTATGCAATTAACTGAAGGAAAAGTTCAGAAATACATTTACAGTAACCAAAATTATCAATTTCAGTCAGTATATTGTATTAAAAAAAATAATAACAATATTCGCCACGCTTTGATAAAATAAAAATATTTTTGGAATGCATACAACTTTTCTGTTTACTATTTTCTTTCTATCGCTAATAGTTGAAAAATTATAGAAGAATTACACACTAAAACGCTATATAAATATATTAATATCATTTTTATTGGGCCGAAGAAACTGACCTGAGATATATTACGCCCCACAAATAGGTTCTGAACCAAGTGGTGGTTCCCAAATTGGCTTGATACTTCCGAATCAAGATTGGATGGGGCACTGGCAATAAACCAACCAAAGTACCGTGCTGTAGAAACTTTAAAATCTCACTTTCATCGGTTAGGCCCCTAAAAAAATAAATGTACTTAGATATATTCAAAGTAAAACGGGGTGGCATTTAACTATCCATTTAGTGTGATATTGTCTTAAATTTCAGTTCCAATTAACGAAAATCAGACGTCACTTACACGACACATAATTAATGTCTTTGTCACGTATTTTTACGTTTAAGTTTCATTACGATCTGCGAGTCACACTTGGGATGGTTCCCTTGTAAGTATAGTATACTATACTTATTGTTAGTGTATTTACAGGCCGCACCGAAAAAATAAATTGTTTTAAAATGTCAATATTTTCTTATAAACGTATTTTAAAACTAATGTTACTTATTAGAATTATTTGTAAACATTAATAATAGGTTTTTAAAAATATAATTAATTTTAAGTTGGTACTTTTATTGAAATTATTGTTTTCTGGACAGCTTGTATACCTATAAAAAGTCAACAAATGCCACTTTGTAAATGCATAATACATTTTTCTTTATTTTTTTTTATCATATGATTATGTGGGACATAATGACGTCTTTTTTTTAACTGGCTACACATGCTACTTTTCTGTGTATTTTTGAATAGGATTTTTAATACGAACAAAAACTGCTTATCGGAGAAAGAACATACTTATCAATACAGATTTTCTCGACTTGCGGGACCAGGACTTGCAACAGTCTCATTATCGTTTGCAATGGTAACTTGCTTTTCCATGAATGCACCCATTCTCCAGTGGGCATCCATTGTCCATTGTTGGTATGATCATTTACTGTAGACACTCGCAAACTATTTCTCTACAAAAAAAAAGAAATTCATTCAATACATTGTACATTAAAATTACAGGATGAATGATAAAATTACACTAAATATGGAGTGATTGTTAGTAGACATGCATAGACTATTGTAAACTTCACATTTAGAGTGACTTGAAATTCTTTCGGGCATATTTGAATTCCTTGTAAAAAATGCCTCAATAATGTTTCAGTTTAAAACATAAACATTTCATGACTTTCGATATAAAAAGGAAAAACGAAAATCGAAAATTTAATTTTTTTTTTGAAATCTCGACAACCTATAAAAATATCCGAATTTTTGCAACATCTTATTCACCCCCCAATTGAATAATTTTGCTCCAATTTACCAATTTTGTATCTCTTCAAATAACCGAGATCCCGATGTTGGAACTCGAAAAAAGGGCACTCCGTATAAATGTATGTGTATTTTTATTATTGGCATTTTGCTAGAAGAAAAACACTCTATGAAAAAATGGTGATAAAAAATACAGAATAAAGTATAAGGTAGAGCTTATAAACATCCTATATAACTTACCGTATTCACCGTTCTTGTCAAATTAACAGAACTTAAATCCGCATTATTCGGGGTGTGTTGTGGTGGTAATGTGCTCTCTTCATTTTTGTCATCCTATTACGGAAACAAAAAAAGGATATAATGACTAGTACTAAGCAGAGTGCCGTTTTATTTAATTTGAACACATTAAATATTTTACTTATTTCAATAAAATACATATATTTCAGGGCAAACGGTTTATTTTTGTTTAAATGGGACTACTGTTTTTTTTTTGGGTAATATTAAGATAGATAAAAACAAATTTGGTCATTGGTAAAAAATATGTAGGAGATCCATTTTGGTAATGAGATCAAATCGATGATTTTAAGAAAAGCAAATTGGCTTTCTTTTGATCTTTTGTTTTTTTTGCTCCACCTTTAAAAAATCAATCAAACTATTTAAGATCAGTTCCATTTTAATTAGGGAACACTCTGTATGGAGATCATATTACAAACTCAAATATTGATCTCTGCTAGGGTATATACCTCTGCTAGGGTAGTTCCATTTCCTATCACTCCACTTGTTCCAGTTGGACTATTCAATGTTAACGTTGAAAGACCATTGGTCAATGGTTGTTCAATGTCAGTTCCAGACGTAGGATGAGCGGACTCGTGTCCTGTCATTTGGCCAATTTGTGGAGTATCCGGTAATGTTGCCTTAAAGAAAAAAGGAAAAGAAAATAATTTTAATAATAATTCCAATTAAGACAGAGTTTTGTTTACATTTAAGGTGCCTGGTTCAGCTGGCAAAGCAGGCCGTGAGCCTTCCATCGTCATTTCGGAAATATTCTCGTTACTCATCGAATTCCGTAATTTCATATATTTAGCCTTACGATCAATTGATTTCGCTATCGTTCCATAATCGCTCGGCAAATTGGCTAAACCATGAAACACCTGTGATGTTATTTTATTAGACTAATAGATTTTATTCTCCAGGACCCATATGTGTATGGTATAGAATCCGATTTGAACTGCTTTGTTTCAACAATAAGTAAAACCCATTTCCTCCTCATTGAAGATAGGCGATTAACTAATTTAGCTGACTTGTTATCAAAAATAAAATGACGATGATATTTTTTTTAATACAGATGCAAAGTTGATTACGAAAATTAATGTTCTTAAATGTCAGTGAATGAAACGGTCATATATTTATTCTTTTGTTCTACAATGTATCAGTTGTATCGGTGTGATTTCTAAAGTTTATTTTGAGTTCAATTATCACAGTAAAACAAAAACATAAAGAACTGTTTCATTGATAACTACTTTCATGATCAATATAAACGAAAAATATGTTAGTTGTCAAATGACGTTGTAACAACGATTTATGTTTTTGTTTTACAATAATAATTAGTTGTTCTATGGTGACACTTGACAACAGTTTATTTTCAATATATTCTATTGACATCGTTTTTATCATAAAAATAAAAAACACAACACAATTGACTGTCATTATTGAAAAACAAAAGTATAAATAAATGGCCATTTCATTCATTGACATTTGACATTATAATTTTCATAGTCATCTAAGTAAAAGATATCAAAAATGACGGCAATATAACGATAACAAATAACAACAACATATCGTCACCCTAGTAACAAAAGTGAATAACTCAATTTTAGTAAAATTTTCAGAAGGGACAAAAAACTGTTTCTTTTAATGACTAAATCTGTTTCTATTGACACAAAACTTTTTATATTATTTAATCAAATATTGTTTTTGATAATATAAAAAGTTTTGTGTCGATAGAAACACAATTGTTCATTAAAAAAAAGTTTTTTATCCCTGAAAATTTTACTAAAATGGAGTTATTCGCTTTCCTTACTAGGGCGACAATATGTTCATACATATAATATACCATATAGGTATATTGTTTTTATTTATATTTGAAGGAAAAAAAATAAATAAATTTTATATTTTTTTATTTTAAATAAGAGCAGACTATGNGATAACATAAAAAAATTCCAGAAATAATTATTATAATAACTATCTCTAGTAATATTTTAATTATATTTAATAAATATTCCCTATGTAAATTAAGCTTTTTGAATTGCTCCCCCTGGTTTTAAAACGAGATATAAAATCGCCTCTCTATCTCAACCGCCCTTTCGTTTTGCACCGTGAGTTTTAAATTTCCTTCCTATCGTTCTTAACAAACCATATCTGGTTGGTTCCGCCTATCCCGCTGTCATTGAGATGTCGCCACTGTCCTGCCCAATCACAATGGTGCTCCGCGCGCGCAAAAGAATAGAAAATTATTTTCTCTATCCATCCTTTTCTTTCTAATTAAAATTACATTATTTCGTTACAGGTTCCTTTTTATTCTTGTTTTGTTCTAAGTGTATTACTCTTGCGATAGAGAGAGGTTAATAAAGCGGTGGATCCCATTTTTTAATAGATCGCGTGGTTTTTAAACAATAATGGCAACTGCAAGAAGGAATACTATACAGGTCTGGCGTAGGAAATTTACAAAAAGGATTTTGACGAGCTGAAGTGAGAACATAATTTAAAACTATAAATTGAATAAAACCATAGTAACATTTGCGCTGCTTTACCCTACCATTACAAAAATTATTCTCCTAAATAGTGACATAATAGACATCAATTTCTTCTTATCCATTTACTGACACTAAAAAAGGCAGTTCAACGTAAATTGAATAAAATTGAAGTGACGGTCCACCTTTACTTGTTTTTTCTACCGTCACGCAGTCGCAACAGCACGTAAAATATTTCCTCTTTGTGCTAAAAGTATCGCAAGTGGGAGGAGAAAATAAAGCACATTAAGATATGAGATGTATTCTGTTTCCTCTATTTAATACACGGTGGGCCACCTTTATTTGTAATCCTTTTTCGCTTTGAATAACTTTTTTAGTTTTAATCCGATTTTGATGAAATTTGAAACCGATATTAATATAATTCATTTAGTTAAAATGTAAATAACTAACGGAAAAAAGTAAGGGAGATCTATGTAAGGGGCATTTTTATAAAACCTTTTAAGGTCGTTGCAAAAATTACTCTGTTAATATTTAAATTCAAAAAATAATAAAAACTATTAATAAGTATACGGAAAGAGTACCTTTAAAATCGTATTAAAAATATTTAAGCGTTCGGATCAAGAATTTTATTTTCAAGTATTTTTAAACAAACAGGTAAAAGACTTGTTAAAAAATTTTATTAAGGGAGTTAAATGAAAGACATTCTGAAAGGCCGTATATATTATTTTTATTAAATTTATTTTTTAATTCAAAAGAACATTCTTACAATTCTTGTGACGCCATAATTTTTTCAACTTAAAGCCTTTATTAAAATTTTATCTTCAACTGATAAGCAAACCATTTTTAATAAAGATAACACAAAACTAAATATATCAACCCATTACCGCCCGTTGTACTCAAGCGAATACAACAGTAGTATTTTCAGTCATCAGTAGTGTTTACATTTTTTAATATATTAGTTCTGTATTGGTACAGCACTATATTTGATTAAAGTGTATTAACCTAACCTCTGCGTAATTTTGTTTTGCAATTTTCCACAACTATTCCTCAATGGATATTCCGCGATCTACCTAATGTGTAAAAACCTTGTGGATTGAAAGAAATTGCTACAAATTATTTCTTATTCGTTAGTATATTTCACATAAATGTTTATAAATTATCCTATTGTACTCGCTTCCATACAGTCCTCTAAAACTATTTCGTATGTACAGGGTGTTCCAAACTAATTTGGCCTTAACTTTATAACGAATAAGGATATTTGAATAAAACAAAAACCAACTTGTATATTTATAGTTACCAATATACTTTTTTGTAGGTACATATTTATGTACGCATTGTGCCCGAAAACGGATTACGACAACAAACGTTTACTCAAATATTCTCATTTTTTTAAGGTACCAGTTTAGGTACAAGATATGGTACATGAAATTTACTAATAAAAAAATATGTGTTTCCATTTGAAAAATGAAGTTTGTTGTTGTTACTTATTTTTGGGCCATTCTGTATTGTTGTAAAGTTAGGGATTGGCCAAAGCAGTTTGGAACACCCCGTATATTTTTTCAGATATGGGCATTTTTATCTTTACACATCCTCTTTTATGCAGAAACACAAATATCAGACATTTTGAGTTATCCATCTAAATCCAGGGGTTAATGGTTTAAATGCTTAGAATAAATGTTTTTTTGTTAAAATTTACTTCAAGAATTATTGCAAGTATTAATTTAATTATCCCTGTTACATCAATGAACTATTTATATCTGTTAGTAAGTTGTTTCTGAGCTAAAACATCACTTCAAATCTAGTGGGTACACGGGTACCCGGTTGTCCACATAAGGGTTAATATCTGATAACAGACAAATAAGAAATATCAAAATTTTGTTTCAAAACCTACTACAAAAATAATTATTTATCCGTATATCGAAGAAATCTGAAATTCTAATAAACCTAAAATTAATCAGAAAGATATTTTTGAAAATTAAAAATAAGAATGGACTTTACCTCTCTTAATAAAATGTTAATCAGTTTGCTACTTTCAAACTTATGACCGCGGACAATAATTGAATTAAAAAAATAAAAATTATTTGATTCGAACATTTAAAGGTTTTTAATACGATTTTAAGGGTAGTCTTTCCGTATATTTATTAATAGTTTTTATTATTTTTTGAATTTAAATATTAACAGAGTAATTTTTGCAACGACCTTAAAAACTAAGCCTTATAAAAATGTTCTATACTTAGATCGGCCTTAAGTTGTTCCGTTAGTCTTTTACATTTTAATTTAAATATGTTGTATTAATATAAGTTTCTAATTTCATCGCAATTGAACTAAATCCAAAAAAGTTATTCAAGGCTAAAAAGGGCTCCTAAATAAATTTGGCCCACCATGTATACATATTATGTATGCTTATGTACTATATTCTTACTTCAATCCCTTAAAATTCTATTTCCAGATTTCTTTTGTCAGTATAATAATTTATGTACCTTAGGGTAGTCCTTAAAAAGGTCATTTTTGAATTTTGATCACTTCACCCTCTAAACTCTTTAAAATAATTAAAANAAAATAATGTTAAATGACAAAAAGAAAAGTATCAACCAAAATGGAGGTATGCAGGATATTAAGTTTTTTAAAGTCTTTAATTTAATAACTTACGCAAACATCATGATAGAACCACTATTTATAGTCCAATCAACTTTCAAATTTGAATTTCATACTATATTGTTTGGAAAAGTTATTAAAACAAATACCTTGTAGATAATTGCTGCTGCTGTATTATTTTTGACAATAAATAAATTGTGGCCACAGTGCCCCCTCCTATTGCGCGTCACTCTGTGATAAATGGCCAATGGACTCGCTAATAATGTGGCTTTAGAAGACATTTGAAATAATGAGCCGTTGATAAATATGCCTCTATATGGTGTTCTTACATTCCCACCCATTTAAATACAAAAAACAAAAAAGAAAAAATATGGGAATTTTATACAAAAAAATAATGAAATCAAATCACTTTCAAGGTACTGAAATGACACCTAATCCAACACCGCCCTCATGTGCAATCATATTGGGGGCGAATTCCCATTGATCCTTTTTCGGATCGTAGACCTCAACAGTAATCAAATTGGAGATGCCATCGTAACCACCTACTGCCCATAATTTGCCCATATTGGCGGTGAGCGCTACACGGCTTCTTTGCGCATTCATTGAAGCCACATAGGTCCATCTAAATTGTGTTATAAAATTATTTTTCTTCAATACATATAATATTAAGAACAACATACTTATTGGCTCTTGGACAATACATTTCGACCGTTTGTAAAAATGAACTACCATCATAACCTCCGCAAGCGTACAATTTGCCACCTAACATGGCTACGCCTAGACGACATCTATCAACATTTAAGTGTAACAATTGTTATTATTATATATTATTTTATTATTGTATTCTAATTTGCAAAAAAATATATAGGTTGACTACCTTTTTGTAAGCATTGGAGGTGCCTCGACCCAAGTGTTCGTGGTGGGGTTGTAACGTTCAACCGAATCAAAAATCGACAGCCCATCGTGTCCACCAAGTGCATATATTTGTCCTGCAAAAAAATTAGATACTAATTATTTATGAAAATGAAATCAATGAAAATACATAAATAAAAACTCCTACTGGTTTGACTAAAGAAGCATGGTAGCAGTTTGATAACATGCTCATATGTCAATTGTTTTTTGGGAGAATTGCAAAATTTCTGACAGCGTTTCGGTGCATTCATCCTAATTGTTAATCGGTTTCTCCGAAACTTAGCTAAGACTTAATCCACTTAGCCTAGTGTTTGATTTTTGTCCCAAAATGATTTGACCAATCTCCTTTAAAAATACTTACTTCAAATATTAAATAACACGCTGTATATTTTTTATAATTTTTTTTCGATTATGACACTTTTTACACATTGAAAATACTTTAATAATTAGAGCAGAAAAAGCCATTTAAATATATTTTTCACTCAAATCGGCCATGATGGATAACATGTTCTGGTAAATAATTGAGTTTGACAATTTCATAACTTTTTAATCACTGTGAAATTTGACTTCATTAATTAAGTGTTCATTCAATTTTGTTAGTATTCTTCACGATTTGTTGAAATGCCTCAATTATTGACCGTAGAGCAATATGTAAATAAGTTACCTAGTTATTTGTAGAGAGTGCCAAAGTGCCATTTTCACGAATCATGAAAAACGCTAACAAAAGAAATGTTCACTTAATTAATAAGGTTAAATTTCACAGTAATTAAAAACCTATGAAGCTATCAAACTCAACTGTTTACTAGAATACTTTACTATTATGGTCCATTTTATTAAATTTGAGTAAATGGTCTTTTCTTCTTTCACTATTAATGGATTTTCAATATGTAAAAAGTATCGTAATCGGAAACATAATTTATAAAAAGATTTACAAAGTGATATTGAAAATTTTAAGGGAGGGGTTATACATATTTTAAGGGTAGTTCAAGTCGAAACAATGTTAACACTCTCGCCGCCGCGAAATTTTTGTCATTTTTCGCTCATAGGCCAAAAGCTATATACCGTTAGCTAGTCTCAAACCACCTGAATGAATTATACATCTGTAAATATACGTATTCTGATTAGTTTGACATTCACCCCAGTTCTAAGATGAGGAGGTCCAGTGTATAGCTAGCGATACACGTGGCTCACAGTGAACATTGACGGTGTATCGCTAGCGATACACACAGCGGCGAGAGTGTTAACAATCATTATTAGAGTATTTTGATAACTGTTAGCTTTTCTTTTAGTCAGCTTTTGTTTTATTAAAATATCTTCTTTATTCATTATGAAATTAGAAGGTAGTCAAATCAGTTTGGGATATCTCCTATATGGAAATGTGTCAGTGTGACTTTAATCTGCTCGTGACTTTGACATTGACGTATTCGTGTGAGTTCAACGTGTCACTGTAAGGTCAATGTTCTGGAGAAGCTGTGAAAATTAAAACATTTCTGTGAGAAATGTTTACATTTCGTAAATTAATTAAAACAGGAGTTCTCAGTATTAAATTGAGTAGTTAAAGGCAGGGTTTGAAAATGCACATCACGGGCGCACATTTACCGACTCATGATTAAATTTTGACTCGCGCACGCGAGTGCTGGAAATAACGCACATGGACATGAGAACTACTTTTTTGTGAGTTTGCGTGCGTACACACTGCACAAATTTCTAAATGCACGTACTCACGTGCATGTGCGCTTTCTGTATGAGTGAAAGTCATCGCACGCTCGCGAGTAACTCACGAGTGTGCGTTTTCAAACCATAGTTAAAAATGAATTATCCTCCTACCTTGACAAGCGATTACGGCACCTGCACTTCGGGATTTGTTCATTGGGGCCAGCGAACACCAGGAATTAGTACTCGGATGATATCGTTCGACTGAATTCAACGAGGAGACGCCATCGTAACCGCCACATACGTAGATGATATCACCGAGGGCTGCAGCACCAAGGGCACTAAACACATTATATAAATTAGAAACAATTTTTAGGTAATAGTACGAGTATACACGGTTTTGGACATGACTAAACAAAAGTTGTTTTTAAAGTAATTCGAAGCGTTGAATCCGAATCTGCAATCAGTTTGTTAAGATTGGTTCGAGTTTTCGAGATATTTAATAAATTAATTTTAACAATTTTTGACAATTAATTAAAGTTCACCGGAATTTGTAATCTTATGTACTTAGTGTTCTATTCTAGGCCGAATAAATAAGACAAGCATTTTTCTATTTCTTTTACAAATTTGATTATCATATCTATGCACGGGTCAGACACTGGCTCCTGCAGGCTTTTTAAAGGTTCCAATCGTTAACTTTTATAAACTTATTTTGATAATTATAGTTTACTTTAATGAACGCATCTCCGATCGCTCTGATTTTTTAGTATGTTATTCCAGAGGTCCTTTTGAGCAACTTTTTTATAAATATGTAGGGTGCGGAAATGATTCCTTCATATAAAGTTTTTCCGATTCATATACCACACCTTATTCTTCTTGCTTACGTATTATTTTTATTTGTTTTTTTTATTTATTTTTTACTTTTTAATTTTTTTAGTATTAAAATATTTAGAATCTAACTTAACCTAACCTAATCAATAAACCTTTGTCATGAATTCATCGGAGTTGATATTAGAGTAGGTTATATTGTCAATAATAAAAAAATAAATAAAAAATCGAAAAATAAATATAAAATAATACGTAGACAAGAAGAATAACGTGTGGTATGTGAATCACAAAAATTAATATGAAGGAAGCATTTCCGCGTCCAACATATACAGTATGTCTACTTAAGTTGTTAACATATGGAAAACTTTTTTATTTTCAGTTTTACGAAAAAAAGTTATTCTTTATAAAAAGTTCTGCATGTTCTTAAACCCAAATTGCAACTATCAAATGTCAACAATTTTAAGTCGTATACGAGGTATGTCAAAAAATATGATTTTCATACAAGAGTAAAGTACCTTTATTTTTAACAATTTCGCAAATTGTCATTAAGGAAAGTTGTTCAGCATTTACTACAGGGTTCAAATATCGNAGGACGAGAAAGGACTATTCAAAAATATGCCATAAGGATCTCTCGTTTTATAGTTTTCAAACTGCGAACATTCAAGGCTTTGCTACTGAAAGAGTGATTTCTAGTCAAATGATCAGAAAGGGATAGAAGACATACTACGCACAACCCACAGTTGACTTTCATTGGGCCCCTTCCACAATTGTAGGCCGTGTCTCTTTACAGACCCGACAAGAATTTAGTTTGTATACGTGCAATGGTGGAATGTTAATGTGTGGTGGCGATACAGTGAACATTGATGGCTCCTCCTGCTTCCTAGATAAATAAAATCAGAAAGACGACCCTGATAACATGAATCTGAATACATCATCTCTGAATAAAAAGGGAAAAACGACATTAAATAAAGAAATTTAGGAAAATTGCATACGTAATTTTTATTGAAACTGATTACTAATAATATTTAAACAACCAATATATTTAAGAGTCGAAAAAATATATTAAGCATATACTGACATAAAATAATACGCGACAAAGGTAAATTTAATTTTATATGAAGAAAAAATAAAAACAAAAGAATAATAACTAACACTATATCCCTCCTGACTAAATCTTTCTGATGATTAATTAGTTAGTTGGTAATAATAAAAATTAATAAATAATTTTTTTTATTCATTAATTAATGTAATTTACTTATTGAATTAAATTAATGTAGTATTTGCCAAAGGAATGCACATACGTATTTAACTAATTAGTTTATTAAACAGATAAATTTGATTATTTCAACAAATAAACAAAAAGGAACTTCTAATCGTTTTACAAAAGAAAATTAGTCCTACTAAAGAAGAAAATCGTTGTAACCGTCCTTGATCTTCAAAAACTCGATCATCTGTCCGTTTAGTCAATTCTTCGTTACTTCGTAATTATAAGGGATAATTATGGATATTGGGAATGGGCAATCCCACATTAATTTATAATGAATTAACTTAATCGGTTTTCTTGCCAAATTGGCCCCGCACAATTGGCTTCATGTTGTGATCGCTGCTTCTGGTTCTCTAGAGCTTTTCTAGAATTTGCTAATTTCTTTATTTCCTCAGTTAGACGACGTTTATCCCTTTTTAACACTGCAATTTTACCTACTGTTTCTGCAATTTTTTCATCACATTCTAGAAGTGCAAAAAAGAAAACAATTAATGTTTAAATGAAAAAAGGAAGATAAGAATACCTCCTCACAGAAAGAGAGCGAGAAAAAGAAAAACCAAAGATTGGTTTGATTTGGCAGGATATAGGTATGTATATGTATATTTATTTACAATAAGATTGAAAATTCAAATTTTTTACCCTCCATATCGATCAATAGATGCTGTGAATGAATCTTTATTTCTTTTCAATTGACAAGATATTATTTTGAAGTTATTTTATTATTTTTTAAATTTGCAAATTTCGTTTAATTTTATATCATATATTTTTTTAATTAACAATAAAGTAGAACGATGACATGTCATGTATAAGCGTTAATAAAAAAAAATTAAATGTTTTAAAACTTACCAGAAACCTCTAGAACAGTATCCATTGTTGTGCGGATGCGATGCATTTTGATCAGGAAATGAGTTAAAACAAGAAATGGACCGTCTTAAATACTAATCCGGTATCCCCTCCATTAAGGACGTGTGCAACTACAAAATAATTAAAAAGAAACAAAAAACGAATCTATATCGAAACAGTGTAATTTTTTAATAGAAAAGAAAAGGATAGATAGAGAAAGAACGAGAAAGAGAGATAATACTTTTTTTTCATGGGATGAGGTGATGTAAATAATAAATATAAATAATAATTATATCAGAATTAATATATTTTATTTTGTTTGAAACAATGCAGGAGTAATGACTCCATCGGGTAATACCACAGGAACATGTGCGCGGCCATTCTGAGGAAATCTGAATTTTGGGAGGGTGTTTTGCTAGCAAAACGGAAAAAGGAAATAAAAAAAAAATAAAAAAAATCCATCTCTTAAAAACACCTTTAAATTTAAATTACGTATTTTGGAATTTTTTAATTCGTGGGGTGGCGGGGGTTAAAAAGTAAGAAATTGACAGTGGCGTAACAAATAAATCTATTTTTTATATAAAGCTGTCATAAAAAACTTAAACGAAAAAAAAAATATTTTAAAATAGAAAATTTACAGTACAAAAATGATGAAGAAGGGGGGAGATAAAAAATAAACTGAACAAAAATGAAGAACTTTCTTTTTTTTGTATGGTATAACGTATGACGTGTTTCAAATAAATTGACCGATAAATAATTTGTGATCGTTTAGAAAACAATAAAAATATAAATTATGATAAATTTAAATTGAATAGTTTCCTAATTACGATTAGGACTGCTGCCGATGATGTCAAACATACGCAATTGCATATGTGTGTTTTTTGCCCACTCAACGATAAATGAACAACAAAAGGAATTCAATAAAAAAAGTAATTTTATATATTTAATAAATAAAAATAAAATAAAGTTTTCAGAACTTTAAATTCTTGATCTTCCAGCCCAATGGATACCCACATCTGAAAACATTAAAAAAATCTCCTTCCACAAAATTGTACTTTTATTTTTATGTTTTTAGATATAAAATTTTTTTTTTATTGAATTTATTTTGGTTTTCATTTATTGTTGAGCCGGCAAAAAAATACACACACGGAATTCCGTATGTTCGACGTCATGAGCAGCAATCCTACCGTAATTAAGAATGTATTAAATTTAAATTTATTATAATTTATATTTTTTTATCATTTTTCTAAATGATCACAAATTGTTTTTTGGTCAATTTATTTGAAACATATCACGATACACTATTACTTTTCTCTTCTTCATTTTTCTGTTTTTTTTTTCCCATTTCACTTTAACACTACATTCGCCTTATGCATCGCCATCCCTGAGCTGTATTTTTTTGTAAAGTTTTTTATGACCACTTCAGATAAGGAATTATTTCTTGCATCACTGCAATTTTTTTGCATCTCAACCCCATATCTTTTCCCTTTGAATTTTTCTTGTTTTTCTCGTAAAAAAATCTTTAAAAAAACTAATAAGGTATGGCTGCGAATAAAAAAGAAAAACTATTCTAACTCTCTGTTTCTATCCTTTTCTTTTAAATTAGAAAATTACACTATTCTACTTTTTAATTATTTTTTAGTTGCACACGTCTATAGTGGAGGGGATATCGGATTAGTATTTAAGACTGGTAGATCCTATACCCTGACCAAAATGTATAACATCCATAAAATAAAATGGATACTGTGGCAGAGATTTCTGGTAAGTTCTTAAACATAAGAATATTATTTTATTTCTTATTTTTCTTTTTATTTTAAAGTATATACCATATTTTATTTCTTTTTACTCAATTCCACTTGTTTGATTTTTATATATTAAAATAAATAATAATAACAATAATAAAAATAATAATATGCATACGAAAATAAATATAGCATAATAAAAAAAAAATGTCTAGGGGTAGGTATTCTTAACTTCGTCGTTTGTCGTATAATCATTAATTGTTTGTTTGCTTTTGATTTGCAGATTGCGATGAGAAAGTGGCAGAAGCAGTTGGAAGAATTGCACAAGCAAAAAGAAAGAAACGTGGGCTAGACGACATAATAGATAGGCTGACACAATCTAAACAAAATCAAGAGACCCAAGCACCATGTTATCAAATGAAGGCTAACACTTCCGGACCCAAGGACAAAAGAAAGAGAGCTTAAATCAAAATTATTGTCTTAAATAGTAATTATTCTTATTATTATCTTTATCTTTATTATTATTATTGTTATTATTGACGCCTATTTAATCATCAAAAAATAAAACAATAATAACCAAAAGAAGAGAAATTTTTAAAATTCTCTTCTAGTGTTTTCCTTTAATGTATTTTATCATATATTATATTATCCATACATAATTTATCTCGCTATATATATATTCTAATATTACCAATACATATACTATATATATTCTTAAATATTATTATTAATCAGTTTCAATAAAAGTTAGGGGTGTAAATTTTCTTGAATTTTCTTGTCCAATGCTTTTTTTTCTTTATATTAAATTTTTGTTTTGGAGGTTATGTACAAACAGTTTTTTTTCTTATCAATTTCGATGACCCTATAATTCTGAGTTTTTCAAACTTTGAAAAGAGTTGGCAAGCCTGTCATTTACATAACATCATCGTATAGACATATAAAAATCACTTGACAGAAAGGTATAAATTTTGAAGACGGATCGCAGTTTTAACTCTTTAAAACCAAACTATCTTTGTCTGCCTTCCTCATGATAAAACTTACTACATAATAGTATTATTGTTATTGTTATATAATAATTAATTTAGAAAAGATAGAATAAAGTAAACACAAAAAAATTAGTATTTCATCGCCATCTTTGATCTTATGAATTAATACTAATATTTGACCGCAGATGATGCTGTAATCGCTCGTTACCAGGGCAACTTGTTAAAAAGTATTGTTAGCAACTCCATTTCCACCATTTTGACAAGAATGTCAATTTTCTCAATTGTTAGGGAATCATTAATTAAAATATCTCAAAATGAGGGAAGAGTGGTCCAAGTGACATTTTTGCCGATTTTGAATTAGATGCATCATTGGATAAATGAAACTAATTTTTGTTCAAAAAAAGTTACGATTGCATCTGCGATTTTTTATGCCATTTTTATTAGTTTTATTTTTGTACCAATTTTACTCTCCTTGACTTCTATTGTTAATACGAGCTAACAAAAGTGGGAAAAATTCGAAAAAAATCAATACAAAATCTTTTCAAACTCAGGTATAAACATGGTTTCAATCATTCATTTCGATTATAACTTTCTTTTTAAATTGAAGCAAACCGGTTTTTTATAGACTTTTATAAGCAAATATCTCAAAATCGGAAAAAATGCATAAGCCACTTTTCCCCGTAGTCCCTCAAATTATCCTACGAACTACATTTTTATTTTATCAAACTTTAAAAAAGAAACATAAGAAAATAAAAAAATCGACAAGAAAAAAAGGGCGGATGGGCGGGGCCGAGGTAAAAAAGCGAAGGACCGACTGCCCACCTTTTTTATTTCAATTACGTCAATCGATTTACGTCAATGTTTCAAGAGGGAATTTTCTAATCAGAAAGTAACAAGAATTAATGTTTCTTAATATTTTTTTTATTATATATCGTAACAATATTTGTTCAAATATGTGTTATATCTTCTAATAGAAATGTAGCAATTTGTTTTTTGCAATAATTAACGAACACTAAGTTTTTCTGCAATTTAAACATGCAATTTTGAGTATAGACGTACATACATATATTTCAAGGCGATTTTCATTTAAATTTATCATAATTTGTATTTTTTTTTGTTTTCATTTTAATGCACACACATTTATTTTTGATCGATTTAGATCAAATACGTTATATTTTTTACGCAACAAAAATAAATCACACATCTACCTTCCATTTGTAAGCAACACAAAAGGTGATAGTAACACCAAGCAAGCAATAAGAAGAGATAATGGAAACAAAATTTTTTGACATAATACTGTTATTCTTACACATTATTTGTCTCTATATTTCTATGTTTTTTTGTGTTATTAAAATGTTATATTATTTCGTTAAAGTTTTTATTAATTTTTTTTTTGAAGTTGTTCACGTCGCAAGTATTTAAGTGATAGATCTCTCTCGCTGGTACTCAAACGTATTTCAACCACGCAACAATGGTTACTTCAACTGTTTTTAGTAAGTTCCATAGTATTAATTATATTATTTTCTTTTTATTTAAAAATATTTTTTTTATTAAATCTTTTTTAATGATCGATTTGAGTAGAGGAGTGATGTGAAATGTGTGCTTTCTAATAATAATAATGATAATATTATAATATTGACAATAGTAATATCAATAATTAATTATATTAATTCAATTTAATTATATATACATATATTGTTATTTTTATTTCTTTTTTTTTTCTTTTTGGGTTCCAATTGACTTTTTGTTAGGGGAGGGAGGGTGTGTTCTTAGTTTCCATGTCATTTAAATATGAAACTGTTCATTTGAATTTCTAGACTTTGATGAACAAATTTCACAACTTGATAGTGACATTTTGGACTTGCAAATGGAAAAGAGTCGAATAATGGATAAAATTGATGATCTTCGGATATCTAGAGAACACCTTGAGAAACAAAAATATCTGGATCAAATCAAGAGAAATCGACCGGCCCACAAATGGTTCGTTGAATGTTTTCCATGGTCGCAGAAATTGCATCGATTACTAATAGAAACGTTCAATTTATCAACATTTCGTACCAATCAATTGGCTGCCATTAATGCCATTCTATCGAAAAAGGATGTTGTAGTTATAATGCCGCCTGGCAGTGGTAAAAGTCTCATCTACCAAATGGTGGCAATGGTGCGGGTGCACCATTTGAGCGTTGTTGTATCGCCATTGATTTCATTAATTGAAAACCAATTGCACGTTCTGAAGAAATTGAATATTCCTGCCGCCGCTCTTCACTTCACAATTTCGGCCCACTCAAAAAGGGATATTTTTCTTGATATGTTGAAGGGAAAAATAAAAATTTTGTTCCTTACACCGGAACAGTTTGTAAATAACAAAAAACTGTTAAGGAGCCTTGAAGTATTGAATGAAAATGGCCGGCTTGACCAGTTCGTCATAGGTATGATGAATGCCAATTGTTCTTGTGTGAGTTTATCAATTATCGAACTACTTTCTCTTAGATGAAGTGCATTGCTGTTCCCAATGGAGATACAATTTCCGACAGGCCTACCAACAATTGGCTCTGTTGAAACATGAATATCCTGAGGTGCCCATTTTAGGATTAACTTCAACAGCGACCTTAACGAATTTAATGGATATTCAAACGTTTCTGAATTTGAACAGTCCTGTTTTACTGAGATCATCTTACAGCAGAGATAACATATTTTATCAAGTGAGTGTCAAGTGTTTGATTCTTATTCTACTAAAAATGCTTGTGTTTTGCGTTTAACTTCTAGATAAAACGGTGTGGTAATGGAAATGAAATTAAGGGAAGGATATGAATTTTTTAAACCAAATATTTTTTCCAATCGTGCTCTCAATCTCAACCTGCATCTATTCGATTTTCATTTACTTTATTGACTTTACACTTTTGTTGTAACGCATATGTATTCAATATGTCTACTTAAGTAGTGGCCATATGGAATATTTTTCTATTTTTAATTTTACGAAAAAAAGTTATTTTTTATAAAAAATGCTGCATATTCTAAAACCCAAAATTGAATTATAAAATATCAATAATTTTAAGTCGTATACGAGGTATGTTAAAAAATACGATTTTCATATAAAAGTACCTTTATTTTTAAGAATGGCTCAAATTACCAAAAGCTGTTCGACATTAATAATGACGTTCAAATATGAGATCATATTCCTCTATCCTAATAAACACTTTTTTCAATTTTTCAATTGCAATTTCAATTTCAACTATTTGCAGATAAGTAGTACAGAAAAGTTGAAAAATTGCAACAATTTATAATGTTACAATTCTATCTGCCATTGTTTTTGTTTTCGATAAATGAAATTGATTTCCATGGGTTATAATAGAAAAAGTGGTAGTTTTTCCCCGAAATGTGTCGTTTTATTAATATCTCCTGTTAAGAATGTATTTTTTTATAACTTTTGTATCGATTGAGTAAACCAGTCTAAAGAAAATGAGAAATAGTAGAAACTAAGTGCCTAGCTACATATGCACTAACAATAAGTGAGTTCCGAAACAATGTGATTTTATTTATTTTTTTTTTTTTTTGGAAAAGTCAATATTTTCGCCCTCGGCTAAGAGTTGGGGCGCCGTGAGTATCTTGGAAATGGTAAAAAATAGAATGTCAATTTTTTATTCAAATTCGTCCAATCTTGAAATTTTTCTAAAGACATACATGCAAAAAATCAGACTTGTCAGACAATGCAAAGTTAAATTTTTCATTTTGAACCCATTGAAATTTCAAGCCATGAGATTAATAATTGAGTGGAATTTTGAACTCAGCATCAATACCACATTTTCATAAAAAAAAACAGCTACTGTAAGTCATAATATAACAATTGCAGGTTCGCAGACAATCAATCACTTACAAGAAGAAAACTAATGAATATATAACGTTGCTGTTGAAGAAAAAGTATCAAAGCCAATCCGTAATCGTATATTGTGGCACCAGAAAGGAAAGTCTAACCATTGACACTCAATTGAGAGCAGAGGACATTAAATCAGGCTTGTATCATGCCGGAATGAAATCAGAAGATAAAACAAGTTCGCACAAGGAATGGCTGGACAAAGCGTTTGATGTTATGGTGGCCACAAATGCATTTGGAATGGGAATAAGTAAATGAAAAAAACAACAATTGGCTTATAGAAACCACGGCTAAATGAAATTTTTTGTTGTCTTTCTTTTTCAGATAAGTCTGATGTGCGCGTGGTGATCCATTATAGTGTACCAAAATGTTTCGAGAATTTTTATCAGGAAAGTGGCCGTGCTGGATGGGACGGCCAGCCAGCCGATTCTATTCTATTCTATTCATTACACAATTGGATAAAGAACTATGCGTTGACAATGAATATAAATGATGAAGGCCGTGCTATTGATATGTTGAAATTTTGTATGGATCGATCGTCGTAAGTCACTTTTTATTTTTATTAATTTCGTTGTTGATTTGTTTAACTTAAACTTTTATATGTGTTATCTCTTAATAAAGCGATTCAGTTACATTTAAGTTACAGGATAGTTAACAAAATCACTTAGTTGATAAAGAACTACTAGATTCTGTAGTTAAAAAAACTAGACTCGATTATTTATACCCTAGATCTTTTGTATAGTTGTTACAGTCTGAAAAAACGAGGGACCATACTAATTATGCCAATACTAATACTACAAGTAGGTAATACATTAGGTAATACATTACCAATAGAAGTATTATTACTATTTTGTATTGCCTAGATTGTGATATTACAAGGCAACACTTTGAAAAGTACTACTTAATAATACATAGTTTAATATTTGAAGAGCATGATGAGTAGTAGTAATAGCGTCAAATACTCTCTTTCTTTTTGTCTCTCTCTCTCTCTCTCTCTCTCTCTCTCCTTTTAGCTTATTAATGCCGCTGTGTATTTGTTAAATATTGCTATCTTTTCTAACACTGTATTTGCCATAACATGGTAATAATAAATTTATCCATCCATCCATCCTTATTTTTTACACACAGTTTTTGTTAAACTAAAAAAATAATAAGAATAATACGTATTTCAAATAAAAAAAAACATTTATATTTTATTGAAAATTGACCGATTCATAGTTAAGTTTGTTTATTATACATATACAGTGTGGCCAAAAACTGTGTGATATACATATATTGATGTTCTGTGTAATTTTTTTGTTGCCTTATAATGTATATTACATCAAAAATAATTATATTATATAAAAGTTCGATTTATCAAATTTTTAATCAGGGCGAGAAAAGAAATTGAATATAACTTTGAATTAATAGAGAAGTTTTTCATATACATATCGTCAGCAAAATGACAGAGGGACGTAACTGCAAAATCCTTGTTTGGAGATGTCAACTATTAAAAAGTGTAGCAGATACGTCCTTTTTTTTGGTTTTCTCTAGAGTTTCTAATGCAATGGACGTCGTGGAGTCATCACAACATGTGATATGTGATATATTGTTCTAAAGTGAATATAACATGTGTTATAGGATCTAAAGTGAAGGCAATTCAAAATACCAAAATTTGTAGATACTCCCCTTTGTCATTTTATCGATGATGTATGTATGTATATGTATAAGTGTGGACCACTTAAGAACGGGATACCCCTCTAAAATCTTTATTTATAATTCGATTTTTATCATGGATTTTTTTTAATTTAACCTCGGTACTGTTTTTAGAATAATTAAAAATGGTTCTACCTCGATTATTGTTCAAAAAAGTTTAGTATTAAAAAAGTTACAGACAAATGAAATATTTCAAATTTAAAATGTCACTGTTCTATAGGTTTTTTATTAACAATAAATCTTTTTTAACGAAATTTGGAGTAGAGCTATTTTGAATTGTTTTGAAAACAGAACTGAAGTCAAATTAAAAAATGCCCTAATGCCTTTTGTTGAATTTTGGCCATGAAAAAGAGGCAAAATGGGCCTTAGTTTTTAAGTGAGCGCGATAAGAATTAGTTTCAAGACTGAGTTCTAGATACCCTACAACTTAAAAAAACCAATGCCGACTGAAAATAAAGATTTTACAGGGGTGTCCTGTTTTTAAGGGAGTAATACTGTATATACAGGATGCATAAAAAAAAATAGTAACAGGTGGTCGGCATTGTTATGAGCTAACCTCTTTGTTGATCCCCACACTCTCTGTATATGTATGTATACAAAGTCTATTGCATGTTGTGTAATGCGTAATATTTCTGTACTTTATGTCCCTACCGTTACAGCTAGAAAAGAAAATTTTAAAATATTTACAAATACAGGGTGAGTCAGAAATCGGAAGCTGCGCAAACGCAATTCTTTTTAAATATTTTCATATTTTTTATCATTTGTTTGATTGTGGAAATATATTAAATTTTTTACGGTTTTTTGCATTTTATACATTGACAATGAATATCTGCCCAATCACTGCAATATCTTTAAAAGGGTCCAAGGTAAATTGGTCATAAAAAAAACTGATGAGACACGAGGCTAATCCACTGTATAATCTTTATATTCCTAAGCCACCTGGTATTGCCCACAGAAGACGTTAAACTTTGATGAAAAAATATGACACCATTTGTATGCCTTGTATAATATGATGACTTTATTTTTTGGATATCTTCCTGGGTGCTATAGGAAATGTACCCATAGCAAAGCCTACGATTAACAAAAATAATCATTTTATTTAGACTATTGATTGGGAAAATATGCATTGTCAAAGTTTAATGAATTTTCAAGCTGTGCGGCAGCAGTGTAGTTAGTTGGATATTTATTAGTTTCGATTACTTTCTGACATCTCCTTGGCATTAGATGTCTACAGGTTTATACTGAAATTTGTGCCAAAACTGCTCTTATTCCGTCGAATAATTTATCGAAATTTTGGTAAATTCTCGAAGCAACTTTTCTTTGTACGGTTGTACAAAGATTTTCGATAAGATTCAGGTCTGGGCTATAAGTTGGTTATGGTATACAGGGTATATTGTAACGGAACCAATACAAAGCAGGGAAGTATAGGGGACCTCAAAATATGACCGTTTGTGAAATACCGTTTCTTTCTAAGGTGAAGAGTTGAGGAGATATTGACTGATTAAGTTGGTTTATTAATGTAAATATTAGCAGATAATTAAATAAATAAAGTTTATTAATTCAATCATTTTAATGATTAAATTAATTGATGCAATGACAAATTTAAGATATCTGCCACTTTTTTAATTGCATTGTTTACTATAATTTTACTTTTTTAGTTAAATTTGACTCTATTCCACAAAAACCTCGATTTTCTTAAAAATGATAAGTTTTTTGACAAATTTTTAAAACTAATAGAAGGTTTAGAACTAAATTTGATATTAAATGGTAATGTCCGTTTGTTAACTACTTTGCAAGTAAAAAAAATCCCTATTATTTTAGGACGCCTTACCCTGTATCCAACCCCTGTTGATCATCTATCTTCCAATTAAAGATATGGATAAAAGTAAAACATATTCCAAATTTGGTTGAATTACGACGAGGCATTACTGAAATATGCCTTTTCTTAATAATTTATAAACCAGCTTAATAAGTCAATGTTCACCTCAACTATTGACTCTAGAAAGAAAAAGTATTTCACGAATCGTTATATTTTAAGATTCCCTACACGCACCTGCTTTGGTACGGGTTCCATTGCAATATACCCTGTATATTTACTTCAACAAAAATAAGTACAAAATATTTTTACTATCGTTTGCAATTAATTTGCCGCCACTGTATATACAAGGTATTTTTTTTCGATGACACGTTAGAAGTTTATGGAAAACCAGAAATTCTAAAAATTTGAAAAAATTTACATAAGTCTTTATCTTTCTGATCTTCCTTTGAAAGATATTTTCAACTTTGTGGCACTTTCGGTTATACCGGCAATAGATGTCAACTTCATTGATTTAAATAGAATTCATATTATTTTTCGTCAAATTGATAAAAGCTGGTTTATGTCTAAAATTTGCTGTTTTTCAGTTATTTTAAAAAATTCGAAATTTTTAACAGCTGCAAGGTTTTATAGAAATTGGTGCTAAGTCCTAATCGCTACGAATTTCGAAATCAATCTTCTGAGACTCCAAGAGGACCTAATAAGCTACATTCTGACGTATTTCAATTTGAAAAAAATCTTCGACAGCAGCTGAAATATGCCTTCGAAGTTGCATAAGTTCGACTAGCAATAATTTGCTCATTTCAAATAGAATGTCCCAATCCTTTTGACGGCATCGTCTTTAGAATTCAAAAATGTACAATTTTTATTAATATAACCCTGCCCCTAAAAGCAGCTGTTTATAAATTGCCGAAAATTGCTCTCTTTTGGGTTCAAGCCTAAGTCTTCGGTAGTCGCCCTAATGACACACAGTGTATCACAGGTATAACCGGAAGTGTCACATAGTTGAAAACATTTTCTAAAGGTGGATAAGGGCAATCAAGATTAATATAAATTTTTTCAAATTTTTATAGTCTATAAATCTTCATATATTTCTGATGTGCCATTGAAAAGAAATACTTTAGGCATAAATATACAGGATGTTTCAGAAACATTTCACCATATTTCAGATGTAGATTGTTTATTGAAAAATAATGGTAGTCCTGCATATAAGCTATATTCCAAAAAAGCCTTGTTACAGAGTTACGAGGTGTTAAAGTTTTATTAAGAAATTAAAATTTTATTAATATCTTCAAAACCATTTCAGATGTTTAAATGAAATTTTGCACGTTTTGATAACGTATGCGCATTTTTTTTAATAATATATTATTATTAATTCAGCAGAGGAATGTGTAAGTGAGCTTTTTTTTTGTTCCAAATTAAAAAGGGACTCCAAAAAGTAATTAATTTAATTTAGAAAAAAAAATACAGTGACTTACCATTTTTATTATTGTACTGATATATTGTCACCACCACGCCAAAACAATGTACCTATCTACATTTTTACTTTTTTCGTCTTATTGCGCATTCTGGTTCTCCAGTTGTTGTTCTCATACAAACACATTCTTTGAAGTTGACTTTAAATGATCATGTAAAAACGTTCATTTTTCTTTTTAATAATAACCCGATTTTTCTAGGTCATTCCTATTTTTGAACACGATTTTCTCAAAATATTGATTTTCCTAGATAGGTTGTTTTGGCGTGGTGACGACGATATATCAGCACAATAATAAAAATGGTAAGCCACTGTATTTTTTTTTCAAAATAAAAATTACTTTTTGGAGTCCCTTTTTAATTTCAAACAAAAAGCTCACTTGCTTTTTTCTCGTCCGACGCCCTGTTTTTGAATTAAACAGTAAAAACCGTCTGCATGCAAGATATTTTACGCCAATCTTAATTAAAAAGGCAAATTACATTTCATAAATTTAATCGAAAATTTTGTTATATGCCATCAATTGCTCTTTTCTATTCTAAATTGAATTAGAAAAGTGATTGTTATTTATTTTTTTTTGGTTTGGAAGATATTAATAAAATTCCACTTTTTAAAATAATAAAACTTTAACACTCTGTATCTTTGTAACATTGAAATATTGGACTATCGTTTATTATATTTTTTTTATATGCGTATGGTGAACTATCATTATTTTTCGATAGACAGTCAGCTTCTGAAATATGGTACAATGTTTAAGGAACACCCTGTATAAATAGTAATTTTGCAATGTTTCAGTTGCCGACGCAAACTAATTGCGAAATATTTCGACGACAAATGGGCCAGCTCTGTTCAACGTTGCTGTGACAATTGCGAGGTGACATTCGAGCAAACTTATGACAATGACATCAGCCCCTGCCTCACAGCAATAGTAGAAATTATCAAATGGTTTAAAGACACTAATGTGAATTGTACCTTGAATCGATTATTGAATGCCTGGTACAAAAACACCCGGCTAAAACCCGATTTCGACAAGACGATCGCTGAAGATATTATTGCCCATTTAATCATTAGGAATATTTTAAAAGTAAAACGTTTATATTACAATTCACGGATGGTCATTCCTTATATCGATTATGGTGAATTGCCCTGTGAACCAGTTACTATGCAATACGATAAGCCGATTGAGGGACTTACACAGGAAGACGAAGAACGAGATAATGAAATAGAATTTATCGAACTCAATGAAAATAGTGATGTATGGTCTCCAGCAAGACCACCCACCCCTTTTTACTAAGGAACAATGTTACATAGTGTGTAAAACTCCATCTAGACATCTATGCAATTTACGATAGTGGAGTAAAGAAGGAGGAAAAAGATATGCAGAGCTCCACATCATTAAAAAGGAGAAATAATGAAAGAGTATGTGTTAGGATATTGAACATTGTTCCTATATTTCTGATAGATAATCATAGATGTCAAATACGCCAAATAATTATAATTGGACATTTTACTAATAGTAAAATATGAATAATAATTATAATTATTAATATATAATTTTTCCTACATTATCAATAATTATTGATAATGTAGGAAAATTAATACTATATCTGTTATTTCATTTCTTCCATGCGAAGAACTTCTTTACTTATTCCCTCAATCCACTCTTCCTCATGTTCTTCCTTACTCACAAATTTCCAAAATAGTTTCTTTTTTTCTCTATATTTTGTTAAAGGATTCTCTTATTCTATTTCAGTTACGACCTGTTCTGAACTTTTCCAATTGATGAAATTTTTAGCGTTCTCCTCACCGTGACAATTGATTATTCTTTATTATCATCATCATCCCCTTCTTCCTCTTCTTTTGTTCCTAGTTTTTCTTTGTCTGCAGTATTGTTCCTGCTTAGTTCCTTGTTTTCTTCTCCTTGTTTATCAATATAACTATTATTTATTATTATTGAAAGTTTATTCAAAAAAATTCTTTTAAGAATGCTTCTACGTGTTATTGATGTTTTCTCTCTTTTACTTTTAGAAAATATATACATGGAAAAATATATAATATAAAAAAAATTAAAACCTAAAAAAAGGTTTTAAAAAGATAATATCTTTTTGAAATCTTTTCTCAATTATCATAATTTTTTTAATGTGTTATTTAGATGTTCCCATTAATACAGGGTGTTTCCAAGTACAAGTCTGGATTATAGTCTTGTTGCAGTACTGTTCTGTTTTTGAGAAAATTTTAGAATAATAATAATCTCGAAACTGGTCATTTTTACTGTCGCTGTCAATTAGGCCATACATTCCACCAACCATTGTTTTGTAATAAAAGATTGCTTCTATATTTACCAAAAAAATTGACTATCTAAGAGTATATTTCACCAGGAATTGTAATAAAAATGTGTAAATTATAAGTATAAGAATTACAATAAATGAAGAGTAACGTTGAAAAACGCAAATTGTCCAGGAAACAACTTAAGTTTTGAATCGTAACCACGGATAGACATATTTAATTTTGAAACATACTGTAGTTTTACAGAAGCATATTTACTGCATAATATTCATTGTGATCCGCCACTGATTTCATATAATAAATCGGTAGGTACTACTTTTAATATACGAACAACTAGAAATTTGAAAAATGTGGACAATTTGCGTTTTGAAACGTTACTCTTTAAATAATGTTAGTATTATTATTATTATTATTTTCAATGAGTGAAAACTGGATTAGGTATACAGGGTAAATAAATATAGTACCCAAAACGCGAACTTTCTTTTATTTACATGTTGTATATTGGAAAAACAGCCGAGTATAATATAAAAAAATATATTTTCACAAGGGGATTTTTTTAAATTAATTTCTAAGGAATACTAGGGGGCTCTAAATAAAATCTAGAATTACATTGTATTTAAAATTTGTATTGGAAAGAATTAAACTTCCATCGAAAAACTCATTTAGAAGCGAACTTTGTATTGAAACTCTTTGTGGCGTTCGAAAGGCTTTTATTCTTTATTTTTGTGCTAGACCTTTTACCTGGCCAGTGGTATAAGAAACAGGTCGGTTATACAAAAAAAAAATTAAAAACAGAGATTGTAAAAAATGCGTGCGTTTTCGTGCGCACCTCGCCGCGTTTTCGTTTACAAAATTCTCCCAATCAGTTAGCAAGGAAACCCACCAAGAAGAAAGAGATCAGGCGTGGAACGAATTGACGATTGACGAAGGTTATATACGTCGCATTGGTTCGCTTATGCCAGTCTGTTGTTTTTAAGTGATGACAATCAGACTAAGCTATCAAATCCGCCCAATCAGAATAACCACTCAAATCTGTCCAATCGGAATAGGCAATATGTCAGTCAAGAATGCTGCAATGAACTAATTGTAAGACAGAATTGAGGGATAAATCATAACTCTAAAAGAGCCGCCGGAGGAATGAAATAAGAACACCAAACTTCACGAATCGAATTTGAAGATGCCTTCTAGGTAAATATTGAATTAAAAAAGACATAGTTGCGTGGTGGATTGGAGTACATATCTCTGCAATT
>JABRWK010000008.1:1934168-1953136 GCA_013372445.1 Hypothenemus hampei | reverse complement strand
TTTTACCCAAATCTGATTGTCAAACTTCTCTCTCTAATAGGTGTATGCAATTTTTTTGAATACAACTGAGCATCAAGATCTTCATGAACTCATAAAGTCTGTTTTTTTTTAAAGAGACTGTCATTATTACATTTTTTTTGTTTTTTCTTTTTTTTAACTTCCGATTCAGATACTGATATGTCGTTTGGAGATGACGAGGAATCTAAAGAATAAAATTTTCATAGTTTAAATAAAAAAAATTAATTTTGCAATTTTTGTATTATCTTGTATGAATATTTTATATGCATTTTTCGTAAGTTCGGTTCTGTTCAACAAGTCCTGTAATTGGACAGATTCAAAAGTTAGTGATATTTCAGTTCGCGGTAAAAATTTTAGTTACTTTTGCAGTAAAATATTGTCAGTTTTACTAACATAATGTCTTTATAACCAGATATTGCCAACTGTTTTCCTATATTTTTGACATGGTGATGTCTCTTTAAAAAAAAACAGACTATATCTGTGCCTTGGTGAAATAAGGGCCAATGTCCAAATTTAGCGATTTTGAGTTAATATAATTTTTTTACTACAAAACGTGAGAGCATTCTACTGAGATGAGAGCCAATCTTCTCGTCTCAATAGATTCGAAGTTAAAAAATTTTTTAAAGGCCAATGTCAATTTTATAATAATTTTAAAAGGACCAATGTCCATGAAACGGGATGAGCTTTCCAATTGCTTTTATTTTTCTATTCACAATTCAATTTTTTATATTGCGCATTTTAAAATACTTCCTAATAATATTAGGAAAACAACATATTATGTTGATTAAAATTTTCTAAAATTATGAAAATTATTATTATTATGAAAAAATATTGAAATCATTAATCAGCTTTTACTCAAAACTGTCAAAATGGACATTGGCCCTTATTTCACCAAGGTACAGATATATATGAGTTCATTCGTTACTGAATTAAGAAAATCATAATATAACTGACAACTGTCAGTGAAATCGCCGCGTGAAAAGATGAACTATCAGCATGACAATCTACAATCCTACGAGCTCTCATGTAGTCACGGCCCAAATAGGCCGAATAATATCGCTTATTTTGAGGAATCACCTCTAATTGTGTAGTGGCGTCCTGGAATATTAAATCTGAGTATGGAGGCTCAGATGTAAACATACTGAAACTATTTCAAAAGTAAGCCTTATTCCCTTTTGTCCGCTTAAACTTACCTAAACTCGTCGGTAGTTTTTCGACCATAGAACGTTTGCGCATACATAAACAAGTTAATATACGCATCTATTTGTGTCTGATTGTATGCATATGAACCTCTGGTCACTATCGCATTAGCTTTGACTTTTCCTAAATTACATTTTCTGTACTCGTCAGCTTCCGCTCGAGTTCCATCCGGGCAAAGCAACTCAAAGTCTTCCATTAAATTGTCTCTGACCCACCATTCTCGTTTTTTTCCACCGGTATTCTCAAATACAGTAGTATGCTTTACAAAGGCTACATGTCCTCCTCCTTCGACTAAACATCTAAAAGCTCCTGTGTGTCCATAATAATCTTCCGAAGCGTCCCGTCTACAATATCTTTACAAAACCATTAACATAATGTTAAAGTAACATATCAATAACTCACCTGTAACTAACCCCATGACACAAATCGCACATATTATCATATGGAACTCCAGTATTGTATTCAGCACTTATAGCTCCTGGTACACAGCTTTTTGTGAAGTATTCCGCGGCTGCACGAATGCTATTACAACCATATGGTCTGATCCAGCCATTGCTTATTAGGAACGCTAATGGATACACCCAGCCTGCTGCAGTGTTTATACCTCCATGACATGTATTTTTTGCTATAAAAAATATAACATTTCATATTTTTTGTAAAGTAATATTCGTAATATTCATAATTCATTACTTCTCAAATACGTCAGTTCAGTGTCAGGATCAGACTCTTTTGCCACGGCCACTACGTAATAGTCAGCGTCTTCTAAATTATAAACTTCACTAATAAAGGGAATTAAATCATAATTTAATCCGGCTGTGTATACGTCACTGGCGTCCAAAACTGCTACGTCCGCCGTGCCACCCCTGATGGCTTGCATACAATTGATTTGCGAATGTCCTTTATAACAGTCCAGCTCTGGTTTCAGTAACTGAGCTTTCAGAGCCGTCTAAAATATGAATTCCAGTAATCCTGATTTTAGTAATGAACTAATGTTTTCTTACTTTCATTTTAACACATTTGTTTTTCTCCTGATCTGAAGTAACGCACAAAGTCATCCGCTTAACTGGACACTTTCGAACTTCCATTATGATCTCGTAAGCCTGACCTAAAAAGGCTTCATAAGTTTGTAGACTTTCAGGAACTGGAGCCAATCCTTGAGTTGAATCCTAGCAATTTTTTTGTAAGTAATTTTCATAGAGAAAACTAACAATTCGTACCTGAAACATTAAATTTCCATGTGGTCCATATTTTGGAGTGGATTCAAACATATCAAAATGCTCATAATAGGTATCTTGTGTATTATTCACGTTTCCATTGACGTCATAATAATTAGGTCTGTAATAGCTAGAACACACGTCTAATAATAAAAAAACTACTTTATTTAGTTTAAATTTTACTCGTCTTGTCTTCGAAATCTTGAATGGCCCCTATTTCGATACTCAGAACTTCCGTATCGGTTCTGATCTCGTTCATACGGATCCAAATTTACTCTATTTCCATAACGATCATAGTTTGGTTCTGGCTCTACATGTTTCGGTCCGAATTTCGAGTATTTTTGAGCAAATTCTTGAAGAAATCTCTGCAACTTTCCTCGTACATCAAATGACACTGCTGAAGATACTACTACGACATCAGATGGAACCACGCCCCAATGACAATTCTCAAATTGAGACAAGGCCATGCGAGAGCCGTCCTTGCAAAGCAATTGGAATTGATCATAATTCACAGAACCTAAATTTTGATTGATTGCGTAAAATACAAGCTTTAAATCCTGTTAGGTACTTACTAAATTCTTTCGTTTTTAGTAATTCAGTAATGGTATTGTGTTTCAAAAAAGCCACCTCTCCAGATTGTAATAGACATCTAAAATTCCAAAAATTATTCAAATAGAAGCTTTATTTGATTCTGTATCACCTGAAGGCTCCAGTGTAACCTGCGTAAGGATCTGCATCTGTACATCTTCGCCCGGGCATAGGACCAATGCATAACTGACACAGTTTATCTGAATTATCGCCAATTGGATTATAACGATCTGTAAGGCAATTCACAGCACAAGAAGGTCCAAAAAAGTTACTTGCCGTCTTGACGTGATTATTACAGTCTGTTATTTCAATTATACCGTCTCGCATTAACTGGAAAGTACATATTACTTAATATATTTATGGGATATTCATATATATTCAATGGTAATTGATTTACAGTACTAATCGGTAGCATCCAGCCAGCATACGTTTCTACTCCAGCAAAGCAAGCTCTTTTGCCCTTGAGATCTCGTAAAGTTGTCACGTCAGTTAGCCCATTCGATTTTACTACAGCCACTGCATAGTAGTAATTAAAACCTCCTTGAGAAATATAAAAAATGTTATTTATTCCAAAAACAAAATTAATTCCATAAAACAACCTTCAAGAATCTCCTGAGCTATTGGAACAAGACTATGGTACCGACCTCCAATATACATTTGACCTGCATCCACTGTAATCATTGTAGCTTTTTCTTGATCCAGCCATGCCATGCATTCATCTATAAAAAATATTGTTTCAAGACTCAACAGGTTATTTTATGTTACCTTTGTTGGAGGCCTGTAGACAACTGATTTTCACAGTTTCACCGTCAACTTTGATTTGGTCGCGCTCATTGGCGTGGAGAAGTCCCTCACATTTTTTTGTTTCGTTTACGTTCACAGTACACCATATTATTTCCAATTCTTTTGAAGGTTGTCGATCGTCAATTTGTTTTACTTTCCAATAATTTTGGGCTGAAAAATGTTGTGAATTAACAGTTAATTTTGGGCTGAAAAATATTGTAAATTAACAATCAATTTTGGTTCCTTATGTATTTTAATTTTGTTCCTATTTGATGGGTTGGTCACTTATCGACAAAGATAAAAGGATGCGATTTTCCTCAAGTTTCAGTGTAACCACAGAGGATATAGGTAAATATATATTGCTTAACACTCCTATTTGAGATACCGAGTGGCTTGTTACAGTTTCATCTATATTTTATAAAATAATAGCAAATCGTTGCGAGAACCACATTTTCAACTGAACAAGTGAACATTACATATATACAATATTAATGGAGACCCCGTATAAAGAACAATTTAGGTTAGTTTTAAAAATAAGTAATATTAAGTGTACTTTTTTACGAATAACGGTAATACCAATGTAATAATGAAAAACAAATATAAATTTATTAAATAAATAAATTTATAAAAAAGCTATTAATTTATTCGAATTCGGGAACCGCCTTTAAATTGGTACCTAAATGAAACCTGACAATTGAAACCTACCTTCCACACATAAAATAATGCTACATGCAGTTATTATTTGAATGACCACATTAAACATGTTTAAGTTCTTATATTTTATTTAAAATATTATTTAAATTTTTAATGCATAATAAACCTTAAATTGTAAACAACCGTTTAAATTTGACGTTTGACTCTGGCATTGACATATGTCATATGCTGTAATTTGACAGTAAATATTTATAGTGTACAGAACAGTAAATATGTCAAAATAATTGGGTATTAGTAAATGTTGGAAATTATTTAAGAAAAGAAAAATGTCTTCCGAATTTATTTTTAATTTATTTTATTTATTATTGAGTTTTGGACTAATATATCCACCGGCCGAGTTCATTAGTGCGGGTTTTACAATACAAAATTGGTTTGGGACCATATTAGGTTCGGAAAAAGAACGTTTCGTAAAATATCATATTAAAAAATCCATTTTAAATCTATTCATTTATTCTTGTTTACCTGCTATTTACATAGATTTAATGTATTTATTAGGATTTGTAGAAGTGTGTATTAAAGATAAGGTCAATATAATGAAATTAAAATTTTCTAATTTTGTAGTTATACAGTCTGTTTGTTGATACAACTACTTTTTGGAAGATTTTCGTCACATCAAGTATAGCCATTCCATTTCTAGCCTTATACGAAATCAAACGATGGACAGACAATAATTTCCAAAATCATCCTATTGTACGGAATCTCACAAAATATTGCAACAATAATAATTCTTGGGAAGCTGTAGCTTCTGATATTGAGAATGAGTTTAGAAGGTACAAATAATATCAAAATACAAAAGCTGTGTAAACGAAACCTGTCTGTGGTCCATACAAAAAACAGAAATAGTATTTGCAAATAACTTGCAACATTTATACCTATAGAATTCTTATGCCTAGTAATTCAAAAATTTTATGATGACTTGGAAAAATGATCTTCAATTTAACGAACCTCCTATTATTAAATGATTAACAAATGTTCATTCTTAGATTAGAAATTGTGTCCATAAGAACTAATCCTATTGTCAAAGTGGTGGTGACCGAAAATTGGATAATAAAAGTATGTCCATTAACATTATTTGTTACTCATCAAAGTGACGCAACTTTGGACGTCAAGGAGGCCACCAACTATCACTTATCTCATATTAGTCCTAGTGAAACACAGTTTTTAAACATTGAAGTGAAAAGTGGACGAGTAGAGCCTTTTACTATTAGAATCAATTCTAATGAATTTCAGGTTGTTTTCACTTCCATTCAACTAAAAAAATATATATTTTTATAGAAATCAACGTTTTAGGATCTTGAAGATAGGCTGGCGAGGTCCATAAATGTTCTGCCAGAGGTGAAGTTTCATAAAAATATTACCGAACAATTTCTAGAAGTTTTCAGTGAAACTGTAAAGAAAAATCCACGTTATCACACAGATATTGTACCATAAACTTCATAGTTTGCAAATTAAGTTCTAATAAGGTTTTTGTAGGAACTAGATCAATGCATTGGATGCCTTCAAACACGCCCTAGCATAAAACTTCAAAAACAATGCCCCGATAACGAAGTACCAGGTAGAAATTGCAGCAATTGTTTTTGCCGTCCCATGTGGTGTTTGGACTGTATTACTAAATGGTTTTTATCAAGGCAGGAACCTGAACAAAAAAACCAATGGTTATCCAGTAAATGCACATGTCCCATGTGTAGAGCTACATTTTGTGTTTTGGACGTGTCTTTATTGGACGATATAGAGGAATAAGGAAAACTGCTGTTTTTAGTATTTAATCATACTCACATTATTCAAATATTCTACTCAATTCATCAGGAGTTTTACTTAAAATTTCTGCAGGATTTTCATATAAATTTTCAGGATTATGGACTGCTTCATACAGTTGCTTATAAATTGCTAAAAGTACTGCAAAAGACCTTTTTTGCACTGCTTTCTTATGCTTTGAGGATGCTAGTAAATTGATTTGCGGCAATAAAATTGAATCAGGTTGAGACAATAAATTGTCTAATTTCGAGAGAAAATTGCGCAAATTTGATGGTTCCATGCCTGAAAATATACATTGATATCAAAAATATTGCAAAGCAAACCATACCAGGAACTCCTGATAAAGGCCCATGAGAATGGTCTTGTAATATTGTGTATATCGGACCCAAACTAAGATTGGCTACTAAAGAACTAGCTTGTTCAGACGTAAGAGTATCTATTTGTGCATCTGATTGAGCCTGTAATGTAAACTGTTTAATACAATAGAGTTTTAAAAATTCAGGAACCAAACTTGTAATCTTTCCAAACGGGTTTCCATAAACTCATGTAAACTTAAGCAAGTATACATAGAATACATGCAATTAAGTAAATAGACTGCCATATCTGTGGGAGGCAGCCTTGAGGCCTGCTCATTTACTGCTTTAAATAAAGGTTCCATTACGGTTCCTGCTATTTTCACCATGTCCGTTTCACGACCTAAAATCTTAATATGTAATGACAATATGGAAGTTTAGTAAAGAATTAAATAACCTTCACTCATGCTGGCTGTTGAAAGCATATCTCTTAATATAGCCAATAAATTTAAAATAGCATGGGTGGGACTTAGGTCTCTTGGAGGAGTCTCCACTCTGACCAATAAAGTGTTAACTTGTTTCTGGAGAGTTTCTATGAAAGTTCGTTCACTCTTTTGCAGCAGTGCCACGAAAGTCTCTTCCAATAGTCCTCCAGAAACAACTTTATTAATGCACTTCTTATAGAACCTTAAGAACCAAAGAAATAATCGTAACAGTCAGCATTTTTCCAACAACCTTTACCTAAGCATATTAACTATTGCATATAATGTGGCCGGTTGGGTGGGAACGTTTAAAATCTTCTCAACTCTAATACGTAATGGTTGACATACGCCTTCACAAATGTTGGCCAAAGCGTTGTTCAGAAGTTCTTCAAGGCCTGAAAATTCAGTTTTTTTAATTTTATCGGTCATAAATTAAGGCAAATACATACCACTTTGATTACAACTTTTGACTAACAATTTTAAATTTTGTTTTTCTACTGGAATAGCTCGGTTGATCCATACTAACATGTCAGTGACATAAATTTGTGGGTCGTGAGCTCTCATTTCTATTGGAGCCGGATTTCCTGAGGAGCCTAAAACGTTTTTATGGAATTAAAGTCAACTATTTAACCCTTCTATTACCTCCTTTAGTCAAAGCATTAAGAAATTCTCCAACTAAATAACTTCGTCTACACACACAGTACTCATCAATCACATATTTAAACAACACAATTCTCTCTTGAAGCCTCCTCATGGCTTCAGCCAAGATTTCTTGAAATTCAACGTTATCTATGTTTCTGCAGTGACTTAATGTCCATCTGTAAACGATTTCAAGGACTCCTGTAAATTACAAATATCAATTAAGGTTTTTTAATGATTATATCTAAATGTTACGTTCTTGATGTAAGGTCATTTGTTCCATAATATCCAAAGCTAAAGTTTGCATTCCAGCCTGCATAAGGACCGTGCAATTTGAATGAGTTTCATGGATCTTATCTAGAATTTTAAATGTTTCCAATGTAATAGGATTGTCTTTTCTATGAGGCTCTCCATAAAGCAATTTCAGGTCTTCTGGCTGCAATTCGAACTTCAGTAAGACAGCCTTAGTCAGGTCCTGTTGAAATTCAACCTTTGATTTCTCCTCCTGCGAGTTTCAAATATAATTAAGGGTATTTATATGAAATGCAGATTTAACACTTACTTGTAAAGCGCTAGTTTTTTGCAATAAATTTTTAGTTTGCGCTTTTGCGTTTCGAAGTTGCTGTGTCATTTCTAAAACGCTCTTATTCATGTCTGCAATATCGTTGTAAACTACTTCAAAGCTATCTTTAATAGCCTTAAATGAAGTTAAAAAATCCCTATTGATTTCTAAATTTCGCTTTTCAATTTGACTACGTAGATTCCTACGGGCTTGTAAGGTATTTTCTGTGTAAAAGCTGGATAGCTCACGTAGGGCTTCGATGGTGTCCTGATCGTTTTCCAGGCGGGATTCCAAGATTTTGTTGAGCCGTTTTGATAGTACATGCTGCTTAGTGGAATCACTCATTTCTTTATACGATTTACATAAATAATGTATACGTAAATAAAGATTTTGAGGTAAATTTAACCTAAAATAATTTATCTTCTTCTTCTACGTTTTTTTGGCTTTGCTATGAGGTAATTGCCAGAATCTAAAATAATCTTCTGGCATCAACTACAGAGCATGGTAAACAGAAATAAATTAAAGAATTTTGACACTATTACTTAACCTCAATAATTTTTCTGAACGATCTCACTGTATAAGTAACGATTTTTTTTTAATACTTTATTTATAAACATATGGTAACATAAACTTAAAATAACCTTAACGGAAACTCAATTAAAATGCAGCTGCTCGTCCATTCTTGTAAATTTTGGTCGTTCCCGGTGGATATATTGAATATTTAGATTTTTCCTCAGATTCAAGTAGCTCTAAAGCACATTTAATTATCTCTTGCAAGGCCTGGACCAGTTCACTTTTACTAAATGGCTGGTTAAGGGGAGGAACATGTACAAATAAAGTTCTTTTACGGTCTTGACTCAAGGAGTTGTAATATATAAATTCACACAAGTATCTANCATTATGCCACTCGAAAATTTCAAATTAAGTTAAGAAAGTCAATAGAAGTGAAAGTTACCAATAAGATTTAAGACAATCCCAATAATCATGAACAAATAGTCCAAGATGTAGTCCAAGCGATTGTTCATGGCCATATATAGTAAGCATACAGTTAAAATTAACAAGTAAGCATTGAGACCTATGGTCAACATGTTACAAATCCATGATATGTTGCTTAGGTTCAGAAATATTAAACCTACAATACAAAATTCTTTTAAAAATTTAGCGATTGCTCTTATTAAGGTATTCATTACCAAGAAAAAATTTCTATGATAATGCAAATATTTAGGTTTTTAACTGACAGAATGATTGTCATTAATTCATGATATGGTTACTATTTCTTTCAGAATCTTTCAATTCCAAGATGTCCAACGGGTATAGAATGCAGGGATCTTCCTGCATATTGTATCGACTGTGATTTAAATGAAACTTGCGTTTATGGACGCGAAATGACTAGTAAATGTCAAGCGAAAAATCACCTTAAGTGCTTTGTAAGTATGTGACCACCCGTAGAACGAATCAATTAATATTAAATTTTTATTTTAGGGGCAACAGGACTTTGAAAAAAGGTATATTTGCCGGTATTGTTATCAAACTGAACATTGGGAACATGACTGCGAGGTGAAGGCGACCTGTGAGTCTTCTGCTTCGCCCCAAAAGGACGTTTATATTACAAATTGTACAGTGAATAGTAATATATTATGTTTAGGCAAGTCGCCTTTCCTGTTGAACAAGCGAATCAAACGTTATTAACAATAGAGTCTTTCAGGCCATAGAACGTTCAAAAAAAGGTAAAATGCAATTGGACTGGGGGCTACAGATGGTCCACGGCGCTAGTGTTAAGCATAACATTGGGAGGTTTTGGAGCTGACCGATTTTATTTGGGGCACTGGCAGGAGGGCATCGGGAAGCTCTTCAGTTTTGGAGGCTTGGGCGTTTGGACCTTAATCGATGTCATTTTAATTTCCTTGCATTATTTAGGACCGGGCGATGGGTCCCTTTATTTATAGAAAAATTTAAATCAGGTCGTTCTTGTTACTGTTATGGCAATTTTGTGATTCATTGTTAAGTCTGACTAGTTTTTAAGCAATGATAAAAGCCGAAAGAAAATGTATTCAGAGAAACTTATTTAAATAACCACTCACACGGCTTCTAGTGGAAAACATGGAATTGAGTAAAAAATATAAAACTTCATATGGTTTCATCAATGTAATTATATTTAAATTAAAATTATCTTACTTAAATACTTTGTAATTTTTACAAAAAACAGTCCATTTTAAAGCAAAAAACAGCCTCGTACCCTGTTAATTTATATATTAAATTTTAGACAATTTTGAGCAACTTTTGGAATGACTTTGGTTATTCGTATATAAAAATATCTGATCTGAAGTTTTATATCGAAAAATTTATAATGGAAAAACGTATAAATATTAACCCTTGCAAAGTAGCTTTAAATATCTAACAAACCAATGATATTTCGTCATTCAGAACGTCATGTAGTTCCAAATCTTCACAATTTTCAACTTCAGATTTGTCAATCTAAAAAACAATAGTATCCAAAGTTTAAATTTAAAAATTATATTTATACTTACCACAACTAAACCTTCATTAGTACGATCTAAAAGCCTCAATTTTAATTGCATAAGCCCAGTGGGCACACGGTCAGTATTCTTGAGGCAAGTATAGTCGTCTAAAACTTCAATATTGACAGTTTTATAAATTTTTTTTGATACCCTGTAATTCCTATTATATTAATAAAAGGCACTTGACAGTCAACTTTGTATTTGTCAATATCGTTCTTTATGGCAATCGACTTTAAATTTCCCACAATTTTCTTTAAAATGGGTCTCTTGTTTAACTGAAATTTCATGTCGTATTTTGAATTTTCTTCAGGATGGAGATTCAATCTTTGATACAATTGAGGATCCTCATAATGTATACAAGTTAAGAGAAGATTCAAACTTTTCTCACTCGGAAGTCGATTTGCTGTAAAACACTACTTTCATTTAAAAACATCTTTAAAATATTGTATTACCTTTAATGCTATCAACGACATCTTTGGTTAAAGTGTTTTCAATTAAATTAGACGCTTTATAATGCATCATCCATAAATATAATAGAATTTGTACTAAAGTGCCAGGATCCTTATCAAATTCCCCAAATTTTCGTCTCAACTCCACTTGAGGCACAATTACGTTCTCAATGTCCTCCCTTGATAATTTATGGTTTAAGTTACTTAGTGACCAAAGGAACGTTTTAATGTCTTTGCCACGAGGATGTTCTGTTAAATAGGAATCTCTGGCCTTGTATGGCATTGACTTTAATTGTTCAAGACATTTTGTAGTAAATTCTCTTATAACATCTTCATTAAAATATAAATAGTCAGCATACAGAGCTAATATATGGCTTAGAGCACTAAAAGTGTAATTTTCCAAAGTCCTATTGAAGAACATAGTGCAAGAAATTGTACTTAAAATATCGTCGTCTTGACAACGGTTGTGTCTCAATGTCTTAACGAAAGTGACGAATATTGCAGGATCGGAAAGAATTGAAAGATTGTCATTTATGTACGACTTAATCTTGTTTAATAAAAGCAAATTGGCAATTTTGGTACCAGTCTTAAACGTGGAATTGCATATAATACACAAATCCTCTTTGGTTAAATCTTGTATATAATTCTCAGAGAACAGTTTCAGGCAGTTTCTTAGCATTTTTGGTGCTTCTGGACTTTTTTTTAACAATCCAATGTAAAAAATAATAGGCACCAATTGATCTTTGGCCAATTCAAGTCTCTGATTCATCAACTTTTCCAAGGCCAAGTGGAAATATTGAATTTGATTAATTTTATGTCCATAAGCCCTCACAAAAGCATTTAAAAGGTTCAAATTCTCCTCAATACTGAATTCTTCAACTCGATTACAACAGCTCCTATCAACTATATGAAGGAACTGATTAAATTCATGCTTTGTATGTACAAATTTCCTATTATCTAGTGCAGTTAATATACTGGACATTAGAGTGGCATCGTAATTAACTATTTCTAAAGCTAAAGATTTCAATAATACATTCAAATCGACATCTGAACACTCTTTCGGGACCGTTGTAGCCCCTAAATATAACAAAAACCGACCGGTAAGGGTGTCTTCAGTCAATGGTTGCACTCTATCTCCAGTTAAGGTCTTTGCCAAATTCTTAGCATTTGTATGTAAAAGTTTCCACTTGGAAGGATACTTATTAAACAGTCTTACCACGTAAAACATATTTATTAGGTGGTGTTTTAACACTTGTTAGTTTTATCATTATTTAAACATCGTTACGAAATTTTATTAGGTTAACTGATAAGGTGTAAAATACTATTTTTTAGCCTTTATTAATCCATAGAAATGAAGTGAAAAGAACATATCCATTTAATGTGATATGACGTTTTGCTTAAATTGTTAGAAGAAGAATTTGCCTAACCTTACACATTTGACACTGTATTAACAAATTTCTTAACAATAAAATACACGTCAGATATTCTGACTGAAATAACAACTAGTTTTTAAAATACTGGATGTAATTTTCTTCAAAATGAACAGTTTATCCAGACAAGAAATAAATTTACGAAGATTACTAGCCAAATGTGAATTGATGTGTAAAAACCAAAAAGATGACGAACGGTTTGAAAAATACATTAATACGCTTGAAGATATGATACAACATGTTAAAAGGGGCTCAATGTAAGTAGACTATCATATTGACACTTTTACTCTTGAACGTATATCTTTATAGGACTTCAATAGAAGCAATTAAAAATTACCAAAAAAGAGTTTCAAATATTAGACAAACTTTAGGCATTAAAACGATAAGTAAATATGAAGAATTTAACGATCCAGTTGCTATGCGTGAAGATTTACTTGGTAAGAGTTTTGAAGATAATGTTTTTGTTTTTCATAAGCATCGATTTCAGGCTTAAGACATAGAAACGTTAATCAAACGAATGCCGAAGTGGCTGACTTTGATCAAGTATTGAAGTACCAAGAGGGTTTACAAAATAAAATTGCAGAAGAAATGCTTCAATTCACAAAAAGTCTAAAAGAACAATCAGAAGTGGCCAATAGGATAATTAAAAAAGACACGGAGGTGAGTGTTTTAAATCACTTCTTCCAATTTTTCACTAAAATAAAATATACGATATGGAAAAACTAATATTTTTGGCTCTCTACATCTGATTTGATATTTCTAGAATATTTTTTTTTGTTGGGGTAAAATCAAATATAAAGAGTATTGCTGCAGTGAGCGTTCAAAATCTTAACAAAAATAATGAAAACATTTTATGATATGTGCAAGTAAAACCGTGACAACTATTTACACTTCATTTTTGAGACAAATAACTTAAAAGGATGGTTCAAGTTAATTAAATTTAAGTGATGCCTTTAACTAATGTATCTACATTCTTATTGAAATACAACCTTAACATGACTAAATTGATTTAGGTAGCAAGTAATTCAACTAGGATTTCAGAGCAGAATTTTTCAAAGCTAATGGTTGAATCGAACAAACTAGACGAGCATTCGAAAAAAGCCTGGAAATGTTGGATGTGGGTGATGCTTGTCGTTGTATTAATGGTTTTTATAAGTGAGTGATAATTTAATTGTAAAAATAACATATTTTTAAATTCATTTATTTTAGATATGGTTTTGTTCATGAAAGTTGTGAAGAAAGATTAGTTGGAGTTTAATATAAATTGCTAGGGCAATCATGACAAAAGGGTGTGCGTTTATGTATTATTATTTATTTAGAAACAACTGTTGTAATTTATGAATAAACCCCTAAAGCTGCAGTTAAATTTAAATCTGTCTTATTTTTACTAAAATACCTGTTAAAATCTAAATTCAACAGAAGCTGTAACAAATGGCCTCCTTTTACTTTCTCATGTAAACTATATAAAACAAATAATAAACTTTCTATTGTAATATCAGCACTCTTTTGTAGAGTCTCCAACGCTTCCAACTCAATTTCGTTAGGATCGTTACTCCACATGCTTGCAGACAGACAAAATTTGTCACACAATTCCAACAACTTTATAATAACATTGTAAACCTATAATGAAAATTCAAATAACATTCCCATTAATATTTTACGTTAAAATATAATTACTTTGTTTGGAACGTTATGCTGGAGGGCAGGCATTTGATACAATCGATGTTTGCTTGTACTCTCCTGGGCCTCGTCTGGCGTCAAAACGAAAGTTTTAGTTAAAAGATTGGTAACAAATTCATGATGAATCTTGATAACGTCTTCAAACTCGTTGGCCTTTTCAACTGCCTTTAATAGAATGCTAAATTGGGCCTCAATTATGTTTACTTGTATGTAATATTGCAAGTTATTCACTAAAAACATTAGATTTTGCCTCAAAGTCCATATTCGTTTGTCACTGTAAGAAAATGACTTAAAATTTATTTTTTAAATCCATTAACTGTAAATTACATTCTTTGTTTACTCAAAGTATGACTGGACCACAATTTGAAGAGATTGATTTGTGTCCTTTTAAGCCTCATAAGAAAATTGAATAGTTTATTGTAAAATTTTATTACTTCTGGATGGAAAACTATATGCAAGGGCCATTCAATTTCAAAATTTAATTGCAAGTTCTCCCATGGGTCTTCTGGAAGTTCTAAAATAAAAAAGTAAAAAGAGTTTTATTTCAACAAAAAGACGCTAACTTGACATTTCAGTTTTGGTTGAGGTCAGCTCAAATCTCATATAGCTTTGATCGTTTTCTCCATAAATTTTCCGGGCAGTTTCTTGAAAAAGCATATTTAACTGCTGCATCACTAATTCGGAGTTGTAATTTTTCACGTTCTTGGCAGCTACTGCTAGGAATTGTTGAAATAATTCTCCCCGACCCAATGCATAGTACTCTCTTATAAGCTTCAAATGCATTATTAAATTGCCTTCATCCAACATTACTGACCATAAATACTTTAAATAAGAAAAAGCTACTTTAATACTGAATTATACAACTGTGCTGTTCACCTTTGTCAATTTGACTCTGCATTCTTCAATGATCCTTTTAAATTCTACACCATTGAATGGTTCATCTTCCAGGCAACGAATTTTGTTATAATATTCTAAATGTTTGTCTTCCCATACATCTCTAGTGAACGTTGTTTTGTAATTTAATGTATTTTCAAGCTGTTTTGGATCGTTTCTGACAATCCAGACTATTCGGCCCATAAATAGGATACTTTCAGCTGTGTCTTCAGTTATGAATGTTGGTACTAAGTCCCAATTAATATAGAATTTTCTTACTGGTGGAGGACGTTTGATTTTTGACTTTTTCTTCAAATTCAATAAAGATGTTCATAAAGGAAAGTAACGTTTTAGAACTTACTGAATATGCGGAAGCATTTTCAATCAATTGTTCTGGATATAAAAAGTTTTCATCAGCCGCTTTGCCATCACATATGAAAAATTCATTGTAATTATCTAGCAAATTACCATAGACGATCCAATTACATAAATGCTGATAAAACACCTTATTTAAAGCTCTAATAATTCTGAAAATTTGAAATTATTAATTGATATTATTATAATAAATACACGTACGTATTAGTAGCTTTTTCAATCTGTGCAATGCCACAATTAATATGTTTATGTAATCCACTTATTAACAAACACCCATGTAAATTTTCCACTTGAATTTTTCGGATAATGGTCTTTAAAAGGCCAAATAAACCTCTAAATTTTTCTACAGAACTTAAAATAAATGTTAAAGACAACTGAGGGAATTCCAAAAATTTATTTTCCAATTCAATTATTTCCTTCCGATAGTCCTCCAAGACTTCATCTACGCCATTACATAAAGCTCTCAAATACAATCCACTTTTAAACTTGTTTGAGCCTGGTTCACTTGAATAATTCTGATTTTGAACCTCATCTAGGAATGAATTGATTTTATGATAATCCATTCCTATTTGAATAATCATGTGTAAAAGTTTCGTTTCTCCTGGATGTAGGAATTCTGGCATTTCAAACAAGTGGGTCCACTGCAAGCAAATCAGTTTTTTACCTTTCTTATAAATAAAACTTTTAATTGCTTGACTTACATCTCCATCATCCATTATAACGGCGTTACCTGGATTGTGCCATAAATTAAAAAGCAATTCATGAATCATTCTGAAGAAATTTGTTTTATAAAATTCAATTCAAATTTTTGATTACATAGAAACTTTTTGGTTAATGTTAGTTTGGTCTTCTTTTCTTGACTATCTTCTTTCTTTTTTATTGGCATTTACTCATGAATCCGTTATAAGTGTTGGTTTACACTAATTCACACATGCAGATCAACTATAGCACGACAAAATATTCTTAAACAGACATGTATGTATTTATTACAAAAAACATAAAACTCATGTTTTTAACTTTTCCGACTCAACAGTAATTTTCGGTAATTGAACATGTGCAATAAAAAACTTTTTTCGAAAATCACATTTTTTTAGGGCCTTATTCATAGTCACGCCTTAAGTATACCTCGGCACTCAAGCATTCCTTGAGTATGCATTTGTGGTTTCTTGGGCGAGTTCGGCATTGACATCTTGGAGCCTCCGCGATGTATTCTACTTGTCGCTCACGTGATGACAAATCCTATAAGATGTTACTGATGATGTGAGCAACAAGTAGAAAACCGAGTAGAAAACATCGCGGAGGCTCCAAGATGTCAATGCCGAACTCGTTTATAATCGTTACTCGCCACACAAGGGAGACTTAAGGTCTATTAATTATAGGTATTGACAGTACGAGTATCAAGGAATCCTTGATTGAGGCGTCCTTAAATGTTCCTTCGAGGTGCGATTATGAATACCACCCTTAATGAAAAAAAATGTTTTCTTTATTTTTATTTATTTATTAATAATATCAAAAGGGAAATTAAAACTATTTAAAATTCAAGAACTAAGAAAATGTGGTTTTCGATAGAAATTTCTTTTAATGTTCAATGGTTCTATTACCAAAAATTACTGTAGGGTCCAATGAATAAAAAGACTTAGGAAGGAGTATTTTAGTATAATTGTGTAACGAAAGTCTGCTATCTTGGCAAACCTAATTTTTGACAACTGATGGCGACTTTCGTTACCCATTTACAGCACAGTAGGAATACGAAACACTCCTTCCTAAGTCTTTTTATTCATTGGTAGGGCAGTGTTGCCAAAATCTGTCAAAAAATTGCCAAAAGACAAAGATAAACATATGCAATTATCGATGTTGGAAAGAGAAAGACGATCGCCATCTAGTCACACTGTGGTAGGGTCCATGATCTAAATATAAAAGTCTGTAAGTAAGCGAACCAAAATTCGTCCTATTTGCGCATGACGTCATTCACAGAACAAATTCAAAACAAGGCATATCTGGAACCACGGTGTTATGGTTTCTGCTCATCTTTTTTGATTTTATATACTTTTCGCTATTGCCTATTAATAAATTTATTATTTTTCTTTTAATGTAGTTATTTTTATTTACGTTTATGTATTATAACTTCACTTTACTGCTTTGCTCCGTAAGTGACGTCACTATGACCTGCGCAATGACAGACCATTATATTTAGATCATGGTAGGGTCGAAAATACCTCTCGTCTTCTAAAAATTATTGTATGATGACTTGAAGCTAACCTACCGTAGACGTCTAATATTAATGAAAATTGTAAATTGGTAACATTAAAAATAGAAGTACTAGAGGTCTTTCATTTTCATTCAAAAACAACTAGAAAGTAAAAAAATTGGCTAAAAACTTGAGGAAAAAATGATCGAACATTACTTTAAAAAAGGTTTATTCAAAAAGCAGTCAATATTTAAATTTGTGACAGGCATGGCAGGTTTAGACAGAATATTTGCGATTCGAATCGCAGACTGAAGTTAAATTCCAGTAAAATAGAAGAGGTGATGGAGAACAAGGAAATCAAGAAATATTTATATGAAATGATTGAATGATATGAATTTGAAAATGCAAACTGAATACATTTTCGTATTATAATTGAATTAGGATAATCTATTCATTCCATGTCAAATCGACCACGTTTGAACCCGGCCCATTTTGATTTGGCTGAAATTTTAATGTGATAGTACCCTGCTAAATACCTTTTTGAGATTTTTTTGCTCAACGGGAAAAGTTATGCCTTCTTCAAAAAACGATGTTTTTCTTCAAACGGTCTTAAGTCTTCAACAAATTAACCAAATGAGACGATTTTTTACATTGTTCGCTTTTAACACACACTTTTTTTGTAAATTTACAAAAAAAATACGAACAAAATATTAAAAGTCGTCTTCTATCAAATTTTTGAATTTTTCAGAAAAAAACAGAAATTCTTCAAAGTTCGCCATTTTCAATTTTTGTTTTTTTTTTTAATTTTCATTTACTTTGTATTAAATGCCACAAATTCCAAAATGGGGAAATTTTTTTTTCTACTTTTTTTTTATACTTGTATGTGAGGTAAGTAACACAAGCTACTTTCAAAACAGTCGGCCACATTGTCGCAGACTATAATGCGTGATGTAGTGGGAGCTTAATACAGAATAGTTCGACAGTTGTTAGATTTAAAAAGAAGCAAACTGTCAGTATCCTGATTATTAGTGTCGTTTTATTTTTCCGGAATATAGTTTTTCATATAGTTTTAAAAACTAACAGGAAACTAATAATACATTTATAATAAAAAATTAATTCAATGTAAAAATCAAACGGCAAGTTATCTTTTACATAAATTTTCGTCAATTGTAATACATTTCGTCCCATTTTTACTCGCCAAAAAGG
>JABRWK010000008.1:1878331-1932892 GCA_013372445.1 Hypothenemus hampei | reverse complement strand
TTCCTGCTGAGGCGAACATTTTATAGAAAAAAAAACCACAATTAATTGACAGTTTTCGTCAAAGTCAAAATTTTAAAATGTATAACGTATCTTCATTGCGTTTTCATTTAAATGCTTTACAAATCAACTTGTTAATTTCCGCCATTTCTAGTTTATTATTTTTCACGGGATGGTGGGTCATAGCTGATGTGGATGTATACAGAATAATTTTGAAAAACAAGACTTATTATGTTCCGGGTATTATTTCTACATTTGCGTTTCTGTTCACCAATATAGTGCCAGCCCATTATTTTTACGACAGTTTTACGTATCGACATGGATGTTTTACACCTGCAGTAGCCCGCACTTACTTGCTTATGTGGCTAATGATCAGTTTTGGATGTCTAATAGGGTCTTTCTATATTTTAATAAACGATTTTATATTGGATCAAGACAAACAACAATGGCCAGGATATGGAATTTGTTTACAAAATTGTTTTATTTTTACTGCCAATATGTTGCTCAGATTTGGAAAGAAACATGATCCCTTTTATTGACTTTTGATGTGTTTTCTTTTCTAGAAATAATCCATATTCAATTCTATTAAGTGTGGTTCTCTTTGGTTTTTCTCATTTAAAATACATTTTAAACGGGTTCTCGAAAATAAGTTTTTATAAAGAAATCTCTACAACTTAATAATACAGCATGAAGCACCACTGAATTTCGGACGAAGGAGTTAACAGCAAAGTAGTGAACACCTTAAGTAGCCCAAGAGGCCTGTAAATCTTACATCTCTTTTTTTGTTTTTCTGCGAGATTTGTGGGAGATAACAATTATGAAAATTAACGGTTGAATTTTGGCGAATGAACTTTTTTTGCTGCGCATTCTATTGTATGTTTCCATAAAAAAAAGCATTAACGTCCACGGCCTTTTTGTTAAAACCATTAGAAAGATAAAAATATTATCATATCCTCCATATACAGGTCCATCATGCACCAGTAACTGAACGTTCTCACACATAACAGAATTATTTTAAATCTCATTACTATCGCACGCAATACATACCATCCTAATAACAAACCTCTGGGCCATTTAGGAGAGGATGCGGCAACGTTGCATCGTCGGCCGACTTGATCGTTTTCCGTTGGAACAATCGCCGGGCCCGGCTGTTGTTCCCGCGGACTCGAGATGGGCTTTCATCTTCGCCAGCCGACTTTGGAAGAGAAAAACTCTTTCATCCTCGTCTCTCTTCTCTTCTCTTGGGCACAACGTAATACCCCATCTACTACAACATATCAGTTATTTGCCGGTTTCTTTTGTGCGAATGCGCTACTCCTGGCTGGACTGTTTCTCGTGTAATATTAATACTTGTATATGTGTGTGTGTGTAGAGCGGCCGGATGCCATTACCTTACAAGGCGAAAGTGGGAACGTACCTCGTTGCATTTAAATTGACCGAAAAAAAAGTTACACGGCGAATGAAGGAAAAAAAAGCGTTTTTGAATATCTTTCTTTAATGACGTCTCGTCTTTATTCGTTTCGCGCTAAGAAATCAAATAACTGTCAATTTATTTGTCACTTAAATTGTCACATTCAAGCAGATGTTAATGGATTTTAATAAATAGCCTGAAATGTTTTTTTCGTCCTTTCCCTTCTGTATATTTTTAAAAGAAAAGACCTAAAATACAAAAATATCTTATTTTTTTCATTAAATACATACTCGCGTTTTGTTCTCGTGCTGTCAAACATCGCTATGCCCTGTCATCAACGTTGTTAGAACTAATATTCATTTGTTTTCATTGAGACAAGCGGGAAAATACATATTTAAAATTTATAAAAACATGTTGGTTTCTAGGCGAGGAGCTTTCTTGAATACGTTGAAAAACCTTAAATAAAGGCCATGTTTACGTCCTATTCCCAGTATTAGCAACCCCATTTTGTAGATTGTAAATATTTTATGGTCAACACTAAAAGAAACCCATTATTCTTCGACGTTTTAAATGTGAAATAGAGAGAAAAAGAACATAACTACCATTCGAACATAAAATGATTTATGTTCAAACATAAATAATGTTTGTAAAACGGTTATTTAACTATAAAGACGTAACCATTAATAATCAATACCTAGTAATAAACATCGAAGATCAGTTAGATGAGAGATTTTCGATTCGTAATATAATGGTATAACTTCGTTGTCATATAGTTGCATATACGTTATCAAATGAGCTGCTGCCGTTCGGGTCGTAAAAGCCGCTTTTCCATTATTATTATATGTAAAAAGGCGTGGCGGGAAGGCCGCCATATAGAATTCGTGCCAAGTTTCTTCATTAACTTTAATTTTATGCGTTTCGTACACCTTAATTTTATCAAGTCGCCACATGGAAGTCTGTTTTAGTTTATTGCGACGAACACGCAAAATATACCTACTCTTCTCGTTAATCGGCAGTGTGGCTTTTAATAAGCCTGGTTTTAAGCTTATATTAAATACATTTTTATTATTATCTAAAGCGATGCGTGAATGACGAGAAAAATATACAGGATTTTCGTCAAGTAACTGACTGATAAACAGTAATGTTACCAGCCCAATCAACAGACCTAACTCTCTTGATAATTGACAGTGTTAAAATAAGATTTTATGACGTCATCGCATGTCAAATGCATACATAGGAGATTCGTGACTCAAAGAAAACACTGTACAACTAATCTTCCTGCTGATAGATATGGATCAGGAATGCGTTGTGTTGTTCCAATAAAATATTATTATGATAATTATCGCTAATCCTAAGCCAACAGAATTCGACTTTTATATTGGCAATAATGTCAAAACGCACTCTGTATATAGGTATCTGTATTTCAAGTAACACAAAAATGGAGTAGAAACAACATTTTTCATTTGGTTCGGTTCAAAGTACATCAATGAAAAAGAGATTAATCGTTAGAAAATTGAAACATTAATGATAATTTACGTTGTTATTATTAAAACGCGTTACCGAACCGAAATAATTTTATTGTGCATTAAAGTGGCCATAAATCGGACCGAGATTTTATGGATTTCTCGACGAGATACCGATACGAACTCGTTAAAAACCGAATCTGATGATGGAGAAGAGATTCTATTAAATTTGTTTTTATCAAGTAGCCCAATTGAAACAATTGAATCACTGAATTAAGCTCTGAGTGGGCCATGTGTTCAATTGTCAACTGTCAGTGAACAACTAATTTATTTTTCGATTTTTATTTTCCTTCAATAAAACCAATACAAGCCATCTTTTTCATTCTTTATAAGGAAATTAATAAAAATACAACTTGGGGGGTTGCTCGTTCCTTTTCAGTCTCGTAGCGGCCTTGGATCGGCCATATTCGCGTCACTTCGAAAAATTTCCGAATGGGTGCTCCGTGGTGCCAAATTGCACGTTAAATCTTTAAAAATATAAAATTCTAAGTGCCATCTCATTAGAGGTGCACTAAAAAAGTTAATTGTAATGTTATTTGTTAAAATCGAGCGTTGTTTTCAGTTAGAGTTGTGTTTGAATGTTTCTTGAAATATATTCAAGGAAAGATTGGCGTTAACGTTGGCAACAGTGTACAGAGTTCGTTGTTTGGAAAACTGTGCCTTGTGGCTGGTGGCTGCCGCCGTGAATAGAATGTCCGAGCGAAGAAGAGTGTCGTGCCAATAAAACAGCACAGGGATAATATTTTTCTTATTTTTCCAGTGTCTTTTTCGGTTTAGTGTCTTGTGCGATAACTCACGCGGCCAGTATGTGTATTAACCAGTGAATTTTCAGTGTTTCCAGTGAGGGTTTCAGTGTTCAAAGTGTACGGAAACAACGGAAAATTCCTTCATTTAGAGTGTGATATTGCAATAATATCGATTCGGAGTATTCGTTAAGGATCTTTCAAATCATTCAAACAAGAGGAAACCAATCGGTAAGGTCCTAAAACACTCCAAATAAAAACGGTTTCCCTCTTTCAATACACAACATATAAGTTTATAGTTGTCTCGCTTTCACACGTTGCATACGCCATGTCACTCTCTTTGTCTTTCTGCCGCAGTCAGAAATGTCGGGCCCCCAGGTCGTTTGTCTCTTTCGAATCTATCTAAACTCCGCTACAGTTTTCTCTCTCACTCACACGCAGAAAAATGCTTACGTTTATAATTCCAAGGAAGCCATCTTGTGAATGTCCCTTGACAGATTGCAATTGATGCCCGTTTATTTTTTTTTTCATGTTTATCTAATAGGAAACCATGGATACTACAAACTCCAAACTTATGGCTAATCGCCTCTCGAAGCCTACTCGATTAATTGATAAAGGGTTTGTTGCCCATAGGAGATTAACTACCCTTCTCTCAATATCTTTCTCCATCCCTTGAACAAAGGGCTTTAAAGAAACTGTCAAGGGGTGCTAAAACGAGCCTTGCCAATGTTTTATTGCTTGTACCCCAAATTATGATGGTATGCTATATGGAATATTCTTAGAATTTTTCTCAATTAGTCAAGGGGGAGTTTTTTCGTTATAGTCCCGCAGTGCAAAATCTGGTTGGTAACGAGACATCTTGTCTTTATTGCCTGCACAAATACGACAGGACACAGCATAATAAAAAATAGCGGTTTATGCAAGAATAAACATTAACAATTAACATTGAATTTTTGAAAAATTATTGTTGCGTAACGGAGGGAGAATATCCCGCCTGAAAAATGACAAACGCCTTTTTTTCTCTAGCGACTGTATCTTGAAAGTCATTTCGTTAACAAATCAAGAATGTCCACTTCTCCCCTTCGTTTCTGACACCGCAAAACGACCACTGGCAACCCTTTATTGATGAAATCACCTTATCTTTGAAGGGGGAGGATCAAGTTAATTCCTTCCTATTAAATGTCACTTGTCAATAAATCATGCTTGATTGATTTTCTCTTATTCCATGTTTTAAAAATTTAATAGACTGATCAGTTAAGTGTAATGGTCAGTTTCACGTAGAAATTCTTTTCAGAAAGGCACAATCCATTAGCGTTCGTCGAATGTTAATTATAATTGCTACTCTATCCGAACACCCAGGGTCCAAAAAAGTGAATGATTTACAATCGGTGTCCTGTTCGGATTTTTACCTGCCTGCCCCTTGGGGCATTTTAATACTCATTAGACTGGCCCCTTGACAGCTGCATTTTTGCGCACGAAGGTTTTTGTCTTATGGGTGGAGTTATTGTCAGACAGTTATACTAGATATGTGGTTACGTTTCTGTCATTAACTGTGTAGTGTATCCAGTCTGACAGTTGTTCGTCTATTTTCAAGCGTCCCACTAAATTTTTATTAAACATGTAAATTTAATGACGTCACGTAATTGTCGTAAAATAATGACATGTTAAACAGGCGTAAATAGTCAATAACAATAATAATGAAAACTAGCCGCGCGCTCAAAGAGCTTTCAAAATAATAATTAATTGTTTAATGCTGCACAAGTAATTGCTATGATGAATATAAGCCTGGGCCATTACAAAACAACATTTTTCTCGTTCTCTATTTCTCCCGCCAGTTTTCAAATGTTAATTCTCTTTAAACATTTTAACTTGGCCGAAACGATGCTATTTCATATGACGTATAGATGTGATGTCATGACATTAACGGTGACGTTTGGTTGTTGAAAGTGAACATAACCTTATTTTAAAAAAAATCGTTTTACATGCACGGGTTTAATTCATTGAGCGTAAAGCAAACCTTCTTTTTCCTTTTATCTCTCTCACTTGTCTCGTTTTGTCCTTGTTTAACGCATTTCCGGCACGATAACGTCGACTCTTTTCAAGGACTATTACGCGTCCAGAAAACGTCGGGCATTCGCAGATTGCCACGGCCTGCTTGTTCTTTGTGTGCCCCCGCCTGTCTTTCTCTCTCTTTTTGTGAGCGTATGTATGTATGTGTGTGTATGTGTGTGTGAAAAATCGATGTAAAGTGGGACCGAAACCATCCGAATATTTTATCGGGATTTAAAGACTTAATCGTTCTGTCAATTTAATTTAATGAGATTTATTTTCCCGCTCATTTTTCCCTTTTTTTAAGCAATTGTTTTTTATGTCAGTTCTTTGACAGTTTTACAGTTGTATTATATATTATGTAATATATATTTTATTATATATGTATTCAATTTTAAAATAAATAATATCGAAAAGCAATAATTATATACATCGTTTGTCACTTCACTTTTACGACATTTACATTAGGGCTTAATTTAAGACGACGTTGCCAAAGTATGGAAAAAAAATCGTGACGAAAAAATGTAGTAGGTACTATTTAATTGATTTGACAAACGTGAAAGAATAGCAAAAATTAGCAATTGTGTGTGGTGGGTACACACTAATTAAAATGACAAATAACCAACGTATGTTACCGTCAAGCCGCCTTTGTGCCATTTATTTTTAATAATAATAATCGCAAAAAGAACATAAATTTAAATGATTATTGTTATTAGTTCTCTGGCCCGTTAAACCTGTTCGCACGGTGGAACAGGCTCACGGTTGCGCGCAATTAACCTGTCATCTTCGTTTAATAAATTTAACATCAAACTATATACAGCGTCGCCCAAGAAATCAATTAATAAAGACCCTACTTAAATTTCACTTGTTAACTATTATTTCTTTTGTTTCAGGCGAGGCACGTTAGCACAGTGAAAGAGAGAGTAAGTATGTTTCTGTTTTTGTTTTTTTAATTCGTACATAGTATGTAAGTTGTTTTATTTGGCTCCAAAGCGTAGCAGCAGGAGCAGATTTGTAAGAGCTTAATTTATATGGTGTCAAACGGCGGCGTTCCGGACGTGGCGGTGATGTTTTATTTATCGTATCCATGCTTGGTCGGTGGTGGCAACTCGAGGGGGAGAGAGTGGAAATGGGCGGCAGCAGGGGCACATTCACAGTCTATCGTGCTAAATTAAATAACGGTTGGCTACCCCTAAGGGGGAAAAAGTCTCGGTACAAAAGAGCACTTTTATAATAATAAGCGATTGCCTCCTTGTAGCGCAGCGACGACGGTAGAAAAATAAGAGATTATAGTATTACCGAGGGTTGAAATGGGATTTTTTCCGTTTGGAAACAAGAGAAAGAGGGAAAAAGAAGGTGAAAGATGAATTTTGTATATGTTAAAATTGGTATTTATCTATACGAATGTCGAAAAAATAAAATATTTAGAATTTTCGAATGCCATGGCCTGAAAGTATTGCATGTTTGTGTGGTTTTTTCAGTCTGATACTTTTTGAATCGTCCCTGTAAATGCTTCATTCAAATTCCCGTTTCGTAAACACGTCGAATAAAAGCGTTTCAAGGAGTTTATTTCCCGGTTGACGCTTTTATTATTCGCAATTTTGCCGGCGTCATTTTAGACGTTCCATTTCCCTCCATTTTTTTATTTTTTCACTCTCCAACCCTCTTTTTGGTTGCGATCGCGAAACGGAAAAACTTGAACGCCTTGCTTCGTGTCAATATGGTGCTTTTATCGTATTCAGAACAGCGTCTTCTACTACTTCTTTTTAACATTCGGTGGCCTCTTTTTTTGTAGACCCTTTATTGCAAATCAATTTTTCGATATTCAATTACAAGTCTGAACTACTCGATATTGAGACGATATGTAAATCTATCGTCTTTAAGGATGTCCGCAATCATTTCAGACGAAACGTAATATCTACATATGTTCTTTTCATGTAATATTTAGCCTGTTGCATTTTAATTGTTTTTTTCCTTTTTCTGCTGTAATACTAGTTATTAGAATGCAAATTAACATAACTCTCGTATGTACGTGTAGGTTGGACTTATGGGCGTACTATTATACCTAATTAGTCGGTAGTGAGTGTATGTATAATGTCCGCTCGAATAATAAAATCATTATTAACCCTGTACTCGAATATTATGAATTATGTTATAATCATTAGCTCGAAAGAACGGCTTACAAGTTTTAATTCCTCATAAGGTAAACGATCATAACGATCATCATGATTTTTAAGTAACGAGGTAGCTCTCTTAACGATCAAACGAACCGGGCTTGTTATGGTTTGGTGAATGGCCGTCGTTTCGACCCGATTTGGCATTAGGTGAGATGACTTTTTTCATATTTCTGCATAGCAATAGTATGAAAAGTTACGTTTATGGAATTGAAATATTACATTACCATTAAGTTGCATATTTATATTATTTTTAATTCATATACATATAGTGTAATAAAGCTATGATTGGCATGTGGCCGTTAAATTGACCGGATTTGGTATCGCGTGTCGTTTGCAAAATTCAAAAAGTTTTTGCTATGTATGTATATATGTAACTTTCAGTAGCAAAATTAATCAAGTGATTCCACAGTAATTGACTGACATAGTTACTGAACGAATTTCTGGAAATATCTGACCAAATTGAATGCCGAATAATATGTTAAACTAATGAACGGCAACCATGACGTTGGTCGCACAGCTGTCTTTACCATGTTGCTGTTGAAGCAGCCGTCATCCATACGGAATGATTTGATGACGTGTGTCAAACGAGATTGTTTCATGGACGAATGTTACGCGAACCGGATTTGGTGTCGTGCGTCTCCGATTAATATCAACTTGAAAGCGCATTCCCCCTGTATATTTCGATGAATAAAACGTTTGTTAATCGGTCCTAATTGGTTTTGGCCTGGCAAACGTTCCGTCGCCTAATAATAATTTATGTAGTCGGTGCGAAGTGAACGTTTAAACAACGGACACCCTGGTCATTGTTCCTGAATGTTTGAATAACATTTAAATATTGTAGGTTCGTAACATTTTTCAACGACTCTTGTTTGTGTTCGCTTGGAACGCGAGAGAGAGAAGACAACCGTGTGTTTGTTCTCCTAAAAAATCTAAAATTAGACTCGCATCCTTGTTTTTCCAATCAATTAGGCTTAAATCTGTAAAGCGTGGAGGCTCATAGGAAGATCATGAAATTAAAAAGGCTTTTCGTATTATGAAATCTAACGCTTCTCCCCTTATATAGTAGCAACCCGTAAGTCATATATATTATTTTATAATTCTATAGTTCCATTAGTAGTAAATAATTAGTTACAAAGTGGTTTTCGTTGAATGGTGGGCAATAAAATTGCAATTAGATATCGTTAAGGCTATTGAAAGTCACTCTCTTGTTCTGGACGATAAATCACAACAACTGTTATCAGACCTATTAACTCAGTGGGCTTTACCTGAGAGCGAAAAGCGGTAGCGCTCACGTGGAACAGCAGACATTTCAAAGGAAAAAAAGGCAATTATGAGAAGAGTTTTTAATGGTAAATGCCTGAAGAACAAACCACGGTGTTTGTTCTAAAAGCTTAAACAACAATGGCTGCCTTATTTGGTATGTGTGTTGTGTGTGTATGTGTATGTGTGGGTATCTCGAAAAGAACTTTTTTATTTTCTAAAAGTTTATTTGAAAGTCAAACATCATTTGGAAGCTTTTTCCTTTTTTTATGGCGTAATCCCTTTTCGATTCGTCCATCGAGCGACTACCACCATATCGGCTGTTTAGGGGACGATGTGAATTAAGAACACAAAGGGACCCGGGACCCAGATATAGGGGAAAAAGAGTCTTGTATGTAAGTTAAAATGTATTTCCGCTCCAATGGGTGTGCTCCCTGGTAAAGCGTTTTTGTAAATGGTAATTGGAACGTAGGAAGCGACGTAATAATGTTCTCATTAACTCGTCTCTAAACCTGTGCTATAGGGTGGATTAAATATAATTTTACACACATAATTGATATATCTATGAACTGTAGAGTTCAAATTAAAATTTTCTTAGTGCACCTAGTTTAAAATTGATCTTCGAGACAGAAACATAGTTCTGGTCGATTTATAACAGTTAGAGACACAATATTTTTTCTGCGTCAATTTCATTAAATGTTTCTTAGATGTACTCACTACAGTACAATTTGGCCACTAAGTTTTATACAACACTGAAAAAATTAATTCATTGATAATGGAATAATCCATTTCAGAATTTGAAGAATTAATTGATTTGCCTGCATTGAAAGCATTTTTATACTTTCTCTGAAGTGTAGCCCTATTCCAAAATCTACTCTAATTGAGGCAACCCTAAGGCGATTACGGGTCAGCATCACGAACAAACAAACCTACCGAAAAGTTCATTCAATATACTACTGCCTAACCCTATGTTAATCAAATTATTGAAGGTCTGCTTAAGTCATAGGAAATGAAATTTTACAACATTCATTTTACACTTCTGTGCGATTATTACGCTGTTATAGACCCAATAGAGATTCCAATGACACAGTTGGGGCCTGGTTCCACATAAAGGTGCAAGGATTTCACTAGAAGATTTCCCAAAGGAATAAAATTAGTGCAACGGTGGGATTGTTGTTGTTGATGGACCACACTATAAGCATTTTTCTATTGAACAATTTTGAATGAAAATTTATCATTAGGTACTTACATATGTTGAAAGTTAGAGTGGTATAAGTAAAAAAATTGAGAATTTGAGATTAGAACAGATTAAAATTTGGGATAAACGAATATATGCCGTAACCGAATTTCAGAAGTAATGCCTACATATTTTTGCCATAAGTGTGACTAATATTTTTATGTCTAATCAGTTTCCCATTGAGTTGATAATTTTATGTCCATTTAATCAAAACTCAATTTTTTTGACTTCGACCACTATGGTTTTTAATGGCTCATATGTACATGTCAAGTCAATTTTCAAAAAAAATGTAAAATTTCCTCCCGATTCGTTTCATCGATTCTAAACTCGAGATTTGCATTTCCCTTGAAATGATAAAATCAATCATTACACAATACCATTTGTTGAATAAATAATGAATGTTTTTACGAAATTATTCGTTCATAAATTACACGGGTCGAGCTCGTAAATGTTTCGAAAATTAATCTCTGAAATGCAAATTAATTGAATTAAAATTTAAACGTTTTATGAGAATAACATTTCATTATTAAAATATGCAATAACCTGTAATAGGACGATTGTATATTTGTAATAATAATCGTTTAAACTAGTATCAGGGAAATGGAGTGTGAAATTTCCATTTCCCAGAAAAATGCCCTTTTTCTCTGTCTCTGTCTCTCTCAGTGATTCTCTCACCCAACAAGAACACGTTTACCGTTTCGCTTGTTTCACTTTAATAATTCACGACAACCGTGGAAGGGAGAAGGCTTAAAATACATGAAGAGGCTATTTTTATTCGCTTTAAATAGCCCGTCGAGTTCTCACGGATGCGACGAGTGGATGAAGAAGAAAAAGAAGAGAAAAATTAAAAAGTTAAACAGAGGCGTATCATTCTATAAATCTTTCTCTAAAAGCCGTTATTTCTCGTATCAAAAATGGTAAAAAGGGAGTATTTTTTTTATTTTATCTATTAATTGTTAATTTCAAATTTAATTATTTGGAGGATACCTAACTAATAAAGCTAGCCTTTTGTCATTTTTTAAGAACTGGACGAAGATATCTAATTTTTTTTTAGAAGTTTTTCCCAAATCATCACACACATTCAGCTAAATAGCCCCAGAGTACAGTAGTGTTGACTTACATTTGTATGAGACGAAATTTTATACGATGGATTTGTAGTTTTAAATATGAATGTTCATATTATAACAGACATTTTCTATTTAAGTGAGGCTGATTTTCTAACTTATCCAAATCTAGGTAGTGTTGTTAACACAAGAAAAAGAATTTCTTCCGCCAAGATCTATATTTTACTCTTCTGTCCATCAAAGATGTTATCCGTGTCAAATAGATAAAAATCCATAATTACATGTAGGTACATGAAAGATTTCTCTAAAATAGGAAGACATAAACATTGAAATAATAACTTAAGCAAATGGCGTTAAAGTCCATAACACGTGTGAATGTGTAGTAATAATTTGGATCTCGACAATGTAAACGCAAATTGAGTTTCTGTTCGGTATGCGAAAGAGCGCGCGGGTCGTTTAACAAGTTGGAAATCGGCCAATCAACCGTTACATTATTATTATTGGGTGTCCGGAATTGGGCCGTGGGCGGCTGCTTTATTACCGTTCTAATTTATTTGTGTTTGGAAACGATAACAACACATACACGCGATTTTTCGTTACGAATATTACCTACATATTTATGGGTGTACTTGTGTCCGCTATTGTCATAATGATTTGACATTTTTTATTTTATTGTTCAGGACACGAATGACAACTGAGCAGAGATTATTTCATAGAACATTTTTCATTTACTTTTCAAGTTGGTTCTCATCATCAGATTGGGCTCACATAATATCCAAATGTTTTGATCTCATCTCAGCTGTTGTTTTAACATGAAATGTCAACCACCAATCTAACTACTATAGATGATCAACATTGTCTTCAACATGGCAAGTTGACAACCAAGTTTATCGTCTAGATGCTCCCTAAATAACTTAAAACTCTGTTGACGGGTATTCAATCAGTTTAGGTGAGGTTATTCCAATAATCGTATTCTCTTCGTTACACTTTATAATTTTAGAAATTCATTTTTCGGTTTAATTTTTTTTAGGTTAATTGAAGGTAAAGGGGGCAAACACATAGCCCCGTAGATTCTTTATGTAATTTTATCGGGTTCTTTTTTATTGTAATAACCATTCAAAACTCTAAAAGGGTGGAACTCACTGAGGGATGACGTGTGATTGTGCCACCCCTCGAAATTTAATGACCCGTTACCATGCACAAGGTGTTCGTTCCATCTCCTGATCATCATGTTCAATTTGTGAAACATATGGCTGGTAAAAACTGATCTCCCTTCTCCTTTTAACAATGAAACATCGATATCGGTAGATGGCTAATCGTATATCCTTGTCACCATATGTAAGAAATTAGGAAGCCATGTGTAGTGAATTTAATGAAATGTTCAATTATTCTATTAAAATGTTATTTATAACTTTAGTACACTGCAAGCAGGTATTACTTGTATAGTATATATTTATATGTATATATTATACTATTTAACATATTCTTGTTATTATGAAAAGGTGGCTGATTTTTTTTCTGGTCTAAATGTTTGTATCGTTTGGCTCTCTCCGGCTTCATCATTATTCATTATTCAAAAAGATGCAGTATAGACAATTAGCCAGTCGAGCGGAGAAGACAGGTTTTTGCCTTCTTGTCTCTTAATCTCGTTTGCCATCAAATAAGAAAAAAAAAGGCATGCAACAAAGATTCTGAAAGGAGGGGTACATGCTGTGACAGCTGGGGATTAAATGTTTAATACAAACTCGAATACATTCAAATGTTTTCGAGAAAAACTACTTATATACATATAGAGTTTTTGCAATAGTTACTTTGTTAATGTATGGATTTCTAAATGCATTATACATTAGTTTGTTAGATTTTTTTCTCAAACTTTCAAATTAATAGATCGCTTAGACAAAGAAATAATTTCGTTTTGTAAAAAAATCAACTTTGAAGTTTACAAACCTGTGAAAGTTCACATTCAATATTTCAATTTAGAAATATTTATTCATAATATTCGATTATCCCCTGACAAATAGAAAATTATCTTTTCCCAAATGGTTATAAGTCGAGTATAAAATAAACATTCGAAATCTGTGTAAACAGTATTTTCGAAAACTTTCAGCCTGTATGTACATATGTATGTTGTATATGTTTGATGATAAACTGTCTTGTTTGCCCAAAGATTAAATAATATCCTTTTTCTCTCTCTATTTCCATTAATTTTCTTTATGAAATATGTCTATTTTCACGCGGGTGAGTCGCAATCGAGTACAAATATTGACTCAATTTTTTTTCACGATTTCATCCAAATTCCTAATGAGTCAAGCATTGTTGCCAAAATTATAATTTAATCAGAATTTTCCTGAAACAAAGACTCATGTAAATATTAGTATTTTTTTCTTGTATTAATCGCTTTTATCTACTATGTACTCATTATATTGTAATTAATAGCTTTTTTTTCTTTGTTTTAGGTAATGTGCCAACGAATCGTTATTTAGTGTAAGTATACAGGTTGATTACATATATGTCCCAGTTAATCAAATATGCAACCAGTCACGCAATCCTTTTCGATTAGAGCAATCCATGTATGCTTTCATGGTTGCCTATGACAGTAAATTTAACCAAAAAGTGAATTGGTATATATATGGTTGCATAACTGTTTACGCATTTTTCTTTTCAACCAATTTGAAAAATAAATAAAAACCCTTGACGTGATTTTCCCTTTGGTTACAAGGCATTGTGTTTATTATAAAAAAAATTAAGATTTTTCGTCCTGATAAATTTCCCCTCGCATACAAACTAACACCTGACCGCACACGAAAGTGATTACTTCTAAAAGCGAACCATTAGTTCCGCCTTCATGAGTACGATTATTGTCCTTGTTGTTCTACAGCGGTCACAAGTCTTCCCGGCAATTAAACAATCCAATCGTACACAGGAGAGTTTTTGCATCTTTTCTTCTATTGTTATGTTCTTCTAAAAAGAAAACAACGACAAATTGTATAGGTCAGAAATCAAACGAATTAGATGTATTACTTTATGGTTTTGACAATAAACGTGCCCGTTGGCAAACCATTTTATATTATATCTATTTAGTTGATACAGAACATAGTAGGATCTCGGTTCTGTAAATGTACAAATCATCATTTGGTCGTGGCTTGATGGTTTCAAACCGGTTACAGCGATATACAATTTTTCTACAGTGGAACTATAAATTACAAACAAAAATAGGTTCAGTGTTTGTGAATTTATCGTCACCTAATAGAAAATTCTTTCTGTTTCTCCTGTCGCCATAATAAATCGCTTTTGAAATAAATCATTTTCTCAAATGTACACTTGTCGAAATTAGCCAATTATCGTTCGCTTAAGTAAAACCAATTAAACCGCGTTTAACGGGATATTAAATTGATCAATTTAGAAACGGCGAAACAAATCCGCACCATCCACATTAGTATCACATTTATTAATAATTAATTAATTAATTAATTAAAAGCCGAACCATAATGATAAAATATCCATTTTCACACGGTCAAACGAACCGAAACGAAAAGTTAATTTATTACTTTTGGAAAAATTGCAACAGCGCGTTGGTCACTTGGATGACGTCAAACAAAATGGCGAAGAAATGACGTTCCAATTAACAAGATTGACCGTTTCAAAGCCGATAAATGTAGACAGCAAAAGTCGATTATCTGATTATTTTCTTTTTAATATGATGTGGTTAACGAGCACTTTCAACTCACTGTCAAAAGATAAGCGAGCGATTTTTAAAGCGAATTCTCTCGGAGTCATTAAGTTCCCAAGAAAAAAAAATAAAAATTTCAGAATGTTGTTGTCAAAATGGTTTAAAACCCCTAACGTTTTCGCCATAACTGCTAGCACTTCCAGTACATTTTCAGATTTGTATTCTCTAACGCAAAGCTTTGTTAGATATGTCAATTGTTTGTATGTAAATATTTTTCTCCATGTAATTAATGATTTTCGTTAAGTTTCGAGTTTATCTGGTCGCCGTGCTCGGATCGCTTAAATAATACATTAAGCGCTTTGTCACGCAAACGGGCCATCAGGCGAAATAATGACGGAGATAAATTTAATGCGACGAAACGAACGAGTGGCTTGGCTTCAATGTGTATGTATGTGAGTGTGTTCGAGCGGAACGAATAGACATGTCAAAGGGACAAAAATAATACGTATTAAGACTAATGGGGGGATTACGACTATTATTGCTGCTTGTTCGCTTTTTGTCCGATATTTTTTGTAATTTATTCCACTGCTAGGCATGTCAGGTAGTAGAATTCGTTTTCATTTCAACCACTGTGCACATAGAATATTCATTCTAATTCGGTTGTATTTACAGGATTGCACGTTGTAAATTAGAATTTTTATATTATAAACAAATGAATATACAGGGTTTTGTATTTAAATTGCTATATGTTTGGTCTAAATTTCAAAAAAACCTGGAGAGGCCATTGGTTTCAAAATACGTCTGTGTCTTAAAAAACATTGAATCTTAGTCGGTTCTTTAAACACGACTAGAATGGTTAGACGAAAAATTTTAGATGTTTACTTCGTACGTACTGCAGTACGGCGCATTATTTTAAATCACTTTAAATAAAACTCTGTTTCCCATTTAAGGTAATTTCGAATTATAATAATATGACCATTTACACCTCTATGTTTTTGTTGAACTTGTTTGTGCGATTAACAGCTATCGTTAATAGATCCTTTAGACACAAATTTTTCCCGAATCGCTTTATTTTGCAATTTGGTTCAAGAACATTTCAATTGCCACTCAACAATTTTTTTTCTCTTTCTCTCTTTCTCTCTGTGGTTCTTTCTTGTTAAATCGGTCTCGGTTGGACGTTTCAACTAACCTCTGGAGTCTCTTTATTAAAAGAAGAAAAAAAAAGGAAATCTTTCCTCGTAGGAATTTCAATTAAAATAACGTTCGGGCGCAGTTATCGACAAAATTTAAATTGATCGGTTATTGAAAATAAAACGATTGAAACGGAACCATAGACCGGTTTTTTCCAGCGTATTTATATGTCTATGAACTGAACAAGATTAAATTAGCTTTAGTTCTAGAAAATACGAGCTTAACTTCTTCAGTTGTTGAGATTTAATTATTTTCCATTCATAAAAGTTTTCGCATTTCATTTGGGTGCCAATCCTTATTGACAAACGGAAAATTTTTCTTGATAGAACGAATTTCCCAGCTGTAAATGATGTGTTTTTAATTAGTTTGTTCCCTGTTCTTCTATAGAGATTAAATTGTGATTTTTCTCCTTTTTTTTCAAAAAATATTTCATTTATCCGAACCTGGCCAGACCCAAAAATAAATAGCGCAAATAAAACTAATGGGCCTCAATTTTTCTGCAAATTTATTACATGAAATGTCGCTACAATTTTTCATAAAGTCAAATACGCAGACGAAAGCCACAAAGCTATTTGTCCTCTCTCACTTAGACCCAGACGTTTATTTTTAGACGTGCTTAAATGCGTGGGGTATTTCCCTTTTATTTTAATTCAGTTATTGTAAAAAACATACAATTTGTCCTCACTGGCATCGATTTGACTACTTTTTGTATTAATCGTCAAATAGGTCCGATCTAACATCAATTGACTCATTACTATGTACCACTATTAGTAATATTATGGTTTTAATTAGTTATTAATAACATTAAAAACTGTTTTCTTTGATTTTAGTTAACATTTCGACAATGTACGAAACAAATAATAAATTTTATTCACTTAACGTCCCTTTTCACTCCAGTTCAACAACTGTGCCCATATTTCGAAACGAGAACGCCATTTCCCAACGACATATTTTATTTTCCCAGTTTTTCCGATGCGACAGGGACCAATAAAACTTTCGGCCGGAAAAATCGCGATCGTTTTCCTTTTTCTTTTATATTGTATTTACCTTTTTTTTAACTAAACAAAGGAGGATGACCTGACTCATCTTTGGAATCGTTTTTTCTTTGTAATTTCTATTTTGTTTTTTAAAATTATACTGGTTTATTAAGGGGCTCTTTTTTTTTGGAAGAGATCAAAGAAAAGATGGAAAAAGCAAACGCCCGACAGCAATCGATTTTTTTTGTTGACCCTCGTTTCCGATGATGACAATTGGCCTGACTCGTTTCCCACTTGGTGGTGGAAATTCTTTTTATCGACTCAGAATGGGGTTAACGAGCATACGAAGTATGGTTTGATTAAGGAGATTTCCCTGGGGGAATAAAGGGAGGATTTTCAATTTAAAGATGAAAAATTGGTGATTCTCTAAACTGGAAACTTTCCAATAGTGAGTTTTGTTAAATACCAGTATGAACGGGATGTATTTGTTCCTTTATCGTTTTGAAGGGTAGTTGCGATTGATTCACTACACTCACTAAAATCAACTATTAATGTCTACGAACACAGAATATATATTCTGTTATATATACATATACGGCTGGCTTTGGTTCCCTTTATTTCCCTATAGAACATTAATTTAATTTTAAGAAGAGATGCTTATTTCAAGAACTGCTTGAAATAAGCTCCCTTAATGTCCATCTGTCTTCCCTATCAAACAGTGTAAGGTATGTAATTTGAGATGAAAGTTTTATGGTATTTTCAGACACAAACTGATCCAATAACACCTGTTTCCGCTGTTACGGTAATTCTACTATGAAAAGTGTTGTACACGTTCCAGCTTGAATTACTCACATCAACAGTGGCACTAATTCAATTAGGAAAATTACAATTTATTATTGCTGCTCTTAGTTTGGATAGTTACACACTGATTTTTTTTGCGATAACACTAGGTTTATTATGATGATGGCTTTGACACAGAACAATGGCCTCGTATTTCATTCGATTCACGTTGTTTTGAATACAAATTGGCCACTTGATTAGATACTTCACTTGTTTCATAAACTTCTAAAAAACACGGAGTTTTAATTGAGTAAAGTCACTATTAGTAATCCAAACGTTTGGACTGATGTGAATTGTGAAACTTATTGGAAATTGACAAATAAATAGGTTTTAAACCAGGTTGAACGGATGATCCGTTTTTTTGCCGATCAATTGGCCTCCATTACACGGCTAAGGTATTTTAAAACCTTACATATAATACGACGTATGCCTGTTATATTCCAGATGATAGATGTTTGTTTGCGACTTTTAGCAAACAATCAATCCTGTTGTATCCATAAATAATGAAACCCTCTTTATCACGTTGAAATTGTCACGCCAATAACCGGGCAAATACGACTCGGAATGTTCGTTAAGGCTAATTAAAATTTCATGTGACCAGTGGCGGCGTGACCGTCTATATTAGCAACAATAATAATTAATTGGTTTATTAACGGTCAGTGTGTGGGGCCAACAACTACGATGTTAATTATTTTCGTAGCTCCCAGGATAATACAAATTAAATTGGAATTTGCCCGCACATGAGACCATAGAGCCGCAATAAGATGTATAATGTATGTATGTATGTATGTATCTAGATATCTGACTGTTCCATTAAACCTGGCATTCTCATTGGTAATTTAAATCTGTCCAGGCCACGTGGCATGGACATGCCCGTTTGTCATTCTCCAATTAGAGACAGAACATAGAGAGTTTGAAAGACATTGATTTTTTATGAGAAAATTTGAGGTGCTAAAAATGAAGTATTCTGAACACGTTTTCTACTTGTAGACGTTTAATGACGCGATACACGAAGTATGTACTTTTCTTATGTATCGAATTATTTCTTATAGAGGAACTTAAATTTGTAGAAAAATGGGTGATTATTATTTGTAGTTCTAGCAACAATAGAAAGTAGGCGGGAGCTATCATCCGAAGCTGCTGTAGAACTAATTAACTCCGCCCATTCAATTCAATACTTATTTCGCCTTTAACTAGAACCTGGCCATTTTATTAAACTTGACCTACGTTTCATTAAAGTTCTTTATCTGATTTTCTCTGAAGGTGGTGTGTTTAAGAACTCCACCCGATAGGTTTCGTGTTTTCCATACAGAATCGCCTTTTTGGAGACTCAAACAGGCGTTACGTGTGTTCCATAATGCATTAATGAGTCGCGGAAATGAAGAGTATCGAACTCTCCGAATAAAAATTATATGAGAGTACGGTTCGTAATTAAGTTATCCAAACACGAGGCGCACGATGTCTGTCTGAATTTACGTGCCTGGAATCGGAACAGGATTCAGGAAGAGATAATTAAATTTTGATACAACGGGAATTTATTTTCGAATACATATATGAGATATACAGGTTGTCGTTGATACTGTGCAATTAGTTCTACGCGCTACATTGTTTCAAGGGCTGTTGCTATTACAACGGATTTCTAGAGTTTGCCATACAGAAGGACTGTTCTATAAAAAGTCGTTTAATCAACGTAACTACTACGACTTTCTACATTTCAATAGCAACGAGTTTATGTGTTGATAACGAGATTTCTTAAAAATTGTTAAATAAAAAATGTTTTACAGCCAATAGCTGTGGTTTTATTGAACAATCTTCGTATTTGGACTTTTGCCAAACACTAAAAGTTCATCCCAAACCACGCAAATAAATTTGTAAGATTCATTTTTTATTTATTGGCTGGCAACCAGTAGCAGACATGCTCAAATGGTATATATTCATCAATCAGTTAAGTGTTTTTTTTTTTAGGGTTAAAATGCTGGGTGGTGTAGTGACCAGGGGCGCCGGTGCGGGGCAGGTCGTCGGCGGCGTCGCGGGGACGGGCAGCTCGGCAGCGTGCCCGGTGCCATGGCGGCCCCAATGAGGTCGGGCCATCCGCAGGACGGCCAGGGCCACCGAGCGAGGGTGGCGGACTCCTGCAAGGGTGCGACGACGGCCGCCAGAGGGCCGAACCAGCAGCAGCAGCAACAATCGGCAACAGCTGGACAGCCGCATCAGCAGCAAACAAATCAAACAGTGACAACCGCCGCCAACTTTGAGTACGATGACAACGAGTGGGATATAGGTTAGGATCAAATTCATCCTCAATTTTCTGTTAGATCATCCTATGTATGATAAACTTAAACTTTCACTCTAAGTTTTAAAAATCCTTTAAATTTCATGGATTTTAACTAACACGTTCAAAAACTGAGAAATGTTAGAAACCAAACTATTTTATACTTTGTTCTCATACACAGGGCTGTTTGACTAATACCTTCATAACTAAATCTACTACTATCTCCTGTTTCATATAGTGATTTTATTTTTAGGTATAGGTGATTTGATCATCGACTTGGATGCGGATATAGAGAAAACAAACGAGCAGCAACAGCCCACTGCGCCCGTGGGTGCGAATAACATGGCCACCAACAATGGTGGAGGGCCGCAGGCTTCAAAGGGGGCCGCGACCGCCAAAATGCACATCGAACATTCGGCCACGACCGATAAGGGCCTGAAAATGAAGATTAAACGGACCAAACCCGGTACCAAGACATCCGAGGTGGTACTCTTTTTCCTTCTATTGAAAAAGTGATTTTTTATTGAAATTTCTTACAAGGCCAAGCACGAAATCGTGAAATCCAACGAACAAAATGGAGTTGTAGATCCTCAGGATCTCGCTAAAGGAGGTGCGGTAGGACAGGGTAACAAGCATTCCCAGGCCGGCAGTGCGGTCCAAGGAAGTGGTGGTGGTGGAGGTAGTGTTCTGGGAGGAAGTGCGAATCTGAATTCGTCTGGCTCGTCTGCGAGTTCGAACGTTAATAGTGCAAGTAAAAGAGGATCGAGCGGACATAGAAGAGATAAGACGTCAAGAGATAAACATTCTGAAAGAAATGGTAAGACGACATCCTACTTTTTTCTACGTACAAATTTTTAACGGAGTTACTTATCCACAGTGCACAACTCAAATACCTCATTGACGACATCCTCCTTGCAGCCCTCCTCATCGAACTCGTCGTCTTCCAATTCTTCCTCCTCGTCCTCCTCTTCCTCCTCATCTTCTTCCTCATCCTCATCCTCCTCATCATCGTCCACTAGTTCTGAAAAACCTAAACCCTCTTCAAGTCAAGGAGGAGGTGCAGGTATTGGCGTCCTAGGAAACTCCTCTTCCTTGGGTAGTGTTTCTCTCTCATCCTCCACGGACATGAATGGACTAATGAGGGCGGCCAGCGCCCCACAAACGAATCCGGCGCGTTCCGTGTTTCCCGCGAGTACTGGACCCGGACCGCCGCCTCCGTCTCCTGGACCACCAGCAAGCCCGGCGGCCGCAACGGCTCAAGGTTCTGCCTCCAAACCTGAACAATCCAAAGTGGCCGGTGTAGGTGTGGGTGCAGTGAATAGTGCGGTGCAAGTGGTACTTGGTGGTGGTGTTAATGCCATCCCTGTGGGCAGTTCGAATAGTGTTCAAATTGAAGATCATAGGACTAATAATAGTACATCTCCCCCGCCAAATAAAAAAGGAAAATTGAGTGATACAAAGGTAAGATTTTTGTTTTTCTTCTCAATTAGGAAAACTTATGAAATTTGACAGTTCTGTTTGATAAAAGTAAATACGTATGTATCTTTAATTGAATCATAAACATTGAAAATGGCTTGAAAAATATAAAAGCCAAACCAAGACAATTTGCATGATATGGCAACAATGCTGCTATCAAAAAAAGGTATCTTTCTCCCCATTCTCCATCTCGTTCTTCCGTTGCGTTTAAAAGCGTTATCCCGAGACTTGAGCAGGGGTGGAAAACGCCCCGAGGATCGTGTTTTCTTTGTGTGCTGATGACGTGGCGCTCCACCCTATCCATCTTCGTCTCGCGGGGGACGGCAGGATGCTCCACAAGGTGGAGGGGACGACGTCACGGTAGCAAAACGTCGTCTTAGTTATCGATCCAGACTGACTAGATGATCACTTTTGCTTGTTTTGGAATTGAAATGAACTTCGTTTTTTTTAACGATTTAAACTTTGGATAGCAAGGCATAAAATAACAGTGGCGTACAGGAACAATCTTCTAGCAATAAAACCCAATTGAGTTTTCACTGTTCGACTCTTGAGAGGATAATGAATAGGTTATGAGCATCTACCTACAACTTGAAATAATTTTTTTCTATTATACCTTGGTTCGTCACTGTTTTATTGTTTCCATCGATTCATTGGATCGTAATAATTTTTTTATCGAATTTATGGTATTTTATTTCCTTTAATTGTCGCTTTTTTCTGCTAATTATGCACATGTGTTTCAATTAAATAAGTCACAAAAAAATGAACATTAATTACAGTATTATTTTGTTTTTTCATAATCGTGGCTAGTTGAAGGACATAGGTAGTTCTTTTTCTTTTGTTTCTGTTCGCTTGTTTCTTGATTATATTTTCAATATCCAGAGTGCAAAGTGTAGGTACATCTAAGTAATGTTGTTTTTTCTACCCTATTGATTTTCACTACAAGCACCCTTTTTAAAATCCTTGCTAATTTGCATGTGTATCGGTTGACGACCGATACGCCGCCCCACGGCCGCCAACAGAAACGCGTTAAATCCGATTCAAATTGAGTAATTTATGCGAAACGGGCATCGGATCGAGCTAGAAAGAGAACATTAGCATAAATTTTGCATTTTATTATTTTTATTTTTACTGTGGGGTCATATACTGTTATAAAACTTTTAGTTGTCGACAAGGTAGTGACCAAATTTCAAGCGTTAAAAATATAGAAGAAATAACTTGTAGGGAGAATTGAAGTCGTTGAATGTATCCGATCCGCGTAAAGTCGTAAATCAAATGAACCGTTTTTGCTCTGGTTGCTTTAGAACAGCTGGAAAGTGTTTTGTTTGGAGATGATTGAAAGAGTATGGAGCAAAAACAGGTACGAAATCTAACTGATTTCCCTTCAGAGTTAAAGTTATGGAAACAAAGCATGCATGATTAGGGCAGACCCTCAATTTACCCACAATGAGTGTAAAGTTGGTTGCACGAGCAAAACGATGTCAAAACTCAAACGAGTTGAATTCGTTGAAATTGTCTTTTTCTACCCATATTAAAATACAAAATGGTTGAAAACGGTCGCGTTCCATTATAACATATCAGCGTTCGTCCAGTCACATCGCTTGTGTTCCGCAATGTCATCAAATTGCAACTCTGGGGACTCAAGTCACTTTTGCATCTCTCTTCAGGCAAGTAAATTCGATCTAACATCATGAATATTGCTTTAAAGTTTTGTTTTAATTGCATAAAATTGTTCTTTATGTATCGGGGGGAAATAACTTTTTGCTATACTGCATTCTACTTAATCTCATAAACTTTTTCACCCTCAAATAAACCGTTAACTCGAGTAAGTATTATGATATCGATTTTGGACACGCGACATCCATTAATACTCTTAAAAACAGTAAATAAAGAGAAAAATATAGTCACCCTACAGCGAAAACAAATTTCACCCTACAAACAAAAATATAGAACAATTGACAGCTGTGTCACGAATCACATACCCTTCTTCTTCAGCTGTTTTCGATTAAAAAAGGTCCCCTATTCTTTTGTTAAGAGATGCGTTTTCATATGACCACCCTTATATTTGGTTGAACCGCACAGGTACTTTTGAGAGAAACCAAAATTTTACTCAGTGTTTCAGTTTAGGAAAATCCTTTTTTTTCTTCAATAGAATTAAATAGTGGAAAAGACCTCATGTAATTAATTTTCTCCATTGGCACCGTAATGGAACGATGGTAATTTAGATGATGACGGGTGCCAGTTTAATTAGCGAAAGGGAGCCCTCCCTCCAAACTCGAAACCCCCGATACGAATTGATTACCGGTTGATTAATTAATGAAATTCCAATTAGAAGGGGTTGCGTTGTCCCCGTTCGACTTTTAATCGATCCTAAACCTTTGTTTTCGACTTTTGTTGAATGAATGGGCTAAAAACGGTTATTTCCACATACGTCATGTTTTGTCTCTTCAGTTAAGTAGTGTATTTTTGGCCGAAAAAAAAGGGATTTTTTTTAAATTTAATTCTAAATTGCAACTCTTATAATTATAGTATATAAAATGTTAAGATTGTTATGATCAAAAACTTCACAAGAATACTCTGTTTTCCTGTCCGATTTATATACATAAGCCAGGCCTTTGTTTGGGATACTGTTTTAGAGTGTACCACCCACCAAACATAAGGCATCGTTTTATAGATTTTTTTTTGTATTTACCAAAGTTTAAATAAAGGTTTCCATCACTTCTTGTTTGCTTTTCGTATCAACATACATTATACACGACACAAATATTGAGTCTATTACTGAGGACACGCACATCAGAGGCCAGTGAATTTAACCTTTGAGTCATGTTGGTTTTAAACCTTTAATTTCTTTGGATATATGTATATAAAACAATAAGTACAAAAGAATCATTGTCTAGTTTATTTCCAGCCTTTAATGTCTATCTTTTTGTGCCAAAACCAATTAACTCCACTCGGAGCCCCTTTTGGAGTCCTAATAATCCCTGCACCATATAAAGTAAACATGCTCGTGTCTCATTACGACCGCTTACGTTTTCCTGGTGCTTTCGCTTTCGAACGTGAAAAGTTTTAAGGCCGATTTTATCATCCCCCGTGTAGTCATTGTGCGGTTTCTTCCCCTGCCATTGTGAGGGAACCCCTTTTGAAGTGATTTAATGATGAAGTGAGAGGGTCGTTTTGGCCCATGCACACATATGAGGGTTTATGATTCTTTTATTAACGAATGGGAGAAAGGTTATGTTACGGATTACCCGTGCGAAAAAAAGGGACAAAATTGGGATTTTATCGTTAAAGTTTTTACGGAAGATTCATTTTAGTTTCTTAATGAACAAACTTAAAATTCGTCTTCATTTACCTTTAGTTATGGCCTTTTTGGTCCATACTAAAAATAGAAAAAAAAAAGAAATCTGAATTAAAAAAAGGCTCCGTCCGGACCTCAAGATTTATGGAAAAATACAAGCGGGCCCAGTGAAAGGTGGTAGAAATTAATGGACTTCAAAGCCCTTTAGCTCGACTGGCAATTTATCGCTTAAATCTCACGAAATTTCCACTTGGAGGGAAAAGATTTGTTGCCAACATAGTGGAAAAATTGGTTTCGAGACTTCTTCCCAATCGAACAGATTTAGATAAAAGAAATTTTTCCGTGTTACGCGTTCTACGAAATTACGAAACCCAGTTTTCAAAATGAGAAACTAATTCAATGAAATCCTGACGAGGGAAAATTTCTCTTATTTTCCACGTTAAATAGTTGTGTAACCTCATTAAAGGAGCCAAACCGCCGCCGGCTTCCATTAAATCCCTCTGCCGCCCCGGGGACGGCGTTTCTCTTGAAACAAAGCGGCTTCGAGTCGCTTAATTACGCTTGCGTCAGTCAGGTTAATTACGTGAGAAGCCTCTTCGCGCTCTCAAAAAGGGAAAATTCCATCGTTGTGGCGGAAGGAATTGATAGAAGAGATGGAGCCAAAACAAAAAAAAACACTCCCACAATNTTAAGTCCTTCATTTTAACGGAAAATTAACCTCCTGTACAGACTGCAAGAGGCTTCAGTGTAAAATTGCTTAAAATAAAAAAAATACATGAAATTTATGGTTTTATTTATATATAAACTCGAAATTTCAGTGGCTCTACATCTAAACAAATTTTGTATAAATTTATTTAAAAATGTTCAAATGCTGTAACAAGGTAACCATCAAGATACTAGTGTTATATTGATTATCTAGAGAAGATAAGTGATTTACATTTATGTTTTTTTTAATGCTAAAATTAACAAAAAAGAATTATTTACTGTCTTGTTCTGTTCTCATGAACACATTGACTATTTTATAGGCACTCCACGTAAAATATTATTTTTTTTTTGGTTGCCGACAAAAGCGATTAACACTCTGAAAACTTAAAGTTATCTATAACAGCATTGTCTAATCAATGACCCTATTAGATTAGAAAAATTCGGTTTTTTTTTACATCAATTTCGGTCTTTTGTCTCACAACTCGACTGCCATTCTGTCTGGTTGGAAATTTGTGATGATTAAGAAAAAAACCACATTGAATTTGAAATTTCAGAGCGGAAAATCAATTCCAAAGATTAGAAGAGACCTTTCAAAGTGTCGTGGTTTCAATGTCGCTTACCCTACGTGATCAATTGTTTTCGTTTATCTTCTTGACTTTAGTCCTCATTACGTACTGTACACCTCACCACTTAGAAACGCTTGAATATTCGAATAAAAATATAATCTTGAAAGATTATGTATGTCGAATGGTGACGTTCACAGTGAAAATGATAAACATATAACTAGAATAAATGGGATTTAGAGTTTATGGCAGTTTATATCAGGGAACAAAACGATCTTTCAAATTAAACTTAAAAAATATTAAATGTGGTCACCACTGACTGAACTGATCAATGTATTTCTGATGACGAAAATTCACTAGAATCATTAATTTTAATCGAGTGTCGATGCAAAGTACCTAATTGTCCTTCATATAAAATATCATTTATAGCTTTTTTTGCATGAATTTGTTGATCAGCTCTCATTTTTTTTAACTCATTCACCCAGGCAATGCCGAGATATTCATATTCATCTGACATTTTTAAATGCTTACACGTTACATTTAATAGTTCTTTTTGAGAAGTAACGTTCGAGCTTGATTTATAATTTCTTGGTGATAACTTTATACTCGGTTTTGACTGCTGTTTAAAAAGAGGTATCACATCCATATTTGTCACTTGTTCCTAAAACAAAAACATTTATATAGAGCTGATCATTTCAAATGAATCACTAAGAGCTCCTTTTACACGAAACACTCCATGTTCGAGCCACTGAATCTCCAGATACATTTGTCATGGTCACTCAAGAGCTATTCGATGTTATCGCTCTTTTATAATTGAGTTTATCAAAAACTAAGTTACATAGGGCCAGGCATCAGTTTTTCTGCCTATCAGCTCCTATTTATTTCTTCATCCTGGCAATATCTCCAGATTCAGTGACCAAGTGTTTGGTGTAAAGAAGAATTTTCCAAATTGTGGTGGTCTCATATAGACAGGTCTGGTCAGTATGCTGTATCAAGCAAAGTTCAATAACCAAACTTATTCTAATACCTTTTCCTCCTCTACATTGTTTTCATCCTCATTTTGTGAAATTGTGGCAGAGCATGTTTCTATAGGTAATTCCTCCTGGTCTTGTAGAAAACTTAATTCATTAAAATACCACAAGGAAGGTACATAAATATCATCAGTACCACTACCAAGTCTGCAGGACGCTATTACCTTTTTTAGTTCTTTTCTATAATTAGTTCTTAAACTGTTTAGTTTTCTTTTCACCGTTTCTTTGTTTGCCTTTGGGTCAATCTGTTTGTATTTTTCAATTAACACCCTGTATGCTTCACTTTTTTGCTTCCTATCTCTGTATTCAGAACTTTTAATTTTCCATAAAGTTGGATGTTGATGGTATAAGTGTAAAAAATCGCTAATAAACTCGCGGCTTTCAGTTCGTCTCGCCATGGTGACTCGAACTCAACTAAAATATGAAATATTGGGCAACCCAAGCACGCAGACACAAGCAATATTCCATACCTGCGCAATACACTGCACAATAATATTGCGCAATAATATGAAGCGTCTAGCGTTCAGCAGAACCGGACTAGGGCTTGTTCATAAATTGGAAGAGCCTGGATTCAGTCGCTCAGGATTCAATGTCAGGATGGTTACAAGTAAATTTCGATTTCTGTTAATCTTTCTAGTTGATGAGAAACAAATATAAAAGATCAGTATTTTATCCGATTAATCTGGATTCACATTGGAAAAATAATCTTTCATTAATTGAAAACTTAAGAAAGAAACTATCGATTGCAAATTAGATGCAGGTGCAGAAAGAAGATTTACAATCATTGCCTGAGAACGGAAGACGACTCTCCAGTTAAACAACTGAATAATGCATTATACCGTTTTTTTTTCTCTTACATTTCTATAGTTATCGAATTTTCATTCATACGGGCGTGGCTAATTAATGGCTTTTGTTGGTTGCGGAAAACGCGACTTGACTGATTTTCGATTTCAAGTGTTACACGTTCAATTCGAAATAGAAGCGAGTTTTTCTAAAGAAAAACTGCGAATTCGTTACGCCATTACGAGTAACTTTCTCCGTATCCAAAAAAAAAAACGATTGGAAACACCAATATTGAAACGGTCACATAAAAATAACGAGTCAAAACCCTTCTCTCTTTCTCTCTCTCAACTTTGACATAGACCATTGAAAAATAAACAAATTGCCGTTCTCTCTCTTTCCTAAATTCACAATAAATAAAAAAAAAGAGAATCAAATTGTCAGAGTATAAACGATAATAGGAGCCGATGACATAATCATAATAATACTGACGAGGAAGCATGGTATTCTATGCGGAACGTGTAATTTCACAAAATATTGGGTACTTTCATGTAAAAAGGTACCGGTTGGTCATAATTTATCGTTTAATTTATTTCATCCGTCCGTGGTCCAGAGTGTTAAAAGTGATTTTCTGATTATTGAGGAAGGTTGATCCTAAAAATCGTATCGGGTTTTATATTTTATTGACCTCCGGGTTATGGGGCGTATGATCATACAAGTATAGGTTTACCAGTCTTAATTTAAATTTAGGATTTTTCGTTATTCTCTCGAAAATGATGCTCGGGCAAGCACGTATTTGTGTTCTTTCAGTTTTTCTAATCATTGGTAAGTAATCCAGTTTAAATTGAAAATACATTAGCCATAACGCACACTTATTTCGTTTTAGCGACGGCACTCGAGCATGACCATTGTCCTGAAAGTTCTTCTTCCACAACCTTGGCGAAACTAAAAGATTCTTTAATGTGCGATTACAACCAATTTTTGCGACCTGTCAAAGACCATCGGAGCGTCACTAGCGTTAAATTCAGACTTTTATTGAAATACTTCCAATATGTAAGTGCCCAAAATTTTAACATAATTCTCCAATATTAAGGATTAAAAATAATTTCAGAACGATTTCTCCCATATGCTAAGCGTTGATTCTTGGTTTAACATTGTAAGTGGGTCTTCAGTTTTCCCCAAGAAACAAACCTAATTCCTATTTCTATATTTCAGTTCTGGAATGATGAACATCTTGTATGGAACCCCGATACATTTGAAGGAATCAAGAGTGTACATTTTATTCCGGGCGTGGACATTTGGGCTCCAGATATTTCCATTTACAACAGGTAAGGACAAGACTTATCAGTTCTTACTATGGTCAAATATTGAACATTTCAGGCATGATCAATCCACAGATCCAAAAGCGATTAGCGGTGAAACCACCTGCACCGTGAATTACCATGGTAATGTTCTGTGTGTGCCGCCTTTACATTTTGACACTTTGTGTGTACCGAATTTGCAAAAATATCCTTATGATGTGCAAAAGTGTGTGGTCACGTTTGGCTCGTGGGTCCATCAAGGCGAGGAGATTAACTTGACTACAGTAATTCCCCGCCTACTTTTTTTAATTAACATTTGAACAATGCACATCTATTTTTTAACAGCTAAGCCCGGTGGTGGATTTAGAAGGTTTGGCACCCAATGGTGAATGGGAAATAATACAAGTGGAGCCAGTATACCATCGAGGAAATTACTCGTGTTGTCCAAACAGCACGTATCCGAGTGTGGAGTTTCTGTTTAATTTAAGAAGAATCAAACATTCGCATTTTATTAGTTCTATTTTACCTTTAATCGGTAATAATCACTACATAAACTTCGATTGTCTGGATAACTGTACAAATAATTTCAGTGTGTATATTAATTACTATTACATCAATGGCAATGTCTCCTTTGAACAAGGACCGATTCTTGCTGGCATGCTTATCAGTGATGGGTCACATTTTACATGTGCAGAACCTCTTTTACACCATGCCAACTACTGGGGAAATACCACCGACTGTTTGTAAGTTTAAAGAATTCTTACAAAAAAACAACGTTTCCATGAGAGGTTTTTCAATTTCTAGTAACTATAACACGAGATTCCACTTTACTAGCAGGTTTCAGTATAATATTCACGGTAATTTTAAAGAGTTTAATGGAAAATAAAGCAGAAAGCCCCGGTTGGATTGCTGTTACTGCTTCGGTTCTAATTGCTTCCAGGCCTGGACAGTTAATTTTCTTGCATGATAATTCCCTTAAGGTAATAGTGAATTCTAAAATAAATATGTTTCTTGCAGCCAATGTATGGTTTCAGGGTGCTGCTGCAAGTCAAAAACAGGAGGATGGTGACACGATCGTATCGAATAACATCACATCGAATTCTGCTACAACTGATTGGAGGATCATTGCCAAATTTTTGGACGTTTTATTATTCATATCCTATTTGCTCGTTTATGTTATATTAATTTTAAGTTTTTAGTTTTCTCTTTAATAAACTTACCACTTCAGTGTCAATATTCATTTTTTACTTTACCAGGATAAGTTGAAAAGTACATCACGCATGTCCTTTATACAGGGTGATTTTTAAATTGGACTTTTTCTTTTAGCATATCATAGGCCTTATAAAAATAGGTATATTTTTTCAAAATCTCAAACACAAAGGAAATATCGATATACAGGGTGTCCCATTAACAGCTTACNCTCCCACAATTTGATTGAAATTCAATTAATTTGAGATACCCACTATTAGTTTTGTTAACAACGTTATTTATACAGCGTTGCCGAGCGTTGTTGAAAATAGAGAATCTCAATAAAACGGGGAGAACATTTAATTTAATTACTGAGAGGTGAATAATTAGTGCGACCCGGAGATAATGTAGATTATTATGACCGTAAAAGAGGGGGCTCGTGCTTTTCATGGTAATCTCAAACTAATTAAGATCAGGAATGATGGTAAATTGCATGTTAAAAAATACTGTCCTTTTTATTGCTATTCCAGTTGCTTACATGCAAATATCCTATTAAAGTTGATGGAAACGATGACATGAAATTCGCGTGAGATAATAAATGGGGTCCAAACAAAGGGATATCAGGATGGAGAGGTAAATACGCGGACAACAGCAGGGCACGGGCACAGATTGTAATAGTGCGTGTCTTGAATTCTTGAACAGGAAAAATGGGGACCATCAATCATAAATGAAAAAAGAAATTTCTTATGTTTTCGTATATTTTTAACAGCTGGCAACAAGGCCAGCTGGTAATTAAAGTCGACCGTATTTATAAAATTAATTAGAAAGAAAAATAAGGGTAAAACTGCGAACAACAAACCCCCTCTATACGCGTTAAAAACGATTGGTAAACATGAAAAGTCACCCTGTAATTATTATAATCTCCCTCGATGGGGACGGCTTTAAAAAAGAACGCCCACACACGTTTTCCCCTTTTAATTAGCGGTTCTCCTGTTTGTTCGCTTAACGAATTTAACCCTCCCTGGCTGTATTAGTAATGGCGGAAGCTTGCAACATGCATAAAGTCTCGATATTACTACCCATTCCTATTCCATGTGATTCATTTGTCTTTTCCCCCACCCGCAGGATAGACCGCATTATTGATCGGGAACGGCGCGGGGGTGATGTTAAAGCTCGAACCCTCACGTCAGGACCGTAATCATTGAATTTTTATTTAAGCAATGTCACAGTTAAGTTAAGATTAACTATCACCGATCAGAGTGAAATACGGTTCTGGAAAAACTTCCGATCGGGGAAAATTCAACTCGACTTCCGTTATGACAGATGGGGATGCCTTCTATCAAAGTGTTTCCGGACTGATACTTTCACATAACAGGTCCGGCTTAGGTTCGATTTCACTCAATTTCAATACTTATAACGATCCGAGATTTAATTGTGACAAGATAATTTACAAATGGCCAATTAGTTTTGTCGACATTTCAGGGCCGTAACAATTTTTATTGTTGAAAATAATATTTAAGCGATTTCATCGTTTAAAAATTAGTTTTAGCTCGAGGTTGGGGAAAGATTAATTTCTTCATAACGGCCAGGCCTATCGCAATAGAACGCGCCGCTAATGGACTGTAATAATTACTTGTTAGCTGTTGACCGCAAAGTGGATTTAGATGTGTAATTACTGGCTACTAATCACTGATAATAATTAATTTGTTGATGCGTTAAAAATAAAATGATTTCTTTAATGACGGTAATCACAAGCAAGTTTCCATGTCATCAAAATCCATGTATCGCAATAATTCATGAACTTAGAGTAAGGGGGGCCGGTAATTTATTGTGCAGTGGCGGCGATAATTGCTTGCCTACCTGATTGATTAACCACTTTTATCATTTTACGACAAAAGAATTAATAATAGTCGTAGTTACAAGGAAATTTTCTTAATTTTAGTAATGAGCGCCTGTCGGAGCGAATCTGATTAATGTGTCTAAGCATTGGCTGACTTTATTAAGTTATCAGATAGGATACCAGAGGCTAAATTTGATCGAAGCTAATGCATCCGAGAGGGCCTTTTAGCATAAATTTCCACGGGAAAATTGTGAAATATAACCTCAAGGGATCGTAAAATGACTTAAAAATTTCAGTACAGCACATTTTCTAGACATAATTGAGTTTCTGACTGTTGGACGTGCTCCAAATAGTTGTCAGATTCAATTCTTCTTAAAAAGCATAATGCATTGTTAATATTTTTTGTTTCATTCTAGGAAACTGTGGATGTTTGTGTGGGTACCAGTGTGGGTACGATCACGGAACCCGACTGTCTGGGGCCTTGTGAGCCAGGCACAAGTGTCACTTTAGAAGGAATAGTATGGCACGAAACAGAAGGCGGTGTTTTAGTCGTAAATGTGACGTGGCGCGGCAAAACCTACGTTGGAACCCTGTTGGACTGTACACGTCATGACTGGGCTCCGCCCCGATTCTGTGATTCGCCGACCAGCGACTTAGATAATCGAACTCCCAAGGGTCGAGGTAAAATGCATTTTTGATGATTAACGTAAATAAATAAACTGTTATTTTTTTTACAGAGACTCGTTCTTCAGTCCATAGTAAACTTCGTAACGGTGGTGGTGTGAAAGGCGGTCGACGAGGAGGTGTTGCTAACGGAGCTGGGAACGGTCCTGGCAATGCTCCTTCATCTCCCACGCCTTTCATTCCTCCACGACCCGATAATAAGAGAAAATCGCGATCGGGTGAGGAAGAAACGTCTCAAATTAGCGGCAAAAAAGCGAAGGTGTCTCAGCAGACTTCCCAGGCGGTAGTGACCCCAGCGCCATCATGTGGAAGTCCGCCGCCATCACCTATTTTGCTTGAATGTCCTGAGCCAAACTGCTCGAAAAAATATAAGCATATCAATGGCCTGAAGTACCATCAATCTCACGCCCATGGGTCCGTTGCGGACGATGAGGACACAAAAGATGTAACCTCAATGTCAGAAAACGACGAATCTAATATCGAGGCGCCTAGTCCCATAACGCCAGTTAAATCGCCTGACAAGAGTCAGGACAGTCCAGCTACGCCTGTAAAGAAAGATGGAATCTCGTCGGAATTGCCTTCACTTATAAATAATACAGAAGGCGGAAGCACTCCCCCGTCTCCGGTTACGCCTCCGAGTGTCATGGAAATATCGCCTCCTAATGTAGTGGCAAGCAATTCTCCAAATATTACTCTTGGAGAAGGACCTTCAGGAAAGCCCCAAGCAGTTGTGAAGCCCGCGATCCTGCGTTTTGGTACGCCCACTTCCGATGAATTTTCCAATAATCCAGCTACTGGAACAGGAATTTTCGGTCATAGTAAACCTGCCGTTCAAGGTAAATAAATACTGTTTGCTGTTTATGTAATTCTAAATTTTCATGTTTCATTAGGTTCACAACTATCTTCAAGTCGTCCAGGAGAGCAGCAACCACAGGAACAGCCTCTTCAAGTTGCTCCTCAATCGTTCGCAAATCAGCTGCAGCAATTTACGCAGCCGCCCAATCTTATAATTCCGAATAATCAAAACAATACTAACCCAGCCCAATTATCACCTCATCATCCGCCTCCTTCTCCCAGTCAAACGGCCAAATTGACGCAATTTAAAGTGAAACCTACCTCTGCTTTAATGCCTGAAGAAAAGAAGGTTCAACTTCCACAAAATGCTGCCACGGCGGCAGTAGTAGTGACCGGTAAACCTCAAAACTTTAAGAAAAAAAAATCGAAAATCGCCTGGGGACAGTCCACATATGAGCCCCGCAGATCCGTTGGTGTTTAATTTAGAACAGAGCGGGAGGGAGGAAGTGCAAAGTCCTGCTTATTCGGATATTTCCGACGACGGAGCGCCGGTTACTTTGGAAAACGAGGTGGAGAAGGGAAAAAATCCTGATAAAAAGACTGAAAGCGGACAGAGTTTACCTCACATTGGCCAGTATGGGATCTATCCGTATTTTTCACAGCCTCATCAGTACGTTGTACCTAATCAGCAGCCGGATCCCGTAGGAGGGAAAGGCAAAGAACAAGAAAAAGCCGCAGAAAAGTCCACGAATGAAGAAGGGAAGAAAAAAGACCCTGGACAGGATTATAATCAAAAAATAATGCAGCAACACTATTATCCTTACGGGTATATGCCGGGATATCCTTATAGTATGGATCCCAATTACGCAGCAGGAGTTATGCAACAACAGGACGACAAACATAAAGAGGATAGAGTGAAAGAAAGTCCTAGTCCTATAGAACAACAAGTTAATAAGCCCCCTTCTTCAATAGCATCAATTAGCTCGATTCAAGTTCCTAAAACAAATAGCAAATCGTCATCTGAGCCAAAAGACAAGCACCAGAACGAGAATCATCAGATTATTAAAGAAAGCATTGAAATGAAGAATCAAATGAACCCCTATATGTATTCGTCCTCTCGCCAATCGGGGCCTCCCGCTGTACAACAGCAACAGACAGGTTCAGTACAGCACCATCACGAAGATTCCAGAAGATATTATGTATATGATCAAGCTAGAAGGAAGGAGCATCATCAGACACATACTCAACAACAGAACAATACCTCAGACCATAAACAAAAATCGAATCCTAGCAAATCAACGAAAGATATCAAACAAGAGGACAAAAAGGATAAAGATTCCTCATCTTCAAGTGGCGTTAAGCAGGAAGGCGTAAAACCTACAATGGAGACTCAAGGACCACCTCCTCCACCTACTTCTCAATATGCTGCTTATATCCACCCAAGTTACATGCAAGGAGCTCATTATGGTGCTTTACCTTTCGATCCTAGTCATCCTATGTATCGGGGAATTATGGTTCCAGGGCCGTACGGTAGTAGTCCGTATTTACATCCCCAAATACCACGATACCACGCCCCTGAAGACTTATCCAGAGCCCAGCCTCCCGCGAAAGCCTTAGACATGCTACAACACCACGCCCAATATTATTCATCACATAAAATTCACGAATTACAAGAGAGAGCTATTAAATCCCCTACCCCAAAAACGTCTGTGGCTAGTAGTAGTCCGTCGACGAATCTGTCCTCGTCAAGTCAAAGTTCTGTGCAAATGACTGCTCCGATTACGACGCAAGCGCAAACCACGTCCTCAGCTAATGGAAAACAGACCCCCGGAGATAATGGGAAGGATTCAAGATCGCCTCCGCCTCAAAGACACGTTCACACACATCATCACACCCACGTGGGTTTGGGCTATCCCATTTATGGGGCTGGGCCTTACGGTGGTAAGTGATTTTCACATCGAATATGAATACATACGTCTTTGTAACTTGAATATAAAATATAGCTGCAGTATTGGCCAGTCAGCAGGCAGCAGCTGTGACAGTGATCAACCCTTATCCGACCAAGTGAAACTTACGAAAAAGCTGCAGGAAATAGCAGGCGAATACCAGTGCGACAGTAGAAGAGTGACTTTAAAAAAGCATTCCATATGTGACGATGACGTGTCTTGTTATATGTATATTATATTAAAACAACTATATAGTATATGCACCGCTCATGATTCCTTTTTCGTAACTATAAAGGGCGTCCTTTCCCGTGAGGACACGCCTAATTCATCCGGGTCTGGAACTGTTTTGTTTTTTTTATGTGGCTATGTTGCTCGAGAGGCGTGGCCTATGCGCGAAGACCCCGAATTTAATGATAACATGACGTTTATTTGATAGAAACACAGCTGTTTTGCAATGCAAACGTATTGTAAATGATTTATTTTTTATGTATATAGTGAAATAAAGGCATAATGTCTTTATCAAAGTCATATTATATAGGAACAGTTTGTAGACTGATTGATGATTTTTGACCTTTTTCATTAGGGTACCGTGTATTTTTTTAAATGTCTCTTTCTTTTTTTTATATATGTACATGTATTATTGCCCGAAAATAGTGAAAGCAATACCTACCGTGTTTTCGGTTTAATTTTGCGACTGTATTCAAGAACGCAAATGTGTACTTTGTTTATAGTACATTTAGTGTTTTGTTTTTTTTTAAGGGAATCTACAAATGTGAAATGTACGTTTTGATTCATTAACGCGCGTTAATAAATATGCCGTTTCAGTTTTATTGAAATGGTCAAACCGTTCTTTTTTGTATGTAATTTATAATTTCTACTTTTTAAATACATTTGGAGTCTGTACAATGTGTAATGTTCTGTAATTGTACAAATCAGACACCTCATGACAAACAAATTTTTTTAATTGTATATTATACTATTTTTTTTTGCATGTTGCATTGTGGCCACGTTTTTATTAAATGAATAACAAAAATCATAAACTGTGTATATTTTTATAGGTTTAATTGTCTGCAAAACGACTTTTTGTTACAACTATAATATTAATAAAAGTATATTTATATAAAATGAACAACATTCACGTCACATCAATATTTATAATTTGGTTGTTGTGTAATGTTCTCGTTTATATCTATACATATACATTTTAGTCTATTTTTAGTTAAGTAGCATTTAATGTGATACGTAACATTTAAAAATTAGTTTTTTTTCGATGGTAGATCTTATTATTATTAATTATTATTATTATAAAAATACAAGGAATAATGCAAAAAAAAAACAAATTAAGTCCTTCATTTTAACGGAAAATTACCTCCTGTACAGACTGCAAGAGGCTTCAGTGTAAAATTGCTTAAAATAAAAAAAATCATGAAATTTATGGTTTTATTTATATATAAACTCGAAATTTCAGTGGCTCTACATCTAAACAAATTTTGTATAAATTTATTTAAAAATGTTCAAATGCTGTAACAAGGTAACCATCAAGATACTAGTGTTATATTGATTATCTAGAGAAGATAAGTGATTTACATTTATGTTTTTTTAATGCTAAAATTAACAAAAAAGAATTATTTACTGTCTTGTTCTGTTCTCATGAACACATTGACTATTTTATAGGCACTCCACGTAAAATATATTTTTTTTTTGGTTGCCGACAAAAGCGATTAACACTCTGAAAACTTAAAGTTATCTATAACAGCATTGTCTAATCAATGACCCTATTAGATTAGAAAAATCGGTTTTTTTTTACATCAATTTCGGTCTTTTGTCTCACAACTCGACTGCCATTCTGTCTGGTTGGAAATTTGTGATGATTAAGAAAAAAACCACATTGAATTTGAAATTTCAGAGCGGAAAATCAATTCCAAAGATTAGAAGAGACCTTTCAAAGTGTCGTGGTTTCAATGTCGCTTACCCTACGTGATCAATTGTTTTCGTTTATCTTCTTGACTTTAGTCCTCATTACGTACTGTACACCTCACCACTTAGAAACGCTTGAATATTCGAATAAAAATATAATCTTGAAAGATTATGTATGTCGAATGGTGACGTTCACAGTGAAAATGATAAACATATAACTAGAATAAATGGGATTTAGAGTTTATGGCAGTTTATATCAGGGAACAAAACGATCTTTCAAATTAAACTTAAAAAATATTAAATGTGGTCACCACTGACTGAACTGATCAATGTATTTCTGATGACGAAAATTCACTAGAATCATTAATTTTAATCGAGTGTCGATGCAAAGTACCTAATTGTCCTTCATATAAAATATCATTTATAGCTTTTTTTGCATGAATTTGTTGATCAGCTCTCATTTTTTTTAACTCATTCACCCAGGCAATGCCGAGATATTCATATTCATCTGACATTTTTAAATGCTTACACGTTACATTTAATAGTTCTTTTTGAGAAGTAACGTTCGAGCTTGATTTATAATTTCTTGGTGATAACTTTATACTCGGTTTTGACTGCTGTTTAAAAAGAGGTATCACATCCATATTTGTCACTTGTTCCTAAAACAAAAACATTTATATAGAGCTGATCATTTCAAATGAATCACTAAGAGCTCCTTTTACACGAAACACTCCATGTTCGAGCCACTGAATCTCCAGATACATTTGTCATGGTCACTCAAGAGCTATTCGATGTTATCGCTCTTTTATAATTGAGTTTATCAAAAACTAAGTTACATAGGGCCAGGCATCAGTTTTTCTGCCTATCAGCTCCTATTTATTTCTTCATCCTGGCAATATCTCCAGATTCAGTGACCAAGTGTTTGGTGTAAAGAAGAATTTTCCAAATTGTGGTGGTCTCATATAGACAGGTCTGGTCAGTATGCTGTATCAAGCAAAGTTCAATAACCAAACTTATTCTAATACCTTTTCCTCCTCTACATTGTTTTCATCCTCATTTTGTGAAATTGTGGCAGAGCATGTTTCTATAGGTAATTCCTCCTGGTCTTGTAGAAAACTTAATTCATTAAAATACCACAAGGAAGGTACATAAATATCATCAGTACCACTACCAAGTCTGCAGGACGCTATTACCTTTTTTAGTTCTTTTCTATAATTAGTTCTTAAACTGTTTAGTTTTCTTTTCACCGTTTCTTTGTTTGCCTTTGGGTCAATCTGTTTGTATTTTTCAATTAACACCCTGTATGCTTCACTTTTTTGCTTCCTATCTCTGTATTCAGAACTTTTAATTTTCCATAAAGTTGGATGTTGATGGTATAAGTGTAAAAAATCGCTAATAAACTCGCGGCTTTCAGTTCGTCTCGCCATGGTGACTCGAACTCAACTAAAATATGAAATATTGGGCAACCCAAGCACGNAAATGGAAGTCTCGATTGAACTTTTTTTTCTAAAGTCAAAAATAAAAAAGTTAAAGGGGGGGTAAGCTGTTAATGGGACACCCTGTATGTAATGGATGAAAAAGAAACCATTTATTTATTATTTGATGTGAATCTGCTTACAAAAGATATTCAAAAAATGATGGCCATTAATATCGTTTGCGTATATTGTCGCTAGCCTTCTCCACGACTCTATACATGTTGTGTATGCTGTTAAAAGAGGTCTCTTCCCTCGAGTTATTTCCGTGGCATTTTCTATCTATTCGCGCAACTCTTTCACTGTATAAATTTCATTCGTAAATACCAAACTTTTCATATAACCGGAAAAATAAAAATCACATGGGTGTAAGTTGGGCGATATGGCAGGTCATCTTACTAGTCCATTGCGACCTATCCATCTATTGGAAAATCGATTGTTGATAAGTTCCGAATTTCACGTTATTGATATTTTCATTATTTTTGAAATTTTGAAAAATCCAAATTGATTGAAAATGATTAAAATCTTAGTCAACCATAGATATATCGATTGGTTTTACAATAAAATAAATCAATTGACAAAGTTAAATTATTGAACAATTCGTAAACATTAAAGAAGAACTGAATGACTATAATTTCGTAACTTTTCCCGAATGTTTACGGACTAAAACCATGATTGCAGGTTTCCAGTACAAGTTCTCAAGTCGCAACACGTTCAAATAGGGAAAGATCGACAAGTTTAATTGAAAACATTTGAAAGTGAAGTGTGGAGACTGAAATCAATGAAGTAGGATATAAAAAAGCAAGCCTACTAGTTGAAATCCTTATAACAAAAGAAACAGAAAACAGATTGTCAAATCTCTATTAATAAATTATTAAGTAGGCATAAGATCATTATAATCTACGTGACACTTGAGGACAATTGCAGGAATTATTTGATAATTGGGTTATTAGGAAAGTTATCGATTTGCCAACAAAGGGCATTAAGAAAATGCTATTAGTTTATTAATTTCTTAACAAAAATTTAAAGTGACATAGGATGTTAAACCATATTTTACCATAGGATTTGAAGTGAACACATGCATAATGGATGGCAGCTTAATTAGACGGTGTCTGGAGATAAACAAAAAATAAATCGATAACAAAACGTGAAATGACTAAGCATATATTAAGTAGCAAATCGTATAAGAAGCGTGTAAATTGTCAGGTAACTGATATATACATATATACTGGGCGATTAAAAAAGAAAAGACCCATAATTTCAAAGAATGTTAGTTAAAGCCAAATCCACAAAAGAATGAATATGAAAATTGTCTCTTAAAATTCGATACAAATTAGAGAGTTTAGGATGAATACAAAAAGAGGGTTGGATGAGTTCGCGTGGCCAATTAATGTTTTTTGTTCGAGTATCATTATAAGTACCACCACTACTAATTGAAAACGTTTTTTATTGAGTTTTCTCAACAAGTTAGTTACTTGAATTTTTAATATGGCAGGATGTTATTTAAACCATTCCCTTCGTAGGCTTCAGCCCTAGTCCAAGTCTAGAATTCGACAATGGAAGGTATTCAATTCAAGGATAAAGTTTTTCCATCATCAACCTATACACAGGTTACTACAGTTCAAAGAGTTCTTTGGATTTGCAATACCTTTTATTATCAAATTTTGGCTTCAATTACTTTTGTGGCATTCTGGTTATTTTTCAATTCGCATACCACTGGAAGGACTTTGTTTACAATGCATTTGGTCTGTTCCACTGCTGCAGTACGTCCATTCCTTGTACATAATTTCTTGAATAACAGTGACTTTTTTACTAGTATGTTCCCTTAATGGCTGTATCGATAATATTATTCTCCGAGGATAACGTGACAACACTGTACATTCCAAGAACCAGCAGGAATTGGGTGCATGGCGTACTATTACTTATTAGCACTCTTTTGGTCACTATAGGAATAGGTGTGGAAACACATTTGAAAAATCTGAATAATGGCAAGCATTTTGTCAGCAATCACGCTATTTTAGGTAAGATATCTAAAAATCTTTTTAAAATTATTGTAATTATTCTTTTAGGTCTGGCCTCTTGGATTCTCGTTTTCGTGTCTGTACTACTTGGAGTGGCAGCTGCCCAAACGAGAAATTTATCCAAGTATGTGCGTCCGATAGTAACCAAATTTATTCATAATCTTCTTGGAATCTCCGCTTTTCTCATTGGAATGGTCTCAATTTGGTACGAAAGAAGAGCTTTTCAGAGATACGGTCTGCCCGAAAGTGCATTATCAATTTTTGAAGTCGGTTTTGTATTTATAACCATTTGGAGTCTATTGGCGGCGTTCAAGTCACTTTTCGCACAAGTTAAAGGTGTTTTCCACTTTTAAGTCTATGATTATTCCGGTATTCAATTGATTCGAGTGAATTTTACGTTAGAAATCCTTTCGTCACCACATTTCAAGTATTTTATGATAAGATTCGAACGCAATAAAATGTACGTTAGCATCTAAAGGACGTTAATTTGCCTTTGGGACAATGAAAGAAGTACAGACAATTTCAACGTGGCAACGTGCTTTGTGGCTTTTAAACCTTGTATATTACATATTGTGCGGTTCACAAACTATTACTTTGTTATGGGTGTTTTTTGATAATAATGATTCCAACTCGACAATGTTATGGCACCTGGTTCTATGCAGTATGGCAGTGAGTATTATTTTTTTTTCGTAAAACCCACAGTTTTTTCTAAAATCACGTTTTTAGTATATACCCCTAATGGCTGTGGCAATTATCAGTTTTTCCAAGGACAATTTGCCTACCTTATTTGTATCAAGGACAAGAATTTATGCAATACACGGTTGTTTGCTAACAATTAGTTTTTTAAGTGTTACTATTGGAATTTCCTTGATCATAAATAGTAAAATTAAGAATGGCCGGACCCACTTTCAATCCATTCACGCCATCCTAGGTAACCCGTCTTTCTGATGATCGTAATGATAAAAACTTAATTAACTCATTTTAAGGCTTAACATCCTGGATTCTAGTTACATGTGCTGTTTTTTTGGGCATCGTAGCTAAGGATACTACAAAGTTTTCACAATATATTAAACCAGTGCTCGCGAAATTCTTGCACAATCTTATCGGGATCAGTGGTTTCGTTTTAGGTGTGGCGGCTATGATGTATTATTACAAATCTGGCCATTACAAAACCTTTTTGTCTCATAGCGCTTACATGGCCAGCTATTTTATTAGTGGCTATATTATTATTTGGAGTTTATTGGCCGCATTCCAGTCATTTTACGTTCAATTTAAGAGTTTGATTTGAAATGAATGTACAAGGTGTCAAAAAGTATATACATCTTACAACAACACTTCAATGCAAACCATCTTGTTAATGCGACAACCATTCATACGATTTCTTTCCGAAGGTATGGTTATATTAAAATAATACGTACATACAGACTTGCTAACTGAACAATGAAAAAGTCTAAATCATTTTCTATAAATTTATCAAGTGTTACTTAACGCCGCTGATATCTTTTATCGCAGCTCCAACGTAAAAGTGCCCCAACCAAACTAAAATTTATAGAATTTTGCTTTGTTTGTTTGAGTTTAATACCTAAACTGTTTGTTCGGTTTTGAAAGATGTTCCTTTCTTTTGTATTGCTTCTTAGACTTGTAAATATATATATGTAAAGATATATTCTAAGAAATTACTTACTATGTTATAGAAATGTTGCCTGTAGTTTGATCCATTTTTCTGGTGATACTACCAATAATAGGTTTTAATAGTTTTTAAGGATTTTAACTATTTTGTCTGTCTATAATTATTTAGTTTAATCTTATTCTAATAAATTTTTGTTCTTATCTATTGAATGTAAACTATGTAGTTCAAAGTAATCTAGAGATTATCAGCATCTCTAGATGAGATCATCGTATGATTTGAGTGTTCAATTTATCACTTAACGTGTCCCAACAATGACCGCTCCCCACACCACCTCATATGGTCAAAGAGCCTTTTTAGTACTTCAAAGCATTTTTCACTTATTGCTCGCCATCTTCATTACATCCACTATTTGGTTTTTGGCTTATAATTGGAGCTGGAACAATTTAAGGACTTGGCATGTCTTCTTATGTAACATTGGGGTAAGAATTCCTATTAGCAAAAATTTAATGGAAATTGTAAATTCCAATTATTTTCAAGATAAGTTTATTTATGGCTGAGGGCATTGCATTGTTTAATCCAGGAAATGCTTTCATCTATGGTTCGAGCAGGAAGTTTAGAGGAACACTTCATGGGATTTTTATGGGATTGGGTGCTCTTGCAGTGATTGTTGGAGTTTCAATGATGATAAATTACAAAATATCGAATAATCGAACTCATTTGACAACACCACATGCTATAATAGGTTTGTAAACAAATTTATTTAATATTAACATTTGCTAAGTAAATCGTTTGTAGGTATAACAACATTTATTATCACTTTCCTAGCTGCAATTGGAGGTATTTTCATTCACTTTTATGACAGATTCAATATAAAACCTGTATATGTGAAAAATTGTCATTTTATCCTTGGAATTTTAGTTTATGTATTGGGAGTAATTACTCTTAGTTTAGGACTTAAAAATTACTTTTACGAAAACTCTGATGCAACCAATACAGGATTAATTGTTATTTTAGTATTAGCCAGTATTATAAATGTCAGTGGTCCTTTAAAATCCTTGTTCAAACTTTAATTTTATTAATTTTAATTTACGTTTATGTTCCTATCTTTGGTATAGTTAATAAATCAATTTTTTCTTTTAATTTCTTTTGAACGAATCCAGGATCATGCTTTGAAATAGAATATAATCAGTGAAAAGAGAAACATTAGTTTTCTCAAACCCCTACCTGAAAAATGTGAAGTCCTTTCATAGAAGACACTATTAGTTCCTTAACGCCATCGCCTGACACGTCAATGTATTTCATTGAAAGCACTGGAGCTACAATTTTCCTAATTTTCTCCAAGTACCATTTATTGTCTTTAGAATCTCGTTTATATAACACAATTTCCTGTAGCATTAGTGTTAGTTGGTGAATATTTATGGGAATTTTACGTTAAAATTAAAAGCACCTGGGAACTGGTTCCAAGTAATATTTCCTTTTGGGCATCAAAGTCAATATCTGCAACTATACAGCTTGTGTAGACGATGCAAGGGTCGTGTTTTGCTAATGGAATATAGTCACTGAGGCCAAATTTGAGAACATCACTAAAAAACATCTACAAAAAGGTGTCAGGCATTCATAATGGGGATTCTTACTGAAATAGCACAGAAGGAAGTATGGAATTTACTACAACCAAGTTCAAAATTGGACGGCTAATCTCACGTTTTTCACAGCAAATTTTTAAAGTTCCCTTATTGAAATTTTCCAGATGTTTAGTTTCATTTTCTATATATAGGTTCACTTTTGCTATGTAGTTGGTGAAACGAGTTGAAAAATTATAAACAGTCTTTTTGACCTTTGTATCTACTTTTATCAGTTTTAAATATCCGCATTCGCATCCGATCGCTGTTATTCTCCTGTAAAACAGCTTCAGTGACAATCAGAAAATGGATATATTAAAAATTACTCTTCATAGTTGTTCATGTATAATATATCAATCCAAACTATAGGGCTAGGAGTTTTAGTAAACTCCGGAAAGAACTCGTAAGAGTCGATTTCTTTATATATGTGTTCCATAGGATTTTCTCTATAAATATGGATTTGATGGTCACTTCCAGAAAGCACAAAAACTATCTAATAATATGATTTTAAGTATCGGTGCATTGATTATAATTCCTGATAAATTCACCTCCTTTTTATTGAAGTTGTAGTCTTTATCCCATGTAATTAGTTCAGTATGAGTCAAATGATACGGTATAAAGTTGAGCTCAAGGGTTAAACAGTTTTGGGCGATATTTTCAATGTTAAAGTCTTCGTCTTCTTCCAATTGTGAATAAATATTCAAGAAAGTCTCTAAACTATCAGAGTCGTTACTATTCTAAAATTATCATCAATTATTTTCTGTAAATTTACTGCACAAAGTGCTACTTTAATAATCGTTATTCCAATCACAGCCACATTAATAACGCTAGATTTATTAAATGCGTCTATGGATATTATTTCAGCACCACCTAAATTTAGCATTTTAAAAATATTAAAATCTTAAGTAAAATACTGTTTTGACTCACTTGGGATATAAGTAAAGGATATTTCCTTGGTGGCAGGCTCTAAAGTTGGGGAACTTTCCAAATATTCAAAATAGAATATGTCTCTTTTTAAAGACGCTGCCAATATGGGAACTTTACCGTTTGACAGCCTGAGTTCGGTCATGGTATAGATGTTACCTTGAAAAGGCATATGGAAATAATGGGCATCTTTTAATTGCTCCATGAAACTTTGTTTGTCTAATGACAATGAGGTTATACTGTTTGCTCTTCTAAATTGTCTATGATTCTTCTTTTTTTCTTCTTTCTCTTCCAATTTATGACTTTGCTACAAGGCAATTCGCCAGCTTGGAGCCAGATTTGCTTCTTTTTTATTATCGTGGTTGTCAGTTCTTTAGATATGCTTTTTCCCTATTATAAAATTTTTCCAAATTGGATTGTTTAGAAACCATACCCCAAAAGTAATTCGACCATATCAAAGATAAAATTGATGTTTCAAGAAAAAAACCTCTACAAAATATGTTTATAAAATTTTCCGAATATAATGCTATAGCCAAACCAAACTATCCCAAGACCCGATGATTCAAATATATACTTGCTAACTAAAAAAAGGTCGTACTGCTGTGTTTTCACCGTCTTACCGTGTAAATTAAGTAATCTCTAAAGATTAATCTGTTTTCCAAATATTTCTGAAATGACATTAAAATCTATAAATTTGAGGGAAAACTTCCCAATCTGACAACCTTGAAGGCAGGTGCCTGATGATGTATGGAGGAAATAAAAAAAGAAGAAATAAGGTTAACCATAGACATGTTAATCATTATTGTTCTTATCTGAAAGGATCAAGTGAGATCAATTGAGATGTTCAAGTGGTACCCTCGATTTTATCCATTGAATGATATAAAAACCTAAATGTCCCTAATATTTTCCATTGTCAGACACTATTAAGGCTGATCATGGTTTCAAAAGTAAGTACATATGTTGAAAGGAATATTCTATTGTTATTGTTCAATTTATATTTTTAGGCTTTGAATAGCTTTTATTTTATATAACATGAGACTAAAACGCATCGTAATCGGGTTTATTTTCATCGTAATTATATGGTCTACAGTCCTATTTTTGTTCATTTCAAATAGTTTTGGTGAACAAACCAGAAGAAACTTGAATCGACAAATAAACCAACTGGAGAATGGGATTAGGGACCAGTTTTTAGCTAATAATGAAATTATTAAGGACGCACAACAGTTTTTGGAATTGCGCAAACAATTAGACACACAACGTAAACTGGAGAAGCATGAAGAAATTGTGATCAAGTCAGAGACCATTGAAAAGCATTTTTCAAAAGTATCCCAAGAGGAAAAGTTAGCCGTCTTGGTGTTTGCTTGTAATAGAGTTAGTGTAACCAGGTGTTTGGATAAATTATTGCAATATAGGCCAGATCCAGAGAAATTCCCTATTATAGTCAGCCAGGTATATAAATGAACATTTGAGACACAGTGAAATAACCAATTTTCTTTGCAATAGGATTGTGAACACGATCAGACTGCTGAGGTAATCAAAAGCTATGGTTCTCAGTTAACTTTAATTCAACAACCAGATCAATCAGATATTCAGGTTCCTCCAAAAGAGAAAAAGTTTAAAGGTTACTTTAAAATTGCTCGTCATTATGGATGGGCCTTAAATCAAATATTTTTTAATTTTAATTTTAGCTCAGTTATAATAGTAGAAGGTACAATTCAATTGAAATGTTAATCTCGCTCTTACATGTGTTTTTTTTTAGATGATTTGGAAGTTTCTCCAGATTTTTTTGAATATTTCTTGGGCACATATCCGTTACTCCAAAAAGATCCCTCTTTATGGTGCGTTTCCGCTTGGAATGACAATGGGAAAGAAGGTTTAGTCAATATTAATAGGCCAGATTTATTGTATAGAACAGATTTCTTCCCTGGACTTGGTTGGATGCTTTTGAGAAACCTTTGGATAGAATTATATGAAAAATGGCCTAGATCGTACGTTATGTTTTACATTAAGACTCTGGCAGTGTTAATCTTTTTGTCCCTTTCAGATATTGGGATGATTGGATTCGAGAACCGGCACAAAGACGTGATCGATCCTGTATTCGACCAGAAATATCTAGAACAAAGACTTTTGGAAAAATAGGCGTTTCCAATGGAATGTACTTTGAAAAGCATTTAAAGTATATAAAACTCAATGAGGAATTTGTGCCTTTTTCCAAAATGAACCTCACTTATTTGCTAAAAGAGAATTATGATAACGGATTCGTTAGTCAAGTGTACAAATGTCCTGTGGTCAGTTATGAAGATCTTATGAATAATAATATCAGTTTTAATGGTTCTGTACGAATATCGTATAGAAAACTTAATGAATATAAATTAATTTCCAAAAAATTAGGTTTAATGGACGACTTTAGAGTAAGTTTGTATAATTCTACTGAAGACTCAGCATTAATTTACATTGGTCTTTAAGGGCGGTGTTCCTCGGATGGCCTATAAAGGTATTGTCACCTTTTACTTTAGAGATAGAACAGTACATTTGGCACCTAATGTGAACTGGAAAGGATATGAGCTGAATTGGAGTTAACACTAGATGACATTAATACAATTTATTTAGACAAGTATTCTTGTAAAAATAATTAAGCCAAAGGAATGACTTATTGTTGTAACTCAGAGTATATTTGAGTATATTGTGTGAGATGTAGGTAGTAGTACAATCTGGACAAGTAAAAAATGGACTGACGTGATTTTTAATATGTGAAAGGTATTGAGTTAGTCTTAAATACATATATACTATTTATTAACTTTGAAGTTTTCTACTATTATATAAATAGATAGAACCACGTACATAACTATCTCTTAATCTTTTTTCTGAATCTAGAGATTATTTCTAGGCATAGACATGTAAAGTATTAGTTTTATATATCAATGGTTCTAAGTAATTCTATTTAGGTTGTACTACTGCCAATTATTTCCAATAGATTACAACGCATGACATCTGTCAAAAATTCTATTATGACTTCTAAGCCAAAGAAAATGAAAAGAAGAAGACGAACACTTTGGCTATGTATTCATTTTTAGTTTCGTTTAAATCAAGAGTGTTATAATAAATTATTTGTTAGTGTTACTTAATTTTTTTTGTTAAATTTTATATTCTAGTAAAATTTTTGCAATATAATGCAGCAAAGAGAAGAAAAGCAATTAGAATCGTCCCTTGAAACTATAATTCAAAGGGTAAATGATTTAAAGGCTTCTTTAGCAGCCATGATTTTTAAGATTGAAAATGAGTACGAAACATTAAATTGGCCAAAATTTTTAGATAATTATGCATTAATTTCTGGCCAGGTAAATAGTCTAGCACATGCTGTTCGAAATTGTAATTAATCTCTTTTTTTTCAGTTGATTTCTTTATCAAAATGTTTAAGTCAGGAAAAATGTTCTAATCTTCGAAACCTAACAGTTTTACCTCTTTTATTGTCTCCCGAACGTGATGAGCAATTAGTACAAGCCACTGAAGGTCGAGTAACCACGTTTTCACATGACTTGGTGCCAGATTATTTAAGAACCAAACTTGAGCCACTTGCAGAACAGAAAATGATGCAATTGGAACATAAAGCACAAAATTTACAGTATGAAAATGCACAAGTAAGTTCACAACATAATAGTAATTCTTAAACTAATTTTCACATTTACTTTTCTTACAAGAAACAAATAACAGCCTATCAAAAAGTTGTATCTCATGTATGGGACATTGTCAGTAAAGCTAGGGAAGAATGGGAGGTAGAAGCATCATCCCGAGGAAGTACTCAGCAAAATTCTAGTGTGTCTGACACTCATTCATTAGTTGCAGCAGTAGGAATGGGAAAAGGCCTTAAAGTATGCAAATTTTTATAAAAGAAAATGGAGATCTAAATCCTTTTTTTATAGATGGGCCCTAGCCCCAATGGCCAACCCACTTCTGGTGGTATGATGGTAGCTCCTCCAGGACGTCCTGGCGGTCCTCCGGGGCAAGGCCAATTGCCTCCTAGTACCCAAGCTATGAGTATGAGTAAAGCTCCTTCTGCCATTAAAACAAATATTAAGAGTGCAGCTCAAATGCATCCTTATGGAAGATAAAATTTATATATTATTTACAATTAATCTTTATATATTTTTAGTGTTTAACTTATTGATGAATGGTTGGTTGCCTATTATTTATGTGTTATAATGACGTCAGTGAATGAATAAAAAAAGAAGAAGAAATTTTATAATGTCCTTATTTAACTAATAAAATTGAAAAAAGAGAGATATAGAAGCAGCGACTGCAGCGCCACTCGGAAAATGCGCATGGCCGTCACAGAAATATCAATCAACTCGCGTGGGCAGCAGCCATTTTGATACATTTTTAGTTTGTTGTATTTTAAATATTTTTTCCTATTGATTAGCATGTAAATGTAAAAAATTACATGAGGCACCTTTGGTTTGATTTTCAGGTAAGTTTTTCGTGATATTAGGTTCAAAAATAAAGTTCCAATTTAGCGAAATAATTACGGTATTTTAAAGTTGGTCTGCCGCTCAATTCGCATGTTTGTAAACAGTTTTTTTCGAGTGGGAAATTTAGGATGAAATTAGATGAAAATAGGGTTTTGTTATCTATTCTTGGGGAATTTCCTTTTAAAACATTTTTGTTTCGAACTATGACTACGAAATCATAGTAATCTTAGTATGCAACGCAAAATGTTAATCATTATTTTTTTTAACATGAATGTTAGGCACTCATTAGCATTAAATCATGTTAATGTCTTGAATTTAACATTTTCTAACTTTATATTCCTATTAATTCAACCCATATCCCAGATATACATATGTACATCTTCAGATCCGCATTAAAATAAAGTATTATAGATGGACGCATTACCATGTGGTTGCGAAGCGAGAAAAGAAGCAAACATCATAAGAAACTTAAGACTCATAGGTGTTTGAAAAAGTCCTGGTCATATAAACCTGCAATTTCAGTTGGTCAAAGAACGGCTGAAAAGGACGATGTTTGTGTGAAATCTGAACTTGTTAAAGAAGACGAAGGGAAAGAAAACTTTCAAGTTCAAATTGTGCCTGAAATCTACAATGGACAAAGCTTTGAAAACAATGTGGTTACTACAGTAGATACTTCAAATGAGGCGTATTATGAATTTTATCCTGTTACAAGTACCAATGATAATTGTTCACTAATGGATAATGGACTACCAAAAGAAATGGAGTATAGGCAAGTTTTACGGGTCTGCAATGAAAATCCATTTGGAATTTCACACAAGCTTTAATTTTAGTTCCATACAATTAGACTCTAATACGAACATAGTTTCATGTTCAGAAGCTCCACAAGAAGATTACACCAAAATGCAATATAATCTTCAAGAAAAAAAGACTTGCGAATATCAAAAATATGGTATTTGCGAGTCCACATATTACGACTATTATTCAACATTCAAATCTGAGTATCCGGATCTACAAATCGATATTCCAGATCTCACCAATGTAAACACTCAGGAGTTTACTAATATGCTTGAAGAGGAAATGAACAGAGATGGTAATATCGGTTGGTACTTAGAATTTGGATTTTTCAATAAAACTTTTGTGGTTCAAATTTCAGTGTCCAGTATTGTCTACGACTACGCATATAATTATAGCCTTGAAGGGGACAATAATTTAATTACAAATGTCACTGCACCTCAAGAGCACCAAAGACTCGATTCTCAACCGGAACATGTGGAAGTTGTGGAAGATACTTGGGAAGCCTTTGATCCTTACCTATTCATAAAACACTTGCCACCGTTAACGTTTGAAATGCGTTCAAAATGTCCCGCTCTTCCATTAAAAACACGTTCCAGTCCAGAGTTCAGTTTAGTTCTGGATTTGGACGAGACTCTAGTTCATTGTAGTCTCCAGGAACTAAGCGATGCAAGTTTCCATTTTCCAGTATTTTTTCAAGACTGTTCCTACACAGTTTATGTTCGTACTCGTCCATTTTTCAAGGAATTCATGGAGAAGGTCTCTCAAATGTTTGAAGTTATTTTATTCACCGCATCCAAACGAGTCTATGCTGATAAACTAGTGAATCTCCTTGATCCGGAACGTAAATGGATCAAATATCGGTTGTTTAGAGAGCATTGCGTTTGTGTTAATGGAAATTATATTAAGGACCTCACTATTCTTGGCAGAGATCTATCCAAAACGATTATTATTGACAATTCACCTCAAGCTTTTGGTTATCACGTAAATATTCAAGTTCCTTAATAAACTACCGGATTTAATAAATGTAATTTTCAGTTGAATAATGGGATTCCCATTGAAAGTTGGTTTGTCGATCGAAGTGACTCAGAACTTATGAAACTACTGCCTTTCCTTGAAGATCTCGTTGAAATGGTGAGTGGGAATCGATTTTGCATTGCCATTATGAAATTATTATTTTCTTATATTTAGAAGGAAGACGTCAGACCTCACATTCGAAATAAATTCAAGTTGTTCAGCTATTTGCCGCCCGATTAAGGTGTAATTTTTTTAAAAGAAGACAATCTCTCGTATTACTAAAATACCAATTTTAATACTTGTTAAAGTACTGACTAACGTACACTTCAATTTTTCTAATTCTAAGAACTTTTGTGCAATAATTTGTGACGTTTTGTGATCTTCATGGTTGTTTTTCTTTGAGGTAAATTATTTATTTAATATTGTTTGCATTGAAACTTGAGGAAAATAATTGTAAATAATGAATTGTTGGTCAGTATTTTAAAGATTATCGTGTGTTGAAGGCACTGTACGTTTTAAATTTCCAAAAAGCTATTGAGACTGGATAATTATTTTTTAAGTATGTAGGTAGAAGCAATATTTATTCACCTTTTTTTACACAAAACTCATTTTATAGCATCAAAAAATTTAGAACGTAACGTTCCATTGTATTGAATTAAACATTAATGTACAAGGTGTTCCGATTTCTCACATTTTTCTTTTTCTTGCTTATTTTTAATGAATGAAATATGTTGTTTTTGCAACATTGAATTATTTTATTGAAACAACTAAAAATTTTGCTTTACACTTTTAGTGTTTATTTTAAGTATAAAATGATTGTGAAAATTTGTGATTTAGGGACCTCTCTCATAGATAGGGCGTTTTATAACTTACGGAGTGAGGAAAAATAATTTTTTTGCTGTTTTGATGTTATCACAAAAATCAGTGTTAAGGTCAAACCAAGTGTATTTTTTTAAAAATCAATAATTTGTATGAGATATAGGCCGAACTTACCTTATTTTAAAAGGAACATTTCGAATATTCTGTATTCATTGAGTTAAATTTTCTATCGACATTTGTTCAAACTTATTTTTAGAAATACTTCATTATTTAACACGTTAAGCGCCATGGTGGTCACTGATGACTGCTGTAGCCTGGTAATCAAGGCACCGTGGCGCTTAACGTGTTAACCATAAAGAATAATACACAAGAGGAGGGGGGATTCGGAAATTAAACATTAACATAATGGCCTTATATTTCAAAAACTAAGGAAAAATCTGCTTATATATAGAAAAAAACTAACAATGTTCTTTCATTCTCCAATAATAAACGAGAAATTTTAAATACAACGAAATTGGGACATCCTGTTCATAGGGAGCAATTTTAGAGATTTCTTGCCATGACATTAAATTTGATCAAGTCCTTTTTACATTTGTGACTCGGTGAAATTGCTTTCAGTTGATGATGGTTCTATTAGAAATTTTAATAGAATAGATATTATTGGAATATAAAATTAAGCACAAGTTTTGTTACTATTACTACTACTACTAACTACTAATAATACTTTATTACATATTATGTATGCAATCTAAAGCATGTTAATATGGCATTTTTATATCTTATGCCTAGTGATTTTTTTAGAATTGTAAAGAGTATTCCTGAGGTTGGCGCCATTAAGGTGATTTATTTATTTATTTTTAACCGTTAAGTTGGTATTACTAGTTTATATGTGATTTCGAATCCTGTTAAATTATTATATTCTAATTGGGTTACGGTGGTTATTGTTAATTTTATTATTTTGTCCTTAGCCTAAAATTAATATAAGTAATGTCGCATTACACCTTTTCTTTGTTACGACCTCATATTTTTGTTCGTTTATTTCTGTCTGTTAATTATACTAGAAGCGATTTTCACAAATATAATTAACATATTGTAAATTAGTTTTGTACATTTTTTTTAAGGAGGCTATGATGTCGCCTATTCGACTATCAAATAAAAACAAATGAAAATAGATGATTGATACGACAAAATTCGACATTTTATCAATCACATTGTGCTTAGTCAGTTTTATGACACATGTTATTTGACAGATTTCTTTGTTGATACTGTTATACTTTTCGGATTTGTCTTATTTTTTTATGGTTAATACTGAACTTCATGTTGGAGTTATACAGACATTATTATCACAGGTATTCATTTAATATTTAATCAATGAGCATTTTACAATGATCCATATTATATGTAGCGTGTCACACGATGTTCAAAACGTTGAAACAACTTTCTACAGGGTAAGTTTGATGTATTACTCAATTGTACAACATATGTGTATATGGGGTATTTTGTTAGTAATAGATCTTAATCCGACGGCTTAACATTTATACTTTGAAAACTCCATTTAATAGTTGTTTTCCAATTTCGGTATACAAGGATTTTTCTTCAACGCAAACAGCATCTGATTGTAATTGACACACACCTTAAATGATTTGTCTGTGGCGTATGTAACGGGTGTATGATTAAATTCCTATTCAAGTAGGCTATGGAACAATTGAGAAACGGAAGACGTATACCGATTCTTACTTCGTACGGCGAAATGAAAATCAAAGCAAACTTTTTTCACTTCTCCGTACGAAGTAAGAATCGCCATACGTCTTCCGTTTCTCAATTGTTCCATAGCCTACATGAATAGAAATTTAATCGTACACCCGTTAT